>CM042565.1:4424512-4692012 GCA_023630585.1 Cranoglanis bouderius
CACTTTCAAGCTGTGAATCTCCCATTCTACTACATCCCAGAGGTCACTGAAGTCATTATCATGTTCATGAAACCAGTATGAGACAACTTTTGCTTTGTGACATGGTACATTATCATGCTGGAAGTAGCCATTAGAAGGTGGGTAAATTGTGGCAATGAAGGGATGCACATGGTCAGCAACGATACTCAAATAGGCTGTGGCAGTCATGCAATGATTGATTGGTATTAACGGGCCCAAAGTGTGCCAAGAAAACATTCTCCACACCATTACACCACCTTCACCAGCCTGGACTGTTGACCGCTCAACAACATTTCACTCCTTTAACCCCAGAACTTCTCCTGGTAGCAGAGCAGTGGCAGGGACATCTCCCTGCCACCCCCTGCAACTAGACCTTGGGTTAGGTGTTACTACCCCACCACTTCTCCTTTCTCCTCACCTAGAGCCAAAAGCTGCTTTTCTGATCCTCTTCAGACAAGGCTTTCTGGGCCTTCTGCTGGTTTGCTCCAGTTACTCCCATATCCCTCAGGAGGCGAACAGTTGAAATTCGAACAAAGCCACGGCATCCTACTTCTACTGGGTAGATGATAGTTCTCCAGCCAGCCTCCTTACACTCAGCGATGAGATTGGAGTACTTCAGCTTCTTCCTCTCAAAGGCAGCTTCTTTTGCTTGCTCCCAAGGGACATTTAGCTCGATGAGGAGCACGGTTTTGGCACCACTGGACCACATCACTATATCAGGACGGAGACTTGTGTTGGTGATCTCCCCAGGGAACAGGAGCTTCCTGCCAAGATCAACTCTCATTCTCCAGTCCTGGGTAAAAGGAACTTTCCTTGATGGAACTGTTGGTGTGTTGCTTTTGTTGCCTCCTCCTTCTGTGACAAATTGGATGTGCTCACACCCTTGGAGACTTGCATTTGGACTTCTAAGAGGGGGCAGCATTCTTTCTGGCCAGACCACTGGTGCAGGTTCAGTGGGCAGGGGAGTGTGTTGTATGCTGCCCTGATAAGAAAACTAAGCCTTGCCTGTGGGATTCTCCACAGGTCCTCCATGCTGATGTTTCTACCGACAACGCCTTCCCACGTTGTCCAGCCCCCCTGTTGTCCCTGTGCTACAGCCTTGATCTTACAGCACTCATCCTCCAGCCTTGTCACCTCAGACACTACCAGTTCTTTCCTCTCTTTCCTGCTGGCCTTGGACCATACCTTGAGCTTCTCCCCACCCAAGGCCTGTCCTTCCTGTCTGGACTCTGCCGATGATCTCTTTGTGTTGCAGCCTGTTAACTGCCAGATTGACTTCAGAATGGGCTTTCCACTTGCGGTCCGTGTGGACCTGGACATTTGTACTCCATACTGCCTGGTCATTAGAATCTCTCAGCTCCAACACTAGCCTGGTCTTCTCCTGCTTGTAGCCCATGCTGGTGGATTGTAAGATGTTCTTCCCAAAGAGACCAGTATCAGATGAAAGAGTTGGCTTTCCCATCCATTTTACATACTGTGGATATAAGTCATAAGTAATATGTATTGTAATACATTATTAATATTTTTGTTCATATAAGGCAAAAAGCAAAAACAAAACAAATAGTCTTTAAAATTATGCAATACATTTGCTAATGTAATTTTTGACCAATTACATTTTTTTAAGTGGTTGATTTTATAATTGTAATGTAGACCATTGTTCTGAATGGCAGTTTTGTAGTTTAGAATATGTTCCCATTAATATTACTTTTCCCCCGTAAACACCTTTTAAAGACATTGCACTTATTAAAGCTACAGTATCGACCTTATTTTGGTTGAAAATGAAAAAAATCAATTACTGAGCAAGTGCATTAAAAAAATCAGTGTTCAAAACTCTTTCCTTACCTTACCCCGATTCGTAACGATAAGTTTATAATAATTATTTATAATTTGAGCTGTCAATTTCGCGGGAAACTTCAGTTTGACGTCATTTGCATGGCCTTTGACATCACGTCCGTAAACAAAAAGAAGAAGATCCGGCTACTATATCACGTGTGTGGGGGCTGAGGATGGTGGAGTGTTTGTAGCTTGTTCTTGCAACAGTTGCTTAGAATTTAAACTTGTCATCTAGATGGCTGCTTTAATCTGGTTAGTTCTAAATCAGCTGTTGTCAAAACCAAGAAGCCCTGAACCGCAGAGAGCCTGCAGTCAAACGGGAAAGCGACAGAGCCTGTGCTAAAACGATAATAAATATCGGCATGGCTTTTGAGAAACGGTGACAACTTGGAGATCTGAAGGAACTGAAGACTGACGCAGAGATGGCTTTTTTCTGTTGAACAGGTAATGACATTTCAGTGGCTCAGTAGGTAGCTAGCTAAAATTAGCACACTTGTACACTTAGGTATTGAGCTTCCTATGTTGTTTATTGTTTGTTTGCTTTGCTATGGTCAGTGTGGTAAATTGCACTTATTTTCTCCTAGCTATGAGAGAAAGCAATTCACCTCTACTCTAAGAAAACTGTATCCGCCACCACCTCTGCTGTCAAGTATTGGAGCTAATATACATATATTATATATAACTCATACATATACCTCATACCTCATGGATCAGATTCATCCATGTAGAGGAGCAGTGCCGAAGCACAAACTATGTAAAAAAATAAAAATTTAAAAATTTAAAAAAACCTCCTCAAGTAACTTGCAATTTTATGTTTCAAACAGTGATGGCGATAGAGAGGCAAAAGTGCAGTACTGCAGCTTTAAAAATCTCTTCAGAGGCTAAAAACTTACGTCTTATGATATATTCATAAACTGAATTTTAAAAAATGTCAAAATAAATAAATAAATAAGTAAAATGTAAACTCCAGGCTGATAACAGTTCTGACCTCAGTTTTATATTGGAGAATGGCAATAAAGCTGATTGGCGTGTAATGAACTTGGCCTCTGTGAGGCATGCGAGTTTGGAGCTCTTGAACGCAGCACGGTGGTACTTTGCACAGTGTTATGTAACACTGCTGCTGCATGTTAGTTTGCTGAGAGAAGTGGAAGTGCAACCAAGCTTCGGTAGGTCCATCTGTTTCCACTAATTTCAGTATCTGCGATCTCCATCTTGATGTCACATCTTATAGAAGTTATCTTGCATTTACTAATTAACTTTAAAAAATGAGTTTCAATTGAAAAAATAATAGGCTGTGTCACACGTCAGAGTAAACTAAGAAACCATGTAATTCCACAATGCTGGGTTTGTAGGAACCAGCTGGTTTTTATCAAATTGTATTTAATTGGAGTCTGCATTGTTTTGCATTAACCAGCATAATGCATGCTGTTTGCAAACTGTAACACCAGGGTTGACCAGCTAAACCAGAACCAGAAAAGGACTAACCAGCTGACTTTTTTTTTTTTTTTAAAGATGTATTTTATTATTATTATTATTATTATTATTATTATTATTATTATTATTATTATTATTGCAACAGCAGCAGATTTAGCATAGGGTGTTGTTTTAAATGTCAAATGCAATAAAATGAAAGAGAGAATCTCAGGATATGTGTCAGGTTTCAGGCAATATTCATGTCCATGTTACATATATAAAGCAGTTCTTTGGTGTTATGGTTGTGTGACATCACATAAAACAATTTGTAACAAACTCTGTGAATTTTAAGACGTCTTGCACAAATGCAATGACCTTGTAGAAGTTGATTCAGTTCCAACTCCAGTGTCTCTAAGGGACAGACAGATTAATCAGATATATATATATATATATAACCTGAAAAAAAAAAAAAAGTGGTCAGGCTGTCTAGTATTTTTCACCCCTCATCAGAAATCTAATTTAAGGGGATTTTAAAATTATATTGCCTACTTATTTTAGATGTCAAAAAGACACAATAAGTGAGAGCCCTTCACTTTTCTGTGATCGGACCCAAAAAAAAATGTTTTGTAAAAACAGTATAAATACTGTTTTAACTGTCAGCAACCTGCAAATGGCCATCTGGTGTTTTTGTGTATTATCAACTTATTTAGTTAACGTAAGGGAAGTCTACCAGCTGTGAACATGGCAGGAGTTGGATTGCCAGAGATTATTCTATAGTACAGCCTGCATGCACTTTCCTCTACCGAGGAATCAGTGGTGGTGTTGTGGGGCCAAAAATATGAATATGCCACAAGTTTTAAAAAGTTAGCCTATTTGAAAAAAATAACTGTCAATTGTTTTGATATTCTACTGAAAAGTATGGGGGGGGGGAGTATTTCATCCCCTGCTGATTTTGTATGTTTGCCCACTGACAAAGAAATGATCAATCTATGATTTTAATGGTAGGTGTATTTTAACAGTGAGAGACAGAATAACAACAAAGAAATCCAGAAAAACACATTTCAAAAAAGTTATAAATTGATTTGCATTTTAATGAGTGAAATAAGTATTTGATCTCCTATCAGTAAGCAAGATTTCTGGCTCCCAGGTGTCTTTTACACAGGTAATGAGCAGAGACTAATCTCAGTTTGTTACCTGTAAAAAGACACCTGTCCACAGAAGCAATCAATCAATCAGATTCCAAACTCTCCACCATGGCCAAGACCAAAGAGCTGTCCAAGGATGTCAGGGACAAGATTGTAGACCTACACAAGGCTGGAATGGGCTACAAGACCATCGCCAAGCAGCTTGGTGAGAAGGTGACAACAGTTGGTGCGATTATTCGCAAATGGAAGAAACTGTCAGTCTCCCTCGGTCTGGGGCGCCATGCAAGATCTCACCTCGTGGAGTTTCAATGATCATGAGAACGGTGAGGAATCGGCCCAGAACTACATGGGAGGATCTTGTTAATGATCTCAAGGCAGCTGGGACCATAGTCACCAAGAAAACAATTGGTAACACACTACGCCGTGAAGGACTGAAATCCTGCAGCGCCCGCAAGGTCCCCCTGCTCAAGAAAGCACATGTACAGGCCCGTCTGAAGTTTGCCTGAATGATTCAGAGGAGAACTGGGTGAAAGTGTTGTGGTCAGATGTGGTCAGATCTCTTTGGCATCAACTCAACTCGCCGTGTTTGGAGGAGGAGGAATGCTGCCTATGACCCCAAGTCATAACACCATCCCACCGTCAAACATGGAGGTGGAAACATTATGCTTTGGGGGTGTTTTTCTGCTAAGGGGACAGGACAACTGCACCGCATCAAAGGGACGATGGACGGGGCCATGTACCGTCAAATCTTGGGTGAGAACCTCCTTCCCTCAGCCAGGGCATTGAAAATGACCTTAATGATTTGGAGAGGATCTGTAAAGAGGAGTGTGACAAAATCCCTCCTGAGATGTGTGCAAACCTGGTGGCCAACTACAAGAAACGTCTGACCTCTGTGATTGCCACCAAGTAATAAGGCGAAGGGGTCAAATACTTATTTCACTCATTAAAATGCAAATCAATTTATAACTTTTTTGAAATGCGTTTTTCTGGATTTTTTTGTTGTTATTCTGTCTCTCACTGTTAAAATACACCTACCATTAAAATCATAGACTGATCAGTTCTTTGTCAGTGGGCAAACGTACAAAATCAGCAGGGGATCAAATACTTTTTTCCCCCACTGTATAATTTTCTACTGATTTTTCTAAATAAAATCACTAAAAACAGTGATATTGGGTTACCGTTTTTTATACTGTTCCCATAGTTGGAAAACTCTATTTATACAGAAGGCTAGTATTGACATAAATGGAAGCCAAACAGCATGGTAGCTTTTCTAATTGTAACAACAGATCTTTAGCACCTATGTGTATGTAAACATGTATGTAAATACCTTCGGACGACCTCAGTTAATGCTGAAAGTTATTTTCAGAATGTTTATGTAATATTTTCTCTTTGCAGCCATGCGTGTAGCGATCATCGGAGCTGGGGTCATCGGCCTTTCCACAGCCCAGAGCATTTACGAGCATTACCATGACAATGTCAGTCCCTTGAATATAGATGTCTACGCAGACGTCTTTACTCCTCTGACCACCAGCGACGGAGCAGCAGGACTGTGGCAACCGTACCTCTATGATAAGGGCAACGTCCAGGAAACGTAAGAGCAGAGATGAGTGGATTTGGGTCAAATTCCAGTCACAGGGAGCCAACCACACAGCTACTGCATAGCTAGATATCTAATTACCTTAATAGAAATGATAAAGGTCATCAAATGCTGCAACATGGAACTTGGGTAGTCATTCCTTGGTGGATTTGCTAGTGTGCTTAGGGTCATTATCCTGTTGAAAGGTCCACTTTCGCTTCAACTTCAACTTTTGGACAGATGGCCTCATATTATTTTCAAGCTCTTTGATATGATGCAGAATTCATAGTTGAATCAAAGTTGAATCAATGCAAGCTGTCCAGACCCTGAGGCAGCGAAGCAACCCCAAACCATAACATTTCCACCACCGTGCTTCACAGTTGGTATGAGGTGCTTCTCCTGAAAAGCTGTCTTTGGTCTGCACCAAACATGTCTGCTGTTACTGTGGCCAAACAACTCTATCTTCGATTCATCTGTCCCAAGCACATTATTCCAAAATGACCGGTCTTTGCCTAGATGCTGATTGGCAAACTGTAGTCCTGCAAAGGCTTTTTCCTGGCACACCTCCCATGCAGGTCAAATTTGTGCAATCTGATTGTCGAAGCATGCATTTTGACACCAACAGTTGCAAGACTTACTAGCAGATCCTGTGATGAAATTTTGGGGGTCTTGGAGACTTCTTTTTGCATCAGACGGTCTGCTCTTGGGCTGAATTTGTTGGAACACCCAGTCCTGGACAAATTGGCAGTCGTGTGAAATCTGCACCACTTGTAGATTCTTTTCCTTACAGTGGAATGATGTATTTCAAATAATTTGGAGACATTTTTAAATCCTTTGGCTCATAGACTCAAAGGCATCCACAAGCTTTTTTCTGAAGGCCTTACAGAACTCTTTAGCTCTTGGCATGATGACACCACACACCTCAATAGCAAAGGGAACGCCAGGCACTAGATAGGAGAGGGGTATAAATAAGACAGGTTCCACCTGCACTCCCTAAGCAGGTTCTAATCACTGGCATCCAATTTTGAACACCTGATTCTAATTTAATGGATTTGAAGGTGTGATAAATGTAGGGGTGTACTTACTTTTTCCATGTGACTGATCTGTTTTGTGTTCATTTAAATTGTGAAAATTACTACAAAATGTCAGTTTTATGTGTCATTTGATAGTGTATCAGCTTTATTAATAGGCACTGATTCAACGAGGATCAAATGTTTGCTTGTCCAAATATGTCAAAAAAGCCAACAATTTCCATGGGGTGTACTTATATTTTCACATGACTATAGCATACCTTGAACATCGTTTATGCTTCCCCCCCCAATGTCAAGTAAATTACGGACTAAATTTTATATGCGGACAAAAAATGCTCACTAAGGAACCACTTTTTGGGTCTCAGGAGTAAAAAAAAGTTTTGCGTTCAGAAGGCACATATTTAATTAGTGAAAAGGAATGACATTGATTGTGCTTATGTGATATGAAGAATGAATCAAATTTTCTTTAATTATTATTTTTTTTAAAAGCCTGCACTGTTTAGACTGATTCTTTGTCTATATGTGATTGGTTATAAGCGATGCAGCCGCTTGATGTCAGTTGCTTTCATTCCTTTTCCAGAAAATGGAACAAAGAAACATTTGATTACCTTCTGAGTTTCCTCAGCTCTCCTGAATCTGTTAAAATGGGAATATTTCTGCAGTCTGGCTACAACCTGTGCACCCGGCATGCCCCGGTAAAGATACTTTCTTGTTTTTTTGAAGGTTTGTTTGTGAGAGATACAGCAGTTCATTTATAAGAAAGAATAAATAAATAAAGAATGAATCTCAGCAAGAGGAATACAATTCGAACTGAAAATTTTTCCCTGATTGATATACAGTGTAGTTCATATTTTTCTTTTCAGCAGACTTACTTTGAAATGAAACAGTTACTATAATGTTACAGAGAGCTGACACTCCTTCCGAAAATGATAAATAAATGTCTCCTTAAAGAAAGCTTCATTAACAATTATATACTTTTCTTCATTAAATAAAATGCTTTAAATCTGGATATTAGGTTTAGATTATGTGGCACCTCAGTCATAGAAACAGTAACATATTAGAATGACTGCATTAATATAAACCTGTGATTTGTATTGTAGGTAGAACTATTGTCAGAGCTGCTGAAGGGAAAAAAAAAAAAAAAAAAGAATCACCTTCTGACCAATCAGAAACAAGGAATTTAACAGTGCACGTGGTATCACTGGTGAAATTAACACTTATGGAATTACGCAGTAATTAAGAATACTGTGAAACGAGTCATATTTGAAATACTATATTGCAAAGTATTTCATGTTTTAAATTCTTAAGAGTATTCCTGATCAACTTTGCACACTCTCGGCATCTTGTCTACCAGCGTAATGAGGGCACTTCATCCAGGAGCCAAACCGTTGTTCGCTGCTTTAAGTTTTAAGTAAAAACTACTTGTTAAATGACTTACTAAAAACACATTTTGATTAAGAAATAAATATATACACTGACATTAACTTCACAATTTATATTTGTCTTCGAAAACAAATTCCAAATGTCTTTAAGGCTATTCAAAATATTATATAAAATGAAATATTCAACCTACTGTCCAAACTTTTGACTGGTAATTATGTTAATCTTTTCCTCACAGTTTAGTGTGGGTAAATCTTTCTCTCGCCTTTCCATTAATACTTTGTTTCAGTGTAATTTTTAGCCAGTGTTAACCTGGCATTCCTGGTTCTTGATGTTTTTTACTGGCCAGTTTACAACATGTGAACATTTGAATTGTATAAATAGAATTCATAAAGCTATAAAGAATTTTGAAAGAATTGTTTTATAGATTTTAGGCTATTTGAAAGTTTGTTTCCCTACAATTCCACATTAATGCCACTGCTGTAATGGAACAATTTAGTAGAACTAAATAAGTAATAAATAATATACTTTAAGGTAAATAACTCAATAATAAACTTGAGACTTGAAGGAGTTCCATATATACCTGAGACACCTGCTTGAAATCCTCTTGGTCCTTAGCAACTGATATGTAATCATTATGTCCTTGCTCCTCAAAGAAACTTTTCCAGCCATCAAAGAAACATACACTAAATGGCCAAAAGTATGTGGACATCTGAACATCACATCTACAGGTATATGTGGTTCATCCGCAAACTGTTGCCACTAAGATGGAAGCATACAATTGTCTAGAACTTATTTGTATGCTGTGGTATTACAGTTTCCCTTCACTGGAACTAAGAGAGCACCATGGTGTGTTAAGGTTGGTATGGAAGAACTTGAGTGTCCTGCACAGAGCCCTGGCCTCAACCCCACTGAACACCTTTGGGATGAACTGGAACACCGACTGCACCCCAGGCCTCCTCACCCTACATCAGTACCTGAACTCACTAATGCGTGTGGCTGAATGAACACAAATCCCCACAGCCACATTACAAAATCTTGTAGAAAAGATTGTGTTATAGCAGCAAATAGGGGACCAGGCCTGTATTATTGTTCATGGTTTTGAAATGGCATCAAATCCCATTAGGGGATATTGTACAAATCTGTAGTATCCAGGTGAGATTATCCCCTGAAGAAAGGGTGAGACTTGGGCATAAAGTGTTTTTGGGAAGTGCAGTCATGACGGTATACATGTGGAACCGAATTCCAGTTGTTTATATAAATGTGGGTCACAGTTTTTGGAGCACTCAGTAGTGATATTTAAATTCACACCTCTAGTCTTAACCAGATGCCATGTGAAGATTTCTTCAAAAAAATTTTTTTTTACTCGTAATCTATTTGTGTTTTTATCTTTTAAGAACACGTTATCTGTTTATTCTGAAAAACTGTATTTGTATTCAGTTAAATCCCTACTACATATATAATGTAAAGCATGGTGATTTCTGTACAGTTCCACCAATACAGATGTTAAAACCATTAAAACGAAAGCTGAAAGTGCTTCAGCTTCATTGTCCTTGTTTAATTTTAACAGGAGAACAGGAACAACAAAAAATGTTTCACAGTCCAATTACTTCCCCCTGCACTATGTCAGAAGTGATATATAATTTGAGGAAAATGACTTTAATGTTGTCTGTTCCTCTGCAGGAGCCGTCATTCAGGGATATTGTGTTGGGTTTTCGGGAACTCACCCAGCGTGAGCTTGATATGTTTCCTGGATACAGGTACACACAGTTAAATCAACAGTACTGAACTAACATTAGCATTATTTTAAGACATTATGATAACCGAATAAACACTAACATTTAATCCTGGAAACTTTATTCTGGATAATCATTGTGACTCATTTGTGACTGAATCTTTAACCCTTACAGTCCCCTCCAAAACTATTGGAACGGCAAGGCCAATTCATTTTTAATTTTGCCGTAGACTGAAGACATTTGGGTTTGAGATCAAAAGATGGCTAAGGGACGAGCGTTCGATTGGGAACACTATATTAATACTGGGTAGGGCCTGCCTTTTTATAATATAGCCACTAAGTATTTTTATATCTCAGCTATTATCATTCTAAGCAATATTGATTGAAAAAAGACTCACAAGAGCCTTTCCTGTGTTCAAGGAGTTTCTTGATGTGTATCTGCACAGGAAGAGCAAATAAGAGATCAAGGAAATGAGACTAAACTCACTTTTGTGTTATATATTTACAAAGATTGGTCATTCTTAACAGTTTTTTTTTTTTCACTTTGACAGCCTGAAAAAGCGTTTTACTATTGTTAAACATTTGGTAAAAATATTTGTAAAAAATTGTGTAAAAATTTATTTTTATTTGGTCTACATACATGAAGGTTAAAACTGCAGCCTTTACAGCTAATTATTTACTGTTTTGTTAGTAAAGCTGTGGCTGTTTCTATTCTACTCTGACAAATTGTGTAATTCAGTCTGCCTATGATTATAGTCTTAACTAATTATTCAGAATATAATTACTTAAAGGTCAATGAATGTAGCTTTGAATGTGTATATGTAGCTTTTCTCCATGCTCAAGCTTCCCTGTTTTCTTTATTGTTATGTTGTTCTCAGCTTGGGTTGGTTTAACACTGCTATAATGCTGGAAGGGAAGACGTATCTGCCCTGGCTCATGAACTGGTGAGAGCTCAGGCTTTATCTCAGTGCTGTCCAAACTACATTTATCCTGTAAATAATTTTGTTTGTCCCCTTGATCAGTGTTTTACCAGGTTGACACCAATGTTCACTTTTTATTCACCTAGCTAAGCACAAGCAATGAGTGCAGTTAATAAGTGAGGAGTAAAACACAATGTGTCATCAACGGGACTGGCTCCTAACCTGAACTCGTAAGAAAAGTCGAACAAACAAGGGGTAATGTTATTGGACTTTAATAGCCATTCTTTTCCTTTACTCAGGTTGGTAAAAAGAGGCGTGAAGTTTCACCACAGAAAGATCCATTCATTCCAAGAGGTCAGGCTAATTTTGTGATTATAGCATATATACAGTAGATGCTTAAAATTGTTTAAATTGACGTTTTACGTATTCAGGTAAATATGACTAGTATATCAACATGAGTTAAGATATAATGCGTTAGACCAATTTACAATTAAGGACCTTTCTCTCAGTCCTCCCATTATTTTTCACTGATCCTTTTCAATATTCTCTACTTTGCGTGTAAAGTACTATCTTTAACATACTTTGTATGGTAACTTTGCCATCAAGACATACAATAAAATTTCACGTCTGTCTAAAAGTCTATCAAGAACTGTTTTTATTTAATCGTTTATCAAAAATGAATACTAAACTGTTACTGAGTTCACTTATTATTCTGTCCTCACACTATTTGCTTCATCTGATTTGAGAAATCTAACTTGTGAACAAATTTTTACAGCTGAGGAAGTAAAACAGTTTTTTTGGTTCCGGACTCAGACAACATTATTAACATTTGTCGCATGTTGTAGCTGGCAGAGAGTGGAGCAGACATCATCGTCAACTGCTCAGGCGTTCGATCAGGTGACCTCCAACCTGATCCTGAGCTCACTCCAGGCCGAGGACAGATCATCAAGGTCAGAGATCAAAGGTTGAGCAGTTACTCATGGCCAAAATGAGTAAATGTATATAGTCCCGAGTACCATGATTTAAAAATGTGGTTCCATCTGACTTTACCTGTTCTGCTTTATTAGGTGGATGCTCCTTGGATAAAGCACTTTATTCTGACACACAATTTCACATCAGGAGTTTACAGTTCACCGTACATCATCCCAGGGTGAGTCTTCTCGCAGGCTTAATAAGACTAAAGGGCTAAAATGTGAATGTAGATAATGCATAATGTAGTGATATTTTTGCATAATAATGGGCATATTATTATTAACCAACTTCACGTTTCCCAAGCTGTCCACACGTCTCTTGGCACAAACAGGTGACAGCGCTAGTTTTCCTCTAATGGACAACTTGTGTCTCTCATAACAAAATGTCCTGTAACCACGAAAAACTGATGGCGTTATAGTAGATGCACTGTCAAATACACCAAAATGTGTGTCGTCTACAGTAAAACTAAATAAAATGGTAAAATAAGAATTTATTTACTTTACTTCTTCTGAGCACATTTTTTTCTTTGCATGTCTAATGAGTCCCTAACATAGCATTTAGCCTAGTCTACATTTAATCCAATCATATCTGAGTGGATATCTCCTAAAATACATCTACTAATTAATGCTTTTAAAATTTGAGACTTATTATTTTGCTAATGTCCAATAAAATAATACTTATGTAAACAATTTGTATATATACAGTACTGTGCAAAAGTTTTAGGCACCCTATTTTTTTTTTTAGTACAAACTTTGTTATAGATTTTTTTTTTATTTTTTATGACTTCTATATGATCAAGTCAGTACAAAAAAACATTTTAGATTCCTAAACATTAGTTTTCTAGCACAAAATTAAATGTTATAGAAAAATGTTTGTATGTCATTAAAGAAAGCAGCATATTACATAAGAGACACTTTTCAGACAAAAAACACAATGAAGGCTGCTGGGTTTCGCTGCACAAATAAGAAGCGAGTGCGAAAGTCAAAGTCTCCAGAAGAACTGTGTCTGGTTCTGCAAGATGCTCAATAAAACTTACCAGCTCATTTCCTTATAAAACTGCACACATTGTACTGGAGACTACTATTTTAATTTTTATTTTTTTGTCACACCAAATGTTGACTGTTTCATTTGCTACTGTTTACTGCTCTTTACTGATTTTTTGATTTTTAAACGTAGAAACATTTAATTTAATTATTTTGAAGGCATCTTTGCTCTGCAGCATTACTTTGCATGTGCCTAAACCTTTTGCACAGTACTGTATGTCACTTGGCAGATACCTAGCTAAGAAAATAGAAGATACTGTGAATATAGAAGATACTGTACCTTCTAAGAACTGCTGCTGTAATCATAAAGATATTCCTGCTCTCATCCCAGGACTCTTAATCACATGGGACTGTATTCAGAGTTGAGTGACCCATTGAAGATTTAATACTAAAAAGATATAGGCTTGAGTGAGGCCCAGTATGAAGTTCAGTGCCACTGTCTGACAGTTTTATGTAAGCATTATATATAAATATTGGTATTATAAGTTTAAATTTGTTTTGGACTGTAAATACATTCAGAAAATTCTGGAATGCCATTTGATGCCAATGTTTAATACATAAATATGATAAATACTAATACTACTTTTTTTCCTTTTTATACAGAAGATCGCATTGAATAAAATTTTTTTTAAAAAACCACATTCGAACAGACAAAAGAAATTCTAAGAAAAAAAAAAGTATGATTAAATGATATCATCCTGCACATTTAATGACCCTGATTTATTATCTCTTGGCTTTATTAAGTTGCATGCATGAGTAACTGTTGGAGCATTATATAATAAAATAACAAGCAAAATAATAGGATGTGCTGGATCAAGTGCTATTTTATAAGCGTCCGAATAACGAGAGTGGAAGCCATATAGTTAAATGAAATTTGTAGTGATTAATGTCATAAATAAACAACTAGGACTATGTCAGGTGTCTGGAATCCACTGAAAACAAGATGATGTTAATTAGAACATGCAAACTTTTGCAAATTAAAGATAATGGAGTATGTAAACATTTGTAAATTGGATGGTGTTGCTGGTTTGAAAAACTCTGCACTGAAGTGCTGAAGAACTGGTCGAGGGATTGAAGAAGCTTTCTGCGCTGTCCTTTTTTTGTATCATTCAGTCTGGTTTTACTTCATTGGAAAAAATTATGTTCCTCTTTGTCTTTTTGTTGCTCCATTATTTCTGCACTGAGGTCAGACTTCAGTGATCTTTTTCAATGGAGAACCTAGTTGTTGTTTTTTTTTTGTTTGTTTGTTTGTTTTTTAAAAAGATCATGATCTGTCATGTACGAGCAGAAATGGAACAAGTGTTGTGTTTACACATGTAAACACATTTTGTGTGAACCTGAATTGTTTAATTCTGCAGAACTGGTTTAGTTTCCATAGAGATCTGATCAAACTAGATTATGCTTGGACCCACAAGAAGTATAATTCTTTCTGGAATTAGGAATAATTCTATTATAATTCAGGTATAATTCTTTTTATAAACCTGTTCTACTTCTTCAGGAGTCGTCTAGTGACCGTTGGGGGAATTTTCCAAGTGGGAAACTGGAGTGAACAGAACAATTCCATCGACCACAAAAGCATTTGGGAAAGAGCATGCACACTGGAGCCAAGCTTAAAAGTAAGAGAATTATGTTATGCTAATGTATAATGCCCATCAGTCCACCCATGCAGTTGATCCATCCATCACAATCCATCAAATCTAATCCAATCCCATTTATCCATCTAGGGATTCAACAACTAATCGACAAATTTGCAACAATTCAATAATACAAATAGCAGGCAGCGAATTTTATTATCGATTAGCTGGTCTGTCTTATGAAACATGTTGTGGTATTTTATGCTAAGAGCAACAAAGCTATTTGAATAAATTCGCTTATAAGTTTTTAAACTGTGTAATTTGATGTTGATGAAAGCTGCGTCATTTAATTTTCTTAATGTACCTTTTTAACATATGTTGTGTGTCATCACACATTGCCTTGTGCAAACACAACAGTGGATATTGGCCTTTATTTTGAATTTGAACAAACCAGAAATGCAGGAAAGACTCTCTCCCGGCATTTTAGACCATTGGTACAACAAAATGTGTGGAAGCATTGAAAAAAAAAGTCCAGAATACAGTGACCGTATGTTTGTTTGGGTGTTTGGTTAGAAAAAAAGTTGTCCATATTACCACTTCATATTATGGTCATGTTATAACAGATTGTCTTGTCTACACAGAGTGTATATTTTTGGTATTTAGTCTTTTTTTCTTTTCTTTTTTTTTTAATAATCCAACCAATTGTTTATTCAAGAAAAATAATCCACAGATTAATTGATTATCAACGTAGTTGTTAGTTGCCCTACATCCATCCTTTTAAATCCTATTACAGATCAATCTATCTCATTCCATACTTCATTTCATGGATAAGTTGTAGTGTTTAAGTTTAGAATTGTCTGGTAAGGATGAGTTTTTATTTTTTTGTGTGTGTCTTTAACAGTTTTTAACAGTAACTGAATTAGAAACTCTAAGTGACTAACTTCCATCCATCCATCCATTTTGTGTACCGCTTATCCTACACAAGGCCATGGGGGAGCCTGGAGCCTATTCCAGGGGACTCTGGGCACAAGGCAGGGGACACCCAGGATGGGGTGCCAAACCATCGCATCGAGTGACTAATGTTTTAAAATAAATTTCATAAAGTGAAATGAATCCTGGGGTTAATATCGTCAGATAAAAGAAGTGAACAGGAATATTCTTTATTGACTTATCTTGCTTCCAAATTCTTGGTGAAATCTTTCCAGGTTTCTCATGAACTCAAATATGTTCCAGTTCATTCAAATTCGGTCAAACTTGCATTGCATTGCCTCTACTCAAATGGTTGGATCAGTTTGAATAATAAATGGATGAGGAGACATTTGTGTATGTTTTCCTCCCGTCAGCATGCTCGCATAGTGGAGGACTGGACGGGTCTCAGACCTGTACGCAGTAAAGTCAGGCTGCAGAGAGAGACCATCCGCTCCGGACCCAGCGTGATGGAGGTGAGCTTTTGTAGCACAACCCCACACTAACTGGCACACCTGAGAGGCAGAAGTAGTGAAATATAATTTAATTTATTTCGGGCTGTTCCAGAAACTCCTTAAACCTTAAACCATACCAGTTTGAACTGTATTATAACACAGGGCTGCTGAATTCTGATTAGTCAGAAGGTGTTGATTTATTAGCCCCCAATCAATCATGTCATGTTAGCAGGTAAAAATGTAATACGTTATGCCAGAAATTTCTTCGCAATATGCTGTCCAGTAAATATTAGAAACACAAGTAGTGAAACTCAGTTAATATTGGATCTGCTCATGTTATTTAAATAGGCAACACAATGTGTATTATGTTTTTCTTTGTCTACTCAACCAGGTAATCCATAACTACGGTCATGGGGGCTTCGGGCTGACGATCCATCGTGGCTGTGCTGAAGAAGCTGCCCGTCTTTTTGGCGAGATCCTGCAGCAGCAAGCCAAAGCTAAATCTCGCCTCTAATTCAACTGTTCTGTGTGATATTACTTGCCTGTTCCAACTAGTAAATCCATAACCAATGATCCGTATCAGTCTGTAATTTAAATTTAATTCTGGTAGTGAAAACTTCGCATCATGATCTCACAGCAATGTGAATCAACAGTGGTAGCAGAAATACAAAATATCATTTTTAAAGACCTAATCCTACATAGTTTAACTCGATTTATGCCAATCCTAACCGATGAACAAACAAATACAAAACTCTAATGATGCAATAAATAGAACTACACACACAGGTTTTTTTTTTTTTGTTTTTTTTTTCATTTGAAATATAGTTTATTGTAGATACACATGTGGCTCCAGTGTGGCATAGGATATCTGCACACACACAGACACTAAACTCAGCACTAAATCGCAAAGGCAAGCATGTAGGAGAGAGACCTTGCTCTGTGTGAACGCACACAGGACTTCACTGTTCGCCAAAGCTGGACGCAAACCCATCAGCTATCATTTCGACAAGGTGATTTAAACGAACCGTTAATAAATCATGAATGCACTCACTGTACAGGTAAGAAGTGAAAAGCGTTAATCATAAAGCTAGTTACGTATGTAACAAACCCAAAGTCTCTTTGCAAAATACAATACAATATACTGACAATAGATATAACGAGAAAGGTAAAAGTGTTGCGACATGAACATTTTAATGTAATATTTAGCAAAAAAAAAACAAAAAAAAACAATTCAAACCGATTTATTTTATTTTTCTTCCCAAGACAAGCCAAGTTTGATGTGTGACATTTACCACTGTTAATAAATGATCATAAAATAAATGTTATGTCGTTGTATTTAGACTGTATTTGTATGGTGTGTTCAGTTGCCAGATTGAGGTCTTAACTGTACCCTGCCAGTTTCAAGAAATTCGAGAACATTCGAGAAAGAAAGGCTTTCGATATGCTTAACCTTAATAAGCAAGGAGTGTGTTCATATCTAATACATTATTGAAGTGATGGTGAGAGGTGTTCTGCTAAACGGGAATGTGTGTGGACTCGCTAAATGCCAGCAAATGGCATTTAGAGAAACGCTCACGTGACGTGGTGGTTAAAAATAACAGCTTTGCTGTGCACAACACATTTTCATTCCACACAATTATTGGTGGTGAATGAGGCGTGGCCCCCCCTGCTGTCTTTTACTACATCGTTGAAAGACTGAGCAAGTGTGATTAAAATGTATCGTTTTTAGAGATCGGTGCTGGAAAGCTTGATTTTGTAGTAAAATAAACTCTCACAAATTTCTCCTTAACTGTTCTAAAAGCATTTCACTTTCATTAATCCTAACACACACACTTGCACATACAACATTAATTCACTGCTTTGTTCTGCCATTAAACTCCATAATGGAGATCACCAGCTTCCATCTCACTAGTTTTCATGTCCCTCAAATTGCTCAGACCGTTTGAAACCTCCAGCACATCATTCATTTATACATCAAGCGTTTTTTTTCCACCCAGTAACACACTTACAGACGGATAACTCATTTACATACATTACCGACCCAAAGCACCTCTCCTGTAAAAGAGGTGAATAAAAATGATGTTTTAGTTTTTTAGATTGTAAATGGAGCCAATAGTTTTCCTTTTAAAGGCCAAAAGCGAAATATACAATTTTATCCATTGACCCAATTATAATCAGGCAGCCAAGATGTTTGGTGTCTGAAATTTGCTTCTTCTTTTTGGGAATGAAGCTACAAATTAAGGAAGCTTATAGATACCAGTTTAGCACTGTGCAAATCTTTGGGTTCTGCAATAATATTTGTGCATGAACACTTGGTATTAAAAATATACAGCCGTGGCCAGAAGTTTTGAGAATGACACAAATATTAATTTTCACAAAGTCGACTGCTTCAGTGTTTTTAGATCTTTTTGTCAGATGTTAGTAACTGTTACTGAAGTATAATCACAAGCATTTCATAAGTGTCAATGGCTTTTATTGACAATTACATGAAGTTTATGCAAAGAGTCAATATTTGCAGTGTTGACCCTTCTTTTTCAAGACCTCTGCAATTCGCCCTGGCATGCTGTCAATCAACTTCTGGGCCACATCCTGACTGATGGCAGCCCATTCTTGCATAATCAATGCTTGGAGTTTGTCAGAGTTTGTGGGTTTTTTGTTTGTCCACCCGCCTCTTGAGGATTGACCACAAATTCTCAATGGGATTAAGGTCTGGGGAATTTCCTGGCCATGGACCCAAAATGTCGATGTTTTGTTCCCCGAGCCACTTCGTTATCACTTTTGCCTTGTGGCAAGGTGCCCCATCATGCTGGAAAAGGCATTGTTCGTCACCAAACTGTTCTTGGATGGTTGGGAGAAGTTGCTCTCTGAGGATGTTTTTGTACCATTCTTTATTCATGGCTGTGTTCTTAGGCAAAATTGTGAGTGAGCCCACTCCCTTGGCTGAGAAGCAACCCCACACATGAGTGGTCTCAGGATGCTTTACTGTTGGCATGACACAGGACTGATGGTAGCTCTCACCTTTTCTTCTCCGGACAAGCTTTTTTCCAGATGCCCCAAACAATCGGAAAGGGGATTCATCAGAGAAAATGACATTACCCCAGTCCTCAGCAGTCCAATCCCTGTACTTTTTGCAGAACAGCAGTCTGTCCCTGATGTTTTTCCTGGAAAGAAGTGGCCTGGGCAACTTGCAATAATTGAGGGAAACATGAATTCTGCTCTCTACCAGAAAATCCTAAAGGATAATGTCCGGTCTTCAGTCTGTAAGTTGAAACTCAAGTGCAACTGGATTATGCAGCAATGATCCAAAGCATAGGAGTAAATCCACCTGGTTCAAAATGGTTCAAAATAAGAAAAATTAAAAGTTTTGGAGTGGCCTAGTCAAACTCCTGACTTGAATCAATTGAGATGCTGTGGCAGGACCTTAAATGGGCAGTTCATGCTCGAAAACCCTCCAGTGTGGCTGAACTAAAGCAGTTCTGCAAAGAAGAGTGGGCCAAAATTCCACCACAGCGCTGTGAAAGACTGATCTCCAGTTATTGCTGCTAAAGGTGGCACAACCAGATTTTAAGTTAATAAATAAATAAATAAATAAAACCTGTACTGTGTTTACTCAGGTTGCCTTTGTTTTATGTTGTATTTCGTTTGAAGATCTAAAACTATTTAGTATGATATATACACAAAAACAGAAGAAATCTCTGAAATTTCACATCACTGTATTACAATCCAAATCATTCCTAATGTACAATTCTGCTGCCAGACTTTGGGCCACACCTACCTACTTCTGCTGTAACGCATGTGCTGAGGAAGAAAGTTATTGAGCTTCAAGATGGCTGCTGCTACAATTGTTGTAGCTCTGTGACGTACTTTTGTCTATTTATATAGATAACAGTGTGTCATACAGTGTCAGACTTGGGGTTAGTACATTCACTAGCTGCCACTGTGGGGGAGCTGCTGATTAGTTGGGGTGGTGGAGAAAATGTCAGACGTGCAGACACTAAAGAAAATATTTCAGTTTAGATGAAGCCAATTCTACAGTCAACTGCACAATGTGCGAGACTTCTTTTGCTTTAATGGAGTATTGTCATTTTCATATCAGATTGTTGTTTTTTTAAAATTCCACCCCCATCCACTAACAAGGGAGTTCTGAGCAATCCCACCAGGTCTTGGAGTTACTATTGCCAAGTAAATTTTAAATAAAACCTATGCACTGGGTCATGGTGAATTCCATCGTGATGACCAGCATTGTGCAAAAGAGCGTATTCAGGCTACTGAGGCTGGAGTTGAACATGAAGATTCCACTCCTAAGTCATTATCAACCTGGGAAAACCTCCCCGAAACTGCTGTTGACATAACATCCTCCATCCAAAGAAGGCCAGATGCTGAGCTATAAATAGGGCTCTGTTGACGGACATGAGCTTCCACGCTGCGCGCACACAGTTTCAGAATCAACG
The DNA here is from genome assembly GCA_023630585.1 of Cranoglanis bouderius. NCBI lineage: Eukaryota > Metazoa > Chordata > Actinopteri > Siluriformes > Cranoglanididae > Cranoglanis > Cranoglanis bouderius. The sequence continues at coordinate 4,445,025 of CM042565.1, forward strand.
ATTTCAGCCGAGATGTCTGGTTATCTACACGAGTGAATTTTATGAATTGGTACATCCTAGAATAGTAAAATGTGATGCACAGATTTATTGTTTGGCACATTATTGCACTGATTTATTTATTTTCTTGGATAACAGTATAGCTTAAAAATCATTAAGTTTAATGTGTTCTTTGATTTTTTTTTTAATCAGCATTTAACTAGACTCATAAAATATTAAGCAACATCCTGAATCAACTTTTGCTTTAACTATATATATATATATATATATATATATATATATATATATATATATATATATATATATAAAAGGACAGCTAATTTTTGAATAGTCATGAAACCCCGATGTCTGACACCACGTAAACAAATCTGTTGAGATACTGAACAATTCAACATAGATTGAGATGAATGTATGATGATTTAGGCACGCAGTTTGCACAGTGCTACATTCTAGAAGCTTCTATTACTTCTTAGCTACATTAACATCATAACTAACAGACACCAAACGTCTTAACTAAGGGGCAACATTTGTAAAATGTTTAGTGTAAAATTGTCTAAATCTCATTTTTGCTTTATTCTCTCGTTTGAGGTATTTTACTCTACGCTAATTCAGTCAACAGCAAAAGCAAAGTCGCAGAGATCTGTTAGCACAACCTCATTTGCATCATGCAAAATTGAGGCTCAGACTGGCCATAATTTTATTTCCTTATCAGCAGTGCTAATGATTAATATCTGTGTGAAGTATCCACTGAATGGTGAACATCATCCACAGTGACCATTATCAAGCTTTTATCTGAGATAATATTGAACACAGGTGGATTAGTGTGATTACAGTCATCAAGCAGCTCCTGATGTGTGTCTGCTTTCGGCAGATGGGATACACACTGGTCCAGTATATGAGAGAATACAGACTGTCCTCTTTGCAAGTCCAACAAGCATTTGTAACACTGAATCAGTGACTCGCTGACTCAAGTAGTCTCATGTGACTACATGAATCATGTGATTCATAATTCAGGCTTTGATGCTTGACTCCCACTGTCTTCATACATTATACAAATAAACTTCTCTTTCTCCCTCCTCTCCTCTGTCAGTCTCTTTCTGCCTCATTACTTTTTAAATTTTCTTTTCCTTTCATTATTTCCTTCCCTCAATCTTTTTACTGACTCTTGTTCCTCTATTGACCCTCTGTCTATCCACCCATTTTCTTCATCTGTCCTTATTTTCCCCTCCATCATTATTCTCTCTTTATTCCGTCCTACCCTCTCTCCTCCTCACTCATTGCTGGGAGGTGGATGAGGAGTTAGAGCGGGGGATGGAGTCTCGGCCCTTCATCTCCTGGCCCCACTCTCTGTGGCTGGACTCCTGGAGGCCTCGGCCCGTCGTCTCTATGGGTAAAGCACACGATGCCACGGCAGCCAGCAGGCAGCAGCAACAGTATACCGACAGAGTCAGATACACCGACCACTCCAGCATCACCTGAAAACACACACACACACACACACACACACACCCTACATTAGGTCTCTTATACAGTCACTTTAATAATACTAGTCAGTTTTGCAGATTTTCATAACATTTTCAGATGGACAAATGACTCGAGTGTTACTTGATTCAGGAGGCCTTTAAATGCCCTTTTAATAAGCTTTATGTTCACACATTTTAAAATTAATTCAATACATTTTTCAATTAAATTTTTAAAAATGTTATGCATGTATTCAAGAAATGTACAGTTGCAATCAGAATGATTCAACCCCCATTGCAAATCAGGTTCGTTGTCAAAATTTACAGACTTTCAGCTGTTTGCAATGAACAAATCAAACAAAAGCAATTGAAATAGATCAACACAACGATGCTTCAAGTGGTTTCCCCAAATTCAACTGAAAATGCAACTTATAATGACTTCTCCAGTTTCAAAATTATTCAACCCCTTCATGGCAAGCATCTTTAGTATTTAGTAGAGCACCCTTTTGCTGTTATAACTTGCTGCAAATGAGATGCATAGCCAGACACCAGTGTTCCTGAGGAATCTTAGCCCATTCCTCATGGCCTCCAGTTCAGTAATATTCTTGGGTTTGCATGCTGCAACTGCCTTCTTCAAATCCCACCAGAGATTTTCTATGTCAGTCAGGTGTTTTCACAGTCAGGTGACTGTGATGGCCCTGTAGAATCTTCCAGGACTTCTTCTGCAATCAAGCCTTGGTGGAATTTGAGGTATGCTTGGGATCATTGTTCTGTTGAAAGGCCCAATGATGCCCAAGCTTCAGCTTCCTCACAGACGGCATGACAAATCTCCTAGGATTTCCTGATACTTCAATGAATCCATCTTGCTTTCCACACGCTGCAGGTTTCCAGTGCCAGAGAATGCAAAGCAGCCCCAGAACATCACCGAGCCACCACCATGCTTGACTGGACAGAGTATTCTTTCTTCATTCTTCTTTGTCCAGACAAACTGCTGATCCATCATGCCAAAAAGTTCCAGTTTTATTTCATCGCTCCACAGAACAGAATCCCAAAACTTCTGTGGCTTATTTATATGATTTTGAGCCGAATTTTCTGTTACCACCAAGTCTTGCTGCAGGCCTTTTGCAGTCACTCGAGGGTTTTTCACAACCTGCCTTCTCAAAAATCTGGTTGCAGCCGTTGATAGCTTCCTTTTTCTGCCCTGTCCAGGTATTTCATGTATTTTCTGCCCTTAGCCAGTTCAGGTATTTCATGTGTTCCAGCTCAAGCACACCTGGTGCAACTAATGAAGCCCTTGATTAGTTGCATCAAGTGTGCTTGAGACAACACCTGTTTTGCATATTTGTGCTGTTGTGAGGGATTCTATTCAGGGGGTTGAATAATTTTGAGACTGGAGAAGTCATTATAAGTTGCATTTTCAGTTGAATTTGGGGAAACCACTTGAAGCATTCGTTGTGTTGAACTATTTCAATTGCTTTTGTTTGATTTGTTCATTGCAAACCGCTGAAAGTCTGTAAATTTTGAAAATAAACCTGATTTGCAATCGGGGTTGAATAATTTTGATTGCAACTGTATTTATTGGCACCACATTTGAATAAGTGCTCTTTTAGGCATACAATGCATTACATAGGCCTGTAAATGCTATGTGATACCCTACTTAGTGAACAGTCAATAGGACATCATATGGGATTCAGCTTAACTGTATTGCAGGGGAATGAAATAATCAAATATGCACTCACTTCCTAGTTCATTAGGCATTCACGGGCCATTTAATCAGGTACATCTAAGCATACAGGTTACTTTGTAGGTGTACTATTAATAACTGTAGCTCATCTCCTGCTATACAGAATTTCCACAGCCCCACTCTACGCCGTCCATCAGTGAAAAGCAACCATGTTGGATGGCAATATACTACTTAAAGCTTCTACTTAAAGATGTGACTAATGTAAAAATTGAATTAAATATAGTAAGACCAATCATATAGCAAATATGTCGATTATTGATTAGCGTGAGCTGACAGCTTCGGACATCAAGCTATATGCTATAAATCCATCATCTGACATTCAGGATCTGTGAATCAGACAACATAATGAGCCAATCATGCTGGCCCAGTGTGAACTATGAGATCATATTAGGGCACCTGAGCCACAAAGGGTGTGATGAGAGCCCCAACACGGGCCATGCCACTGCTCGTGCCCAGACCTAGAGCCCGCGTGGCTGTCGGATACACCTAGAGAGAGAGAGAGAGAGAGAGAGATTCTAATTCTAATTATTGTATACCAATATCATTATCAGCAGGATACAGTATCTTTATCCTGACAGCAGTATTCCAGCTGGGGCCATTAACAGTAGTGATGGTTATAGAAATATACATTTACATAACCATTAAAAAGTGTAGAATCACCCATCTTATTTAACAGTCTTTACGTACTGAATTAACTACGCATTAAATAATAAATTGCGGTTTTTGGCCAATATTATACTCTAACAAAACAAATATATTTCACCAAAAGGATGTGGAAATGTTTTTATTTATTTTTTAATCTTGTCTATTGTTTCTACAGAGATCTTAATCGTTAAAGAGCCTCTTTAAAGTGGTGGTAAATAAGAAAAAGTCAGTCTACCTAAAGATGTCTAAAATCATGCTAGCTAAGTGTGATTTCCTCACACCATGAATGCCATGCTTTGATCAAGTTGTTGGATGCCATAGTGAAATGGACAGAAGTCCCATTAGTTCAGTTTGTAATCAGAAACTGGCTGTCAAAATGTTAATAGAACAGAACACACTGAATTAATCAGTGATTATTTCTCCATGTAATAGCAAACAGTGAACAGTTCAAATGCCAATGCGAGTGACTTAACTCAAGTGATGAGACCACGTTGAGAACTCACTTCCCATCATAAACCATAATTATTTGGTCATTTTTAACATAACATATTATTTATTTGTATATCCTATTTGTTGCGTATTAAATTAAATATTTAATTTAATATGTTCTCTGAGCCAGCCTGGTCCGTCCTGGTGCCCTGCTTCTGGGGTTCTCATCGCTGGGGGTCGCTCGCTGTTGCTGAGGATGGGCCCATATGGACAGCCTCCACAAACAATTCACAAACAGACTTTGCACTCAGGTCTCCATCGGTGGACAGTTCATGATTTCAGCAAAATGTTGAGACTGTGGTGAATCTCCTGACTACACAGTTGCACTTTATATTATGTATCATACAGTTAGAGAAGGGATTTATTTATAATTACACTATCCAGTGTCACCCAGATGAGGATGGGTTCCCTTTTGAGTCTGGTTCCTCTCAAGGTTTCTTCCTCATGTCGTCTCAGGGAGTTTTTCCTTGCCACAGTCGCCACTGGCTTGCTCATTGGGGATGAATTTATCGATTTAAAATTTAGATCCAAAATTTATGTATCTCTGTAAAGCTGCTTTGTGACAATGCCTATTATTAAAAGCGCTATACAAATTAAATTGAATTGAATTGAAAATAAAATGAGATAAATAGTAGTTGTGTTTAGACAATACGTTGGTGTGTCTCAGTGGAATTGGAGTGAAATCTTTCGTAATTTGTAATGTAATTTTCTCCCTTTTCACTTTTGGGGGTAAAATGATGGAACTTTATATGTTGTTGAGATACATGAAAAGGATATATTTATTCTGTACTTTTATGTAAAAATAATAATAATAATAATAATAATAATAATAATAATAATAAAGCATGTGATGGGTTTTCTCAGGTCACCACACAAATGTTTCCTCATCAAAATCTGCAGTGGACTTTTATTACTGAGAACAATGATTCCAAAATTTTGTAATGTACACAATATGGCCAAAAGTATGTAGATACATGACCATCACACCCATATATGCTTGTTGAAAATCTGGCTCCAGATTAAATCCCCAATTTGCTGTTATAATAACCTCCATGGGAAGGCTTTCCACTAGACTTCGGAACATGGCTGTGGGAACTTGTGATCATTCAGCTACAAGAGCATTAGTGAGGTCAGGCACTGATGTCGGGTGAGGAGGCCTGGGGTGCAGTTAGAATGGGATGTTCAAAAAGCACATATGGGTGAGAATGTCAGGTGTCCACATACTTTTGGCCATATAGTGTACAGTATATACATTTAGAGGATTTGGAAATCAATAAAAGGCACAAAGAATTTGTGGGTATAAAGTGCAACTGAAAACGCATGGTCTAGCTAAATATATACCATTTACACAACTACAATAAAGTGATAGAGTCTGCAGTTGTAAAAGCCAGACTGCACTCATGTTAGCCAATATTCAACCCTGTTGGCTTTTACAGCAGAGCTGAATGAACTCGGGTCATAGTTCAGTGCAAGTATAAAGCTCAGTGAAATGTTAGTTAAGTTTGGTAAAGGAACTATGAGATCATGAGGAGTGTGCAATGTGTGACACAAAACGTACCTCAGGTGTGTAAACGTAAGCTGCCTGGAAACCTCCAGCAATAAACGCCCTCGCAATAAAGATCAGCACTGTTAAAGACGTCCTGCAGCACGTACACACACACACAATACACCCAGAACTGTTTCACTACTGCTGTCATAGGTATAATAGTGTGTGTGTAACTAATATTCTAGTGTGTTTAAACAAACATTAAAACCCCAAATCGTTTAAAATTGATCAGCTTTAGAAATGCAAAAACTTGGTGTCCCTGTTAAATATTAACTCCCAGAATTTCAATCCAAGTCATGTGATTGCAGTGAAGGCTTCTTGTTCCACAAACAATTCATAAAAGCATTTTGTTGACACAACTGAGAATCAAGAAGAGGATGGGGTTCGTTTTTGAGTTTGTTTCCTCTCAAGGTTTCCTCACATCATCTCAGGGAGTTTTACCTTGCCACTCTCGCCTCTGGCTTGTTTATTAGTGATTAAATATATATGTATATATATATCTTGCTTTCTGTAAAGCTGCTTTGTGACAATGCTAAAAGTCCTATGAAATTTAATTGAATTAGGAAACAAATTTTGGAATATTCTCTGGGATTGATGGACTCACAGACACAGAGGCCACACTTCCTTCACTAGCCATGACAGGCTTTGAAGCCATTTAAACGCAATACTATTCTTATGTAAACACATTAAATGTAAATACACTCAGATTCTGTGATAATCGTTGGCTGTCATCCTAGATTTAAGCAATTACAGCTGGCATCTACATTTGGTTATACAGCCAACAGTTTATATTTCCTAATTAGTCATAATTGCAATTCTTGCCAATCCAAACATAAGGACTAGATGAGTAGGATGGACAAAGAAATAAAGAAAAATAAATGTGTGGTACGTACCTGCCCACGCAGGCATAGAGCGGCACGATGCAGAGTGAGAAGACAAGGAAGCACAGCGCCATGGTCTTCCTCCTACCCAGCCTATCGATCGCCCACAGCGTCACCAGAAGACCTGCAGCACATTAACTATGAGTAAATCTCCTTCAGTAATGTCTAGGCATGTGCCAGTGATCAAAAAGCAATATAATAATATATTTATTATAGTAATTAATATAAGCCTGTGATTTGCTTTACAGCTGGTACTACTGTCAGGGATGCTGTTGCAGAAAAGTGATCAGTACCTTCTGACCAATAAGATTAGAGAATTCCACAGTACTATGGTGTAAACCATGATATCAACTGCATATAATATTGTTATTATGGACACTGGGAGAGATTGTTTGCAAGTATATTTTATCGTGGATGCATAGTAGAGCACATGTTTTGCATTTAACAGGCCCTGTGGTCAATCCCCAGCATCTCCACATTGTTGGTACCAATTCTTGAATTTCCCCTATGGGGGATCAATAAAGGTACAGTACATATATTAGTAGTGTGTATGTGATTCATCAATGCTGAGAAACTTTCAGAAGGAAATGATGACGGGGCCAGGAAATTCCAGCAGAAGATTCCCAGATTTACCTGGGAATTCTGAAAGCGTCGTCCACAACAGGTCTTTGTAATCATCCGAGTTCAGGTACTTGCACTCCAGATTACACCTCGGCTCTGTTCTACTGCCGTTAGTCTCTAGGGGGAGGCAAAGAGCCACATTTAATATTCAAAGCTCAGCTTGCTGTTGCTTGATCTTGATTATCAATAGCTGTACGAAAGTCCTTAATAATATGAATGAATATTGATGAAAAATAGAAGTCGATCAGCTGTCAATCATGAGAAATCAGGACTCACGTCCACAGGCGCCGCCCTCCTGGAAAAGCTCTGTGGTCAGTAGTACAAGGCCATAGTAGGAGAACGCGTTAGAGAACCTGAAACATATAGAAAATTTTTTAAGAGCTGTGTAACATAGTTTAACACGTCCATATCTTGTCAAATGTTCATATACTTCTTTTAAGTCAGAGGTTCACAAGCTTCTTACACTCAATAACCCTCTTTAACCATAAAACTACTATATATTATATAGGCACTTTAACGAAATTAGAAAATTGCAGACCCATTGGTTATGTTTCATGGACACCAATTTAGCTTTAAATGACATTGTCAAGACAATCTTATTTTGAAATAATTTTTTTTTTTTTTTTTAACACATGTACATAAATTTCAGCAAGGCATTTTTGCCATGTTTATAGATTACAATAAGTCACACTACATCTTAAAACAGATCAGCAGCCAGATGTTTATGGAATGATTTGAGTCAACAGACTTTCATTACTTAGTAAATACATTTAAAAAAAAAAAAAAAAAAAAAAGATCCTCATAGCTTTAGATAAAAACTTGATGCTCAGTCACATGACTAATTATATACCAATTAGACAGAGAAAACAATAAAAGGTGTAGTTCAGAGAACTATTCACACTGGGAATTAAAATCATTGCACTAAGCCTGGGCATGTACAATTGTAAATTAATAACTCAACATGCATTAAGTGTACTCATGTACACAATTTCACAGCTGCCTCTCTCTCTCTTTCTCCCTCTCTCTTTCTTTCTCCCTCTCTCTTTCTTTCTCCCTCTCTCTTTCTTTCATAATATAGCAGTTCATTCCAATTTTACTTCTCTGTTGTCTTTTAAAGTACAATAATGAATGAAAAATTCATTCAGTGCTTCATATAAACACACAAAGTCACAGTAATTGTGCAAAGACTGGTTGTAAAAGAGGTGTGAGCTTTCTATACTCTAATTACAGTTATGTGAGGATGTGTGTCTAATGCGTTTCACACCATATGAACCAGAGGAGAACTGTAGTCCAGCGGAAATGAGGCAAAAATAGATCCTTAATCTTCCCTCGGTCTTCCTGATGAGGAGATAAAGAGACAGTTAAAAAGCACTTCTATAACAGCATGTTGACAGAGGGGGAACACACAAATGCTGACACCCGACATACAAAGTTTAAGGAGGTGTAAGGAACTGTCATGAACTTTAAACATTACTGAGCAGAACAGTACATATAGAAATGATGGTGTAGTCACATAAGGTGGTTAAATACATGCTGGGAGTCTCTGTATTTGCTTAAAAAACACACTAACCCACTTATATGAGACATGATTGGTTGAACACTTTTCACAATAGAATAGAATATGACAATGGTAGCATAGAATTGATTATGACAGAACAGTATACAGTTCTGACAGTGAAGAAAGACAGTGTAGATGAAAACAGAACAGAGTATAATAGAATACAATAACAGAATAGCATATAATTGAATTGAATATGACATAATATAGAATCGATTGTCACATTATAGAATTGAATACGACAGATTTAAAAATAAATCATGACAACAGGATGACAGAACAGTAAAGAATTGAACACGACAGAACAGAAGTCTAAAGAAGTGTGTGTGTGTATGTGCATGTATATGTAGGTGTAATTTATATAAATCAAACACTGCATATCTTCCTGTAATACATCTGTTAATTTAGTTGATGTTTATTCATGTTTGATGTTTATTTTATTTATTATTGTTTTTTCTATACCTTAATTTGTTGTTATTGTTTGTCTTTATAACTTCTATATTAATTTGCTTTGGCAACATTGTTAAAACAGTCATGTCAATAAAGCACACTGTGAATCGGACATGACAGAGCAGTAAAGAACTGAACATGACAACAATATAGGATCGATTATGGCAGAGCACTATAGAATTGAATATGACAGAATAAAAAAACTTATGACAATAGGATGGAATAAATATGACTGAATAGAAATACATATGGCAGAATAGTATAATTATGACAGAATAGAACATGAGAACAGTATAGAATTGAACATGAGAGAACAGGACATAACTGAATGACAGAGCAGAACAGAACAGAGAGTTGATGTGTTTTGCTACCTGGCGTGCCACTATGAGTTTGCCCAGTGGCATGGGGACTTTATTCTCTGTAGCGATGCGTTTGAGTGTGTTCAGAGCTTTCTCCTGGTTTCCAGACAGAACGTCATAGCGGGCACTCTCAGGCAGCCACTGCAGATTACGTACACACACACACACACACACACACACACACAAACGTTAAATAAGGTGCCTTCTGTAATCCTGATGGTGTGTGTTTTTGGCAGCGCAGTAGCAGAACGTACAAAGCAGAGGATGGCGAAGATGAAGAGTGGGATTGTGGACAGAGCGAGTAGCCAGCGCCAGCCCAACGTTGGCATGACCAAGATCGCCAGCAGTACCTCAAACACTGTGCCCAGGGCCCAGAACACCTGAAAACACACACAAAAACACTATGAATAGAGTTCCAAAAGTATTAAGACAGCAATTAATGCTAACTGTTGTGTGTTAGGGGCATACACAAGGTGCCATTTGAATTTTTAATAGAGTGTAGCTTTATTCAAAAATAAATGGCACAAATTCATGAGATTTTTTTCTCCAGGTAAAATTTAATTTACATACTGAACATTTCAATAATGTACATAACACATACATGTGCTAATGGGACAGATACAGTATAACCCTAAGGGCAATATAAAATGAGGACACCTCAATGAGCAGAATGCATGTAGCTCTGGAGCGCATGGGCAGAAACTCAGCATACAGAGTCACTCTGAAAAAGAGAGAAAGAAAACAAAGAGAAGTTATCTTGCTGTGAATATTATGTTGCACTGCAAAAATTAAAAGTGCAGCAGATAAGATCAAAATGTTTTGAAATATTTCCACTTCTACAAACAGGTCCTCCTCATTACAGCTTGAATTACAGCCGTTGCCAAAAGTTTTGAGAATGACACAAATATTAATTTTCACAAAGTCGACTGCTTCAGTGTTTTTAGATCTTTTTGTCAGATGTTAGTAACTGTTACTGAAGTATAATCACAAGCATTTCATAAGTGTCAATGGCTTTTATTGACAATTACATGAAGCTTATGCAAAGAGTCAATATTTGCAGTGTTGACCCTTCTTTTTCAAGACCTCTGCAATTCGCCCTGGCATGCTGTCAATCAACTTCTGGGCCACATCATGACTGATGGCAGCCCATTCTTGCATAATCAATGCTTGGAGTTTGTCAGAGTTTGTGGGTTTTTGTTTGTCCACCCGCCTCTTGAGGATTGACCACAAATCCTCAATGGGATTAAGGTCTGGGGAGTTTCCTGGCCATGGACCCAAAATGTCGATGTTTTGTTCCCCGAGCCACTTTATCACTTTTGCCTTGTGGCAAGGTGCCCCATCATGCTGGAAAAGGCATTGTTCATCACCAAACTGTTCTTGGATGGTTGGGAGAAGTTGCTCTCTGAGGATGTTTTTGTACCATTCTTTATTCATGGCTGTGTTCTTAGGCAAAATTGTGAGTGAGCCCACTCCCTTGGCTGAGAAGCAACCCCACACATGAGTGGTCTCAGGATGCTTTACTGTTGGCATGACACAGGACTGATGGTAGCGCTCACCTTTTCTTCTCCGGACAAGCTTTTTTCCAGATGCCCCAAACAATCGGAAAGGGGATTCATCAGAGAAAATGACATTACCCCAGTCCTCAGCAGTCCAATCCCTGTACTTTTTGCAGAATAGCAGTCTGTCCCTGATGTTTTTCCTGGAGAGAAGTGGCTTCTTTGCTGCCCTTCTTGACACCAGACCATCCTCCAAAAGTCTTCACCTTACTGTGCATGCAGACGCACTCACACCTGCCTGCTGCCATTCCTGAGCAAGCTCTGCACTGGTGGTGCCCCGATCCCGCAGCTGAATCAACTTTAGGAGACGGTCCTGGCGCTTGCTGGACTTTCTTGGGCGCCCTGAAGCCTTCTTCACAACAGTTGAACCTCTCTCCTTGAAGGTCTTGATGATCCGATAAATGGTTGATTTAGGTGCAATCTTACTAGCAGCAATATCCTTGCCTGTGAATCCCTTTTTGTGCAAAGCAATGATGGCTGCACGTGTTTCCTTACAGGTAACCATAGTTAACAGAGGAAGAACAATAATTTCAAGCACCACCCTCCTTTTAAAGCTTCCAGTCTGTTATTCTAACTCAATCAGCATGACAGAGTGATCTCCAGCCTTGTCCTCGTTAACACTCTCACCTGTGTTAACCAGAGAATCACTGACATGATGTCAGCTGGTCCTTTTGTGGAAGGGCTGAAATGCAGTGGACATGTTTTTTTGGAATTAAGTTCATTTTCATGGCAAAGAGGGACTTTGAAATTAATTGCAATTCATCTGATCACTCTTCATAACATTCTGGAGTATATGCAAATTGCCATCATAAAAACTGAGGCAGCAGACTTTGTAAAAATTAATATTTGTGTCATTCTCAAAACTTTTGGCCACGGCTGTATTTAAAGTGTATATGTATTGGAAATTCTGATGTAAAAAAAAAAAAAAGATGATAAACAGAAAAAATGTACGATGCACAGTATTCATTACTACGAGGAAAGTGTGTTCATATTTAATAACAGTAGCAGTAATGAGAGTCCACAATGCATAGAGACAACAAAACTGTATAATAAAATAAAGATGTAACAACAATCTAAAAAAATATAGCAAATTATGTACAAACAGGAAATTTAGACAGATTTCAGTTTTGTATATAAGGAATAAAATAATTGGGGGCGTGCTGTTCTAGCAAAAATAATCACTGACATGGTGGTGTGATCTGGTTCAAAGTGAAACAGAGTTACTGTTACCACCCGAAAAGTGTTTTAATCTTCTTATACCAGAGCAATTTGCCACCAATATATATATATATATATATATATATATATATATATATATATACACACACACTTATGTTATAGCAGCTTTAAACAGTGGATCCATCACCAAAAATCGACACTGGAGACTCCTTCCATAGATGTTAAATAAATGTCTCCTTACAGAAAACGTCACAATAACAGCAATTAAATGTCTTTATTAGTTAAACAACAACATGTTTTTCAGTTTTTAAATTATTTATTTATGTTTAGATTATGTGGTGTATACTGCCATACAAGTCCCTGTGAAAGTCGTTACTATAAAACCAGTTTATGAATAAACTTTTATTCATATAAACCTGTGATTTGCTTTGCAGCTGGAGCTACAGTCAGACCTGCTGTTATAGAAAACAGCAGATTGCTCCAAATTTGGTCATTTTGCCAATTCTCAACCACTAGCTACTTCTCCTAGCACAACACAGCTACCAACCAGAGAGGGTGAGGGCTAGCATGTGGATCCTCTGAGACACATAAAGCCAGGCACTGCATCACAGCACTCCTGTAAATATTGTGTTCTGACATCATAACTGTGATGGAAACTTACGACTGAGGAGCTCCACCAATACCGAAACCGACCAGAGCTCGGACGAACAAAATCCAGCCATAAATAGGGGCGAATGCACTGAGGATGCCATAGAACAGAGTCCACAGAACACTCATCTTCAGACCCTGGGACACACAGACACACATACACAAGCATGACATATGAAAATTGTATTTAAGTTTCAGGTTTGGGACAAAAAGATTAATTTATTCCTCCACAACAAAGGCAAACATAAATGTTCTTCAGTCCAGATAAACACTCTGACGTGGACAATTCCACATCAAATCACATACACACACAGCATACTGCAAATAATGCATAGCAAAGACAACATAACCGAGTATTTAAACATCTCTTCCACATATGGTCTTCATAATGCTGTTTGTTTAGGTATGTTCACCAACAAACTCAGGAACAGGGGAATTTATATTGAGACACTTTAACTGCATACAGGTCGACTTCGTTCAACTAATTTTGTACCTTCTGATGGCAAATGGTTGCATCAGAACTAATTTAGGGATTTCATAGCAACAGAGGCGAATAGTTGTGAAGTCACAATTTTTAAAACAATTTTGCAAACTATGTTGATTTCATATTTTGTGTAGATTCATGATATACAATCCCAAGTGGGTCCATTTTAGTGGAGGATACTTATTCAAAACTCTGTAATGTCCAGGCAATGAGCTGTTTGGTAGCAAAAGAGTCTGATCTTATTGAAGAGTTGAGCCAGATGGAAAACAGCTGGAATGCCCATCACGATGCCTGGCCAGGCCCTTGAATAATGATACAGACAATTTGGCAAGATCCCTCATAGCCGGAGGAAGTTAATCACTAGCACCCTGATTGAAAGTGCATGGGGAAAAGAAAAGCTAGTTTGGTTTTGATACAAACAAATTTGAGAGATGAGCTCTAGGGACATTTGAAAAATTCTGTTCTTTCTTTAACCAAAATTTTTAACCCATGATGTTAGCCTCCATCTCACTGAAAAGAAACAGCTGCCCTTTTTGTGTTCTTAAAATTTGACATGAATTTTCTTACATTTTAGGTGTCCTGTTGTTTCTTCACTTCCAGTTACCAGAAATGACTAAATGTATAACTGTACAAATTCCTTTGACACTTCAAACCTAGCACTACTAAACCACCTTCACCACATAACAGGTAGGCTGACGGGCAGGTGGTGACCAACTGTGAAACTGTCCTTCCAGCTCCACATTATGTTAGGACAAAGGCATAAAATAGATAAAGGCATGAAGAAATAAAGGCAACAAAAACACCAGACACCATTCTGAACATGGCCCTAAACAGTGTACTTGATTGAGAATCCCTGCAAACATCCCTGATAATGATGATTATTTAAAATTGGTTAAAAAAAAATGTAATTCATTTCATTTGAAATATATTAATGATACTTACTGTTTTTCGCCCGTATTTATCAGATATGTTGCCCCATAATGAAGAGCTGATCATCATGCCAATAAACACCACCTACACCAGAGAGAGAGAGAGAGAGAGAGAGAGAGAGAGAGGGAAAGGAGATATAAATCGTGAAGAAAAAGACGCACACAGACAAGACAAAAAGAGTGTGTAGGAGAGAAACAAAGAAAATGGAGAAATAATGAATGAAAGAGTGAAAAACAGATTTAGAGAAGATTTAGAGAGAAAGTGACGGAAAGTAAAAGAGGGGAAATGAAAAGAGGGATATACAGACAGAGTGGGAAAAATAGTGAGAGGGAGGCGGATAGGTAATATGAAGGAGAGAAATACAGAAGTTGAAAATGATGGAGTAAGGCAGAGGAAAAAAAGGTGTTAGAGTTACCACTAGAGAATAATATAAATAGAATTAAATAAGAGGGCAGAAAACACACACATATTATCATTATAATTACCGAAGTGAGCAGTGCCACCTCCCAGTTGGGGAGTCTCCACTCACAGTGCAGCTGAGGGGCCAAGATACTGAGGATCATCATCTCCATGGCATCTGCCATCTACACACACACACACACACACAAAAACCCCACAAACACACAACACATATTACACACCACTGGATTTTTGCACCATTCTGTGTAAACTCTAGTGTGAAAATCCCAGATCAGCATTATGAAATACTCAAACCAGGTCGTCTGGCACGTGGACAAATTCATTGAGATCACTGAAGAGTTTTTTTCCCCCTCATTCTGATGTGCGATATGAACGTTAACTGACGCTTCTGACCTGTATCTGCATGATTTTTTGCTGTTGCAACGTGATTGGCTGTTTGCATAATTACATGAATGGACAGGGATACAGGTGTCCCTATTAAAGTGGTACAGTACCACCACTTTAACAAAAAAATTTGTTCCACCATTGTAACAAAACTGGAGAAAAAAAAAATCACTGACCCCCAGTCCATACATCCCCACTTTGAGAACTCTGAGTATTTCCACCACTAAAATATCAATATGAAATCTAGAAGAGAAATATAATTAGTATTATATTTAGTAATATGATCGATTATTATGAATATTAAATATATTAATGTTGAACCATACATTCTAAGCACTAACATCTTTTTACAATTGCACCACTCAGCAGGCCTGCATTACTGCCATCATCGGTTGTCCAGAAAATACAAAAGAAATATTTCATTATAAGTATGCTTAATGTGTGTCGGGGTGGGGGTTTTCACTCAGAATTTCCATCACTACTCATAATAAAAGGGCCAAGGAAGCCAGTCTTACCCAGGAAAGGCCTGTGAGGACAGACAGCTTCCACTGAAATGGACCAAAGCCAATGGCCTCCACAGCATCTTCCACCATGAAGGTATCTACAGCCAGATGAAGAGATGAAGAATGAGCTTTCATCCAGCAGAAGTATAAAACAATTTTCAGTGGAAACCTTTATACAGCCTATGGTTCCAATCACCATCTGTAAATATGTCAGGGAATAATGGAAATTTGGACAGGAAAAAAGGCTGTTAGGCTAATGCAGCTATCGATTAGTTAATTCTAATAATAGAAATGAATAGCCTCCATTTTAGCATTGTGCAATACATCATGTTTAAGTAAAACACTTGTCTTTATCTTCAAAATCACTTCTAATATCAAACTCTGGGGTTCAAATCTGAGGTCGGCCTAAAGAACAAATCGATTCAGCTGATAGATAGATAGACAGATAGATAGATAGATAACAGTGTTTCAGAAACCACATAAACAAGTCTGTTTAAGAATGCTAAATGCTATGAATGTCTCTTTCTTGTTAGCTACATTAGCCTTGTAGCTCTAGTGCAAAACATAAGAAACAAGCTTCAAACACCAAACATATCTTGATTATTAATCTTAATTAATTGATTACATTTGGATGAGCACATATTCCCATCTGAGAGATTATTGGCCTTCTTTCCTTTTAAACTATAGTTAAATAACAATCTTTGTCAGCAGCCACAGTGGCTATGTTTACGATAAATGTAACCTTCCTATTAAGTCTGTTTTTCTCATTTGCTACTGTGGCTCTGCTTCGGTCATCTCCCCTGATTATTATTAGCACCTGTGTGGAGTTTGTCTCACCTGTGTCTTGTTTGCTTCTTACCCCTTGTCACCTTTGTTTCTTTTTGGGAGGTCTTGAATGTGTTAAACACTGCAGTTCTAAACCATGCTACCTAGTGTGCTTAGTTGTTTACTTACTCTTGTTAGTCCTAATGATAATGCTGATCCTCTACTTATGCACTTGTGACTCACTTTCTGCTGCTGTGGACGGTCCCCATATGGATCACCTACAAATTTACACTTCCCAAAAAAAGTATTCTCCAAATATCACCCATGCTTCAGTGGATAATCTCACCTGGATACTGTAGACTCGTCCTTAAGAACTTGCCCTGTGCTCATCCCTGGACTCTTAATTACAATTTGCTCATATTGAACATCCTTTCTACACACTTAGTACTGTTTGCCTTTACTCTGTAAAGGAGGTTTGTTTTGTCATGTCACACAACTTTTCCTCACTACTGTCACCTCTGGCTCGTCCGATACAGGTTTCAATCTACATCTGGATTTCAATAAAGCTGCTTTGTGACAATGGATGTTGTAAAAAAAAAAAAAAAAAAAAAAAAAGTTATACAAATAAAACAGAACTTAATTAAGTACTTTTATTTTTATTTTCTATTTTTCTACATATCGAACTGCTCATGTACCTGGTGGTGCAGTTGTGTATTGTATACATGGAACTAGACTACTTCAAGCTTAAAATGAGTACAAAAAACAACCTAGAAATAAGGTTTAATAAACATATATTTGGATAAATCTGACTACAATCAAGATATTTTCACTTGTGTATTGTGTACTTTGATTACAATAAATGTCTAATACATCTCTAAATCGAATACATCTTTATAAATACAAAAGTGGGGTTTTATTTGAGTTCTGTTTCTTTACACTCAGTAACAGCAGTAGGAGAAGTGTATACTGTGGTACCGTCAGTGGGGTTGGCAAACTCTTGCGGTACTGGAGCTCCATCAGACAGAGCCACAGATCCTGCATCAATGTTTCCGCCTTCGACCTGCACCATCTGATCCCTTGTTCCGCACTCATACTCTGAATATGTGCTATCGCCTGTACGCCGAAACTTCACCACACTGCAGGACAGACGGGGAAGACAGAAAGACATCAACGTATGACTGTTATCTCCGAAGACATAGTCGTATTTATTTTCAAGTCATGGTGTTGGGTACAGTAACACTGGCATTCTGTCACTATTTAGCGGAGAATTACTGCAGTGTTCAGTGGTTGATGAGTCATCGCTCCTGCAGGCAGAATTGAGCTGAACAGGCAAAACATAATCCTGAAACAACACAAGTCCTGTATAACTGAGTGTGTTACCAAGACAACAGGAGAACTTCATGTCTGAGCAAAACTGTGTTCTAACTTTAAAAACTCCTTTGGTTGAAAATCATTTAAAATCAAGAGTAAACTGCTAAATGGAGATGAAGTAGGGAATTACATGTTGGGGCAGGACGTACTTACAGGAACAGCTTTACCTCTAACCGTTAGAAAGCTCTGACACTGGAGACTCCTTCCATAAATGGTAAATAAATGTCTCCTAACAGAAAATGTCACCATCTCAACGATTACGTGTTTTTCTTTGTTTTTTGAATGGACCATTTACCATACAAGTCACGGTGATTTAGCTGTTACTATAGAACAGAAAACATATTAGAATGAGCAAATGAATATAAACCTGTGGTTTGTCTTGCAGTCGACCTTATAGTCAGAGCTGTAGTTATAGAAAATTAATCAACACCTTCTGAACAATCAGAATTCAACAATAATATATCACACAAAATGGAAAAAATACTTCTACACTGCCATCAGATTCCCAAACTCATTGATTACAAAGTGCTTCAGGAATGCCCCACTTCATTAAATGATGTTGTATTGTATTTGCATTAATGGGATTTTAGCTTGTTGTAAAAAAAACAAAACAAAAAAACAACCAGAGTATGTGCTGCTCTTGCCAAATGTGCATATCCAGCCTATTACAAACAGTATTTTAGTGAATAAAAACTCCAGCCTGAGAGAGAAAGAGGAGGAAAGTCAGAAGTCAGAAAGTCAGAGAAGAAGAGAGGTAGGCAGACAAAGAAGAAAAAAATTCAACCGAAGAGAGACAGAAAATGACAGACAATGAAGAAATAGTGAGAAGCAGAGAGAAAGAGATACACAGAGCAGAAGGAGAAGGCAAGAAAGAAGTACTGGAGGAGGAGGTAGAAAAAGACATCCAAAAAATGGTAGTGTGAGAACAAGAGGGAGAGAGGACAGGGCTGGAGAGAGACAGATGGAAAATAAAATAGACAAAAGATGTTGGTAAAAAAAAAAAAAAAAGGAACAAAGAAAAGAGCGAGGTAGATCATAAAGTGAAAATAACAAAGCCAGGCAGACAGAGAAGAAAACAGCGAAACAGAAATAGAGAAATTGTTGTTGACACAAAATACAACACCGCACCACATCAAATACATAAGCATGGAACTTAGAATTCCACCATGTTGAAGAAAATTGATGGACCATGTTCTGGACACCAACATGTCCCAGACTGTGGATTTACTGGGCCAAATATGGCAACAAAGCCTCAGGAGACACATACCTCCCCCCTTTATTCCAGATGCCAGCAGGATCCAGACGGGCACCCTGGCCCATACAGGACCAGACCTCTAATGCAGGAGCATCATAGTACATCTGCAGCAGTGAGGAGCATGCCTGCTGGACATCAGGAATATCATCAGAGGTTTCAATGGCTGTAACCAACACATCAGAGAAGTTGCAGGATGCCTTGGCTGCAGCATCAGCCATAGCATTACCTCGAGTTTCATCTGAACTTGGGGGACAGTGTGCCCTGGTCTTAACCACAGCTAGTTGTGCTGGAAGTTCACATACTGACAACAAATCGGAAACAAAGGAGGCAGGTTTAATCTGTGTACCAACAACAGTTAGAAAAGCACGCCAATGCCAAATGTGCCCAAAATCATGAATCCATGTAGATTGTAGTAATGAGACCTAATGCTAGAACACAGACTTTAGTCAGGGTGATAAATTCAGTGACTTGGGCTGAAAGGTGAACAGAGAGACCACATGAGATGAACAGATAGCCCATCTAGCACGTTTGCATCCATTTAAAATCTGTGCTGAGCCATCTGTAAACAAAATCATGTCTGGATTCTCAGAAATGCCTTGTGTGAGATAACACCACACAGTCATGATCACCTTGTTCCCTCTCATCTTGAGTATCAGACATTGCAGTCAGCATTAATGATGAGGAATTGGTGAGTTTAGCCCATTGAAGGCTAATGTTAGGAGCTGTGAGAGTAACCAGCCAGTTGTTCCATCTCTGGGTAGTGACATCCATCACACGAGTTGAAGACAACAGGGAAATGACAGTGAGATGCTGTGATAATACGCCTGGAGCACAGGTAGTAACAGCTAGCTAAAGGCATAATGGTTCATGATCATTTTCCAAGATGTTTACATACCACCTGTTGTCCAATTCATGTGTGATCGCTGCAAATAAGCTCTCACAGTGGACATTTCTAGTTCAATGAAGGGGTAGGAGGAAGAAAGACTTAAAGAGTATTGGGAGGCACGCTGTAGCAGCTGCACTGGAATTTTGAGCACATTTCATGCCACTCTGCTTAAGATCAGCTCATTTCCTCCCAGTCCCAGTGCTTATGACAACATTGGCCCTCATCACTAGGAATGCTAGAGCTTTTGCCTTGAGTTTGTTGATTATTTGCCAGCACTTTGTATCACAGTGGTGTCTCTTTCATATGTTGCAGTTCTACCAAGTAGGCTTTAAAATAGGCAACGCTTTATGCAAATCAGGATTTAAACCATCAGCCCACTGACTAACAGGAGCCAAAAACTTCATCAACAGTGGTACATGCACTACCTCCATGCAACAGAAATTTTTCATTAAAACGCTAAGTATATTATATATCTGCTTTGCTTTAAGTGAGTTGAGCTTTCCCCTCTCTTCACATTCACTGTCATGTGTCTTTACTTTGTCTAAATCATCTGGCATAAGCACTTCAGAACACATCCAGGGGATGCAACAAGTACAACTCGAATTTATGAGTCAGTAGTGTGAAAAACAAGCCAACGGCCTGTTGATTGGGATGTTTGAACTCTTTTGCCAAGCAATCTACCTGTTCTGGACTGTTTTCAGGGTTACTTTTGAAACTGCGCGTTTATGATTAGAACATTCCTGTGCCAATTTGGATCATTCTTGTGCCTGAGCAGAAATTCTCTCACATTGCTCATTCATGAGTGAGGAGTGCCATTGTCTGAAAACCTGCTCCTTCAAAGTCCCTTTTCTTCACACATTTCTCCAAGGCAGAAAAAATCTACTCTACCTGCTTTGTGAGGTTAAATTCCTTGCACATTTTTGCCATTTTCTTCAAGCACAATCATCTAACATCTGCCCTAACTCCCTTTCAAATTCAGCATTATCAGCAAAGTACAGGGAGACACCTTGGGAATACTAGCCATAGGACCTTGGTAAGTAGTCATTGTTACTACAACAATTTAAACCCTCATAGTTCAGTAGAGAAAATACCTCTCCCTGGTATCTCCCTCCCCTCACCCAACTGTTGTAATTTATTAAGTGCACACAAAAAGCTTAAATACAAACATCTTCGGGTACAAGTCCATGTTATCACCCCCTTGTGTCAGGAAAACCATTTCCTAAGCATAGGAGGAGAGCTTGAAGGACAATAAGATAGACCAAACAAAATAGGAGGGCGCCTTCTTAGCGCTTCTTCACACAATACGGTCATAATACATATTCTCAGAATAACATGTTTATCATGATCACATTGATTTGGGTAAAACTGAAATGAACATAATCAAATAAACAAGGAAAACATCCCACAAAGGGGAGACAGATATACAGATGTATGGTATACAGTGAAAATAAGGTGAGTAATAGAAAAGGAAAGAGAGACACCCCAAATTCAACTGAAAATGCAACTTATAATGACTTCTCCAGTCTCAAAATTATTCAACCCCTTCATGGCAAGCATTTTTAGTACTTAGTAGAGACCCTTTTGCTGTTATGACCTGCTGCAAACGAGATGCATAGCCAGACACCAGCTTCTGGCAGCGTTCCTGAGGAATCTTCCTCATGAGCAATAGCCTCCAGTTCAGTAATATTTGCGTGCTGCAACCGCCTTCTTCAAATCAAAAAGTCAGGTGACTGTGATGGCCCTGTAGAATCTTCCAGGACTTCTTCTGCAATCAAGCCTTGGTGGAATTTGAGGTATGCTTGGGATCATTGTCCTGTTGGAAGGTCCAATGATGCCCAAGCTTCAGCTTCCTCACAGACGGCATGACATTTTCTCCTAGGATTTCCTGATACTTCAATGAATCCATCTTGCCTTCCACACGCTGCAGGTTTCCAGTGCCAGAGGATGCAAAGCAGCCCCAGAGCATCACCGAACCACCACCATGCTTGACTGTGGTGTTGTGAGGGATTCTATTCAGGGGGTTGAATAATTTTGAGACTGGAGAAGTCATTATAAGTTGCATTTTCAGTTGAATCTGGGGAAACCACTTGAAGCATTCGTTGTGTTTAATTATTTCAATGGCTTTTGTTTGACTTGTTCATTGCAAACAGATTGCAAGTGATTGCAACTGTAGATAGAGGCGGGAAAGAAAAGCAGAGAAAAAGGTCAGAGAGAGAAAGAAATATCTAGGATTGGTTCTGTTCTAACCCTGATTCTGCAGGAGGAAAGACATGCATGTGTATAAATCTTTCCATCTGAGACTGAGAAAGGCAGCCTGGGTTTTATTTACTGTAACTCAGCACTGTGAAGTGTGAGGCCACTGCTGAGCACTGATCTGAGAGCTGTTCGACAAAGAGAGAGTACTGAGAACCACCAGTGTTCCTAATTACTGTAATCACAGCTCTCAGTCTTATCACGGACGAATAAAGCATTCACGCAGAGACAGGCAGTGTAATTAAGCAGAAGCCGTAATTTAGTTGCTCTAATAGCAAAAGCGCCTTCATCAAACCAGTAATGCTGCTTCACCAATGATCTGAATACAGCACAGAATGAGACTGGGGAAAGAAACAGAATACAACACTATACTTGTACATCTGTATATTGTCTACAGACTTACTACTGTTAATGTGGACACTTCAATATATCATTTATTTTACTGGCAGCTTCCAGGAAGGGGCTTGTTTTGGAGCAGAATTGTGGTTCAGACTTATTGTTGAGGGTGATGTTAAATTATTTGCTGATATATCCAGAACACGTGATTGAGAAGGTTCACTGGCTGGTGTAATAAACAGGAACGAGGTGGATTTTGGTTTTACGAAACGTTTTTGGAGGAGAAAATAGAAGTAAATGGACTAAGCACACTTTGTCCTATCAAAGTACAAATTCCACAGTTGATAATTGTGATAGAACCATAGGCTTTATATGGCTTGAAAAAAAAAAAAAGAGCTGGCTAACATCAAGTGCAGCTTTTCTGTTCGCCATGCCTGCTATTCAGAAGAGACATGGCATGATTAGGGGCTTAAACAATGGGCTAAAGAAATTTGCCTATCTGTCTTTGAGTGCGGTCTAATAATTATAGTTCTATGCCTATGTGCTATAATGCTCAACAATAATGATTTCATAATAGTAACACTGAGTTACTTATTTTAGCCATCCCATTCAATATCGTTAGCAGTCGTCACTGATAGACACTGTCAATTTATGTGTAAGAAAATACATTAGCCTGTGAAAGGGTTCAAAAAGTTCAGAATAGTGTTGTGCGCTAAGATCCTGGCTTTCCAAGCTCACTGCAGGTTTTAGCTTTTAAGTAGACCAGATAAGATGGAATTACATTAATCCATTTTAGCTTTCATGAAAGCAAGGACGAGTTTCTCACTGTCACTGCATTAGAGATATTGTTATTATATTAGAGATAAAGTATGCCATACCAGTTGACATCTTTTGGGGGGGGGGGGTGTATTTGATTTATTATGATACACATACAGTAGCTATGCTAATGTTTTTAAGGAAAAAATGGTCCGTCCAGGTTTCTTTGGATGGTTAAGTGTTCTAGCTATCTAAAGTTGTTTTCAACAGAGGGAAAGCTTTAGGGTGATGTAAAGATTTTTTTTTTTGTAAGAGTGTATAGCCAACCAGATTAGCTAACCGCATATGACATCCCGTGTTACGTCTAACTAGTTCAAACGATTCTTTCTAAAGGAAAAAACAAAATAACATGCTAGTAATGTGTTGGACCATCACTAGCTGCCAGAACAGCTTCAGTCCTCCCTGACGTAGATTCTACAAGTCCCTGGAACTGTACTGGAGTAATGAACACTGTTCTTCTAAAAGATTTTCCCTCAATGGAGAGCATTGTTTAACACATCACTCCCCAATCTCCCACTGGAGTTCACCTAGGTTGAGGTCTGGTGACTGTGAATGCCATAGCATATGATTTATATCATCACTGGCGAAATAATCCTGGAAGAGACCACGCCCATCAGGATTAAAATGTTTCATAACAAACATGATCAGTCAGAAGAAATGCCCCCCGCAGCATAGTGGAGCGACCATTTCCTTAATCTGTCATCTGTCTGTGTGTTGAAAAGAACAGGACTAAAAATAGATCCTTGTGGTACACCACAACACAACAGTGTGTAGAAACACAAGTATCCGTTGCAACATAGTATTTGTGACTCAATACTAAACCATCTACTGATCGAAACCAATCTAGCCCTATGCCAGAGGTCAGCCCAATGGCTAAAATCTTTTAAAAAATACAAATAAAAATTTAACATTTCAAATAGGTGGGTTGCTTTTTGGACTGACAGCATGAAACGACTTATTTGGAAAATTCTTTAATTTTAAATAGAAACTACTCATTTTAATTTAATTTATACACAGACATTTACGACACTATTTGCATTTGTCTTAGGAACAAATTTCAACCATGAGCCTTTGAGACAGAGAAAGATATAAATGAATACCTATTGTCTGTGACCCTTATTCTCATGTCCAAACTTTTGACTGGTAGTGTAGTGAAGTGTATATTGGGTTTCACATATTCTCTCCGTATTTGCACGGGTCTCCACTGAGTTCTGCAGCTTCATCCCATTGTCCAAAAAACTCATGCAACTACTTGGATTGGCGAGGATTGCCCCTAGGTGTGAATGAGTGCATGGAAGTGTATGTACATTTAGCCTTGCAATGGACTGGTGTCCCATTCTGCATGATTTGTCCCACCTTGTGCTCAGGACAGGCTCCAGATCCACTATGTCCCTGGCAAGGATAAAGCCTGTAAAGTGAGTGAGTGTGAGTGATTTTGAAGTCTTATGACTGTTCTTTTGAGACAGTGTGTATAAATTCAATGCTGTTGGGCTCAAAACACAATACTCAGAACACACTCACTGATAACTGATAATATTGGAAGACAGCTGAAGCTGAAGTTGGAGGATAACTGAGGATTTTAGGAATGATGACTTTGTTGAATGGTTTGTGATGAATAACTGAAAAGGGGCATATTGCTTTTTGTAACAAAACCATGTCGTTTTTTTTTCTAGTAGCAATAATTTGATCACTAATCAGTGCTTTAAACACATTGCTTTTATCAACTGACAAAAAAATTTACATGAGATGTAAGAGTTTTGCAACTGTCTGCCTAGACAAGTTTTTTTTTTTTTTTTTTGCTTTGTCCAACTCCATTGCCTTTCTGCTTGTCTTTTTTCAGAATTAAAAAAAATCTTGGCAAGAAAATAACAAGAAGAGGCAGTGAGAGGAGGGAGAGACAGATGAAGATCCCTGAAGGTCACTTGCATTAAGATACTTCTTGGCAGTAGCCCACATACCAATTTTTGTCTTAGTACAGATTATTACCATTTCAAAGAAGACACAACACGGATCAGACATCCACATCTAATACACTATGTGGCCATAGGTATGTGGACACCTGACCATCACAACCATATGTCAGCCTTTCCCAAACTGTTGCCACAAAGTCAGAAGCACACAATTGTCTAGAATGTCTTTGTATGCTGTAGCCTTATGATTTCCCTTTACTTGAACTAAGGTGCCCAAACCTGTTCCAGCATGCCTCCATTGGTGTGAACAAACTCAAGTGTCCTGCACCAAGCCCTGACCTTAACCCCACTGAACACTTTTGGAATGAATTGGAGCTCTGAGTGCATGCCAGACCTTCTCATCCAACATCAATAATGCTCTCATGGCTGAATTGCAGAGATCCCCACAGCCACATTCTGAAATCTAGTGGAAAGCCTTTCCAGAAGAATGGAGGCTGTTATAGCAGCAAAGGAAAACCAAATTCATATTAATGGCCATAGTTTTGGAATGGCATGTTCACCAAGGCTGTGGTGGTCAGGTGTACATTGTGTATTAGGTAAGAGGAAAAAAAAAATCCATATGTGGCAAATACAGGCTAGCAGCCATCCTGGACTGTTTCCAAAGTACACACACACACAGACACACACACACACACACACACTGTAGTTCTGAAGAAATAAAAGAAAAAATATATTAACATTAGCATTAAACCTTGTTATACTGTATTATTTACATCAATGGATTCTGAAACACTAGAGTTATTTGAATAACAGAGAATAACAGAGAAAAGGCTGAGAAGGCAGTATAGCCTGCAACTGGTATCTGGTACCATGTACCATGTATCTGGTAAAAGCAACAGCAGATTCAGATGAACATGAAACTCTTCATTAATTAAAGCATAATCATAATTAATCAACTGTCTCAAAGGTTGTTCCCCAATTTCATCAAAATACAAGCACTGTGTCCAGGTGGGTGATAGATAACCAGATCTTTCAGATGCATTGCAAAATTTTCAATTTTCAAATGTTAAAATTTCAATTTAAAACTAGCCCACAAAGACAAGCTACACCACTGCCAAAGTCAATACCTTTCAATTAACTGTCCTAATATGAATATCGTATTGGTCAAAGACTCCAAGATTCTGGTAACGCATTTAATTTCTTTATGTTTTTCCACCATTAATACATTTTAAAGTGAATAAATCAGTTTTGTTAAACCACATCTTCGGTTTCTCGCGGCCATGCCACCAGTTAGAGCAAATACCTGAATTATCCTGAAAAGTAGCATGCTCTTTGCTAAATGCCTTGTCCATTTCCATCTTATTGCATTTACAATCCCTTAGAGTAAAGACTATAGGGTACAGTGCTTGCTGATGTACCTGCTATTACCACTGAGAGCTTTAGGCAGATATGAGACTTGCCATGAGCATTTGTTTTCTAGGACTCTTAGGATAAATCACATCAGCTTTAAGCACAGTTTATGTGATTCCAAAACATCTCCTGAAACTCTATTGTTGCTTCTGCCAAATATGAGGTTGTACACATATGTAATACATTTGTTTTGTAAACAAACAAACAAATAAATAAATAAAAATTAAAAAAGGAGTGTATACTAGAAACAAACTTACACACTATAAAACACAGGTCAGTAAAAATGTGTGGCTGTTGTGCGGCCATGGAAATATTTTAGCCGGCCGAAACCTGGGTGCCTCTGCCAGGAGGTTAAGACTTGGCCACAGATGGACCTTTCATCAAGTTAATGATCCCATTGGGATGCGTGTTTTGACTGACAGTCATGTTGTGTTTATTTTGTTTATTTGTGTGATAAAGAATATATATAAAAAAAAGCTGTTTTTATTTTTATCTAAGCTTAAACGCTTGCAAGTTATTGTGAACAGAAAAAGTTCACGTGCCCAGCACATCTGTGATCACACCTGTTATTTCTTGCAGTGACCTGAGATGCTAAGTATCTTATCTGCCATATTGGCGATCTGATTGAATACCACTGAATGCCCGACCCCTGCTGGGTCGGATAGCATCTGGGCACCATGCCAGTGTCACAGTCTGAGAGCAGAAAGGGGACGCCAGAAGCATCAGCAATATTTTCATTCCTCACTGCGTCGTGGAGGAGGGTCTCATTGAATCCAAATGATGTTGAGAGCCAAACCAGGGCCTAAACAAAGGCCTGACCACTAGAGTTGTCCTTAGCTAGTCATTTATAATTGTATAATCTGTCACCCAGATGAGGATGGGCTCCCTTTTGAGTCTGGTTCCTCTCAAGGTTTCATTCATCAGGGATAAATTCAAATTAGAACTTTATATATTTTCTGTGAAGCTGTTTTGTGACAATGTCCATTGATAAAAGTGCTATACAAATAAAACTGAATTGAATTGAACTGGTTAAGTGATAAAAGCATTCTAGGGAAGTGCTTCTACGCTTGATTCTTTAAAGTTTTGATTTGGTAGCTAGTCCATTTGGTTAATGAATGAAATTCTTTATATTTGTCTTGTAGTGTATATGCAAACTTTCGCACTCAACTATGAGAACAGCTGTAAATACGGCCAACAGGATATGATACAACGTCAACTGAGCCGTTAAAATAATCACGTGACGATGCCCAGGCTACGTCGAACGTTTCATACTATACCAGTGAATAGTATGCCTTCTCTGGGTATCCATGGTTCTCAGTTGTATACTAACACACTAAATAGTGTGCCTAATACCACGTCAGGTTCTCCATGGATATGTTCTGAAATAAGCTACTATAGAGTTGACGTAGCTGGCTATTTTTCAACAACAACACGGTGCAAAAATGTATCCGTTTCATGAGGTGGTACTGCTTACACCCTCGGGTGATGTGTGTATGGAATAAACAACAGGTTTTTGACTCGAGTAATAAATAAGTGCTGGCTCATGGAAAGCAAAAAACAAACAAACAAACCCTATGTATGTGGCACATACAGGCTAGCAACCAACCTACGCTGTTTACAACGCATTCTCTCTCTCTCTCTCTCTCTCACACACACACACACACACACACACACACACACACACACACACCTCAGCGTTGTTCTGAAGAAATGAAAGCAAAAATATATGAACATCAGCATACAGTTGTACTGTAGCATTCACATTAATGGATTCTGAAACGCTAGAGTTAAATGAATAACAGAGAGAAGGGCAAGAAGGCTGTGTAGCCTGCAGCATGGCCCAGGTTTAATTAAGCACAAATAAAAGAGGAATAATTGCGCTTTACACTCACGGCAGCTGTCTTAGCTGGAACAGATCATCGTCCATGATGTAAATCTCCGCTTGTGTCTTTCATCGCCGTTACATTGTTGTTGTTGTTGTTGTTGTTGTGGTGGTGGTGGTGCGCCGTGATTTCAGCACCGCGAGCTGCCGGACAGCGAACGGCCGTAAAACACACACACACACACACACACACACACACACACACACACACACACACGAAGCTTACCGGGGGCGGTGCCGAAACGCTGACTCAGGCGGAGTCAAGGCGATTTTTGTCTCAAGTCGCAGCACAGATTAATCGGGAGAACTGCTCACACTACGACTGATTAGGACTGGCTAATATATACAGGGGGTTTTCCTCAGTACCAAAAACACAAATAAACTATGGGCCAAGCCTTGAAAACGCTCATTTTCCCGTGGCCCCTGAGGACGTTCTTTTCTGTATACACGTCTATAATATTTCTAAAATCTTGCCAATAATGGACATAAAAAAAAAAAAAACCCGTAGTAGTTTGTTCAGGCTATGTGCAAGGACACCTATATAGAAATATCCAATCAGAGGTCGTCTATCTTACGTCAAGAGAAAGTAGGCCAATCAGATTACGTATTGGGCGGGACAAAACATCAGTGTAAATATTACACACGTGAATATTAGAGCATCTCAATTTACTGCGACATTATTATTATTATTATTATTATTATTATTATTATTATATCTCTCTAATTTCCAAGAAATGCAAAAAAAAAAAAAAAAAAAAAAAAAAAAAAGGAAAGGATCGGTAGGGAAAAGGCTCAGTATGAAATAGTAATGTCTTCTAACACGTCTATTTCTGGGTCATTCTACGGAAACGTCCACTTTTGCAGGAGCATTTTGTCTTAAAATTTATTTAATTTTTAAACATTTAAACTTAGGCTACAATATTGGTTAACCCTTTGACTTTAGGAATCCACATAAATGGCAGCTCATTGGATTTTATTTTTTTGTACATTGATTTAAACAAATTGTATGCCATCTTTTTGTCACTGGTGTTACCTTATACGTTTGGCAACAAGAATGACATTTTACAAATGTTATTTCTCAATCTGTTCTGCATATGTAGTCACAGGCATATCCTTCTGTGGAAAAAGTAAAAGTAGACTTTGGCCTCAGAAGCTGCTATTGCTAGAAGCTAGGAATAAAATAAAAGTTGATACACTCCATCAAATGACAGATACAACTGACATTTTGTAGTAAATTTCACAATTTAAATGAACAATAAACAGAGCAGTCACATGGAAAAAGGAAGTACATCTCTACATTTATCACACCTTCAAATCCAAAAAATTTGAATCAGGTGTTCAAGATTGGGTGCCAGTGATTAGAACCTGCTTAGGGAGTGCAGGTGGAACCTGTCTTATTTATACCCCTCTCATATCTAGTGTCTGGTGTTCCCTTTGCTATTGAGGTGTGTGGTGTCATCATGCCAAGAGCTAAAGAGTTCTGTAAGGCCTACAGAAAAAAGGTTGTAGATGCCTGAGTCTGCCAAGGGATTTAAAAAGATCTCCAAATTATTTGAAATACATCATTCCACTGTAAGCAAAATCATCTACAAATGGCACAGGTTTTAAACGACTGCTAAATAATAATTTGTCCAGGACTGGGTGTCCCAGCAAATTCAGCCAAAGAGCAGACCATTTGATGCAAAAAGAAGTCTCCAAGATCCCCAAAATTTCATCACAGGATCTGCTAGAAAGTCGTGTAACTGTTGGTGTCAAAGAGCATGCTTCTACAATCAGAACGAGATTGTAGCGCAAATTTGACCTGCGTGGGAGGCATGCCAGAAAAAAACCTTTGCAAGACTACAGTTTGCCAACGAGCATATAGGCAAAGACCAGTGGACCTTTCAGCAGGATAATGATCCTAAGCACCTCCAAAAAGAAGAAATGGAGGGTTATGGAATGGCCTAGTCAAAGCACAGATTTGCATTCTATTGAAAGGTTGTGGGGTGATTTGAAATGGGCAGTACATGCAAGACAACCCTCAAACATCTTGCAAATGAAAGAATATTGCATGGAAGAGTGGTCATAAATTCCAGCAAGCCTGGTGTACAATTATGCAAAATGCCTACAAGAAGTTATTTCTGATAAAGGGGGCAATACTAGCTTCTGAGGCCAAAGTGTACTTACTTTCCCACAGAAGAATATAACATCTATTGATATTTCTGTTGAATAAATGATTGAAAAAGCTAATTTTCTTTGTGGTTTTGTTGAAGTATATCACCTTTATTAATAGGCAAAGTTTCAAAGATGATCAAATGTTTGGTTGTCCAAATATGTCAAAAAAAGCCAACAATTTCCATGGGTTGTATTTATTTCTTCGCATGACTGTATCTTGGCAGCTATGTGACAGACTTTGACCAAACTTAGTAGACCACTATATGACCTCATTATAAAGGGTCTCTAAGACTTGTTGTGGGGCAGCTGTGGCTCAGGTGGTAGAGCGGATTGGATTGTCCACTAATCATAGGGTTGGTGTTTTGGTGTCCCGGCACACATGCCTCCAAATGCCGAAGTGTTCTTGGGCAAGACACTGAACCCCAAGTTGCTCCTGATGGCAGCCTAGCACCTTGCATGGTGTGTGAGAATGGGTGAATGAGAAACAGTGTAAAGCACTTTGTAGAACCGCTAAGGTTAAAAGGTACAGACCATTTAGCTCAAGGTGGCACTATAATTTGTAAAACTGCTCATAACTTTTGAACTGCTTAACATACAATCAAGATTATTGTTGATGTAACCAATTTGTGATTTCTAAAGCAAAATTGTCCATTTTGAATTTTAACAAAAGCTGTTTTTTTGGGAGACCAACTCAAACAAAAGTTGTTTCTCAGATTTTTGATATAATGGATGGTTCATCCATAATGCACAAACAAATTTGATGGCAGAGTCACCAAACAGAATGTGAGGTTTTCTGACCAAACTAGATAATTGAAGGACCTCATGCTAAGAGTCTCCAAGAGGTTTTGTTGAAATTCACCTATAGGTGGTGCTATAATTCGCAAATCGTTAAAACTGCTCATAACATTTGAAACTCTTGACATCATGTCAAGATTCTTGTTTCTATTGATTCTGTTGAGTCAAATTTATATTTCGGCATCATGAAATCAGTCTAAAAAATACATATCTAGAAGAATATCTGTGATCCATAATCTGCAAATGAATTTGACGGCTAAGTCACCAAACAGGAAGTGAGGGCATAAAAAACAAAACAAATTCTGGCTTGCACTTGCACAAAAATCACTATACTCTGTTTTTGCAACCAGGAGGCACTGCTGTCAGAGTGACATGTCTCACTCAGGGGTCCGGAATGGTTGAGCACAGTAGGGATTACCAGTGGATGAATTACTGTATGATGAAGTACATGCTGGGTATTGTTGTTTTACTATATCAGTGTGTAAAAACAGGAAATCATTACAAAAGCATGAATTCTGTTAAAACTCTGACATTGAGCAATACAATGCCATATACTGCATGGTAAGTGTGGTATGTTTTTTGATAGACACTTCAAAGCACTTCTGTAAGTCGCTCTGGATAAGGCTGTCTGCCAAATGACATATGTAAATGTACATACAATACTGCATACCTTAACGAATAATACTTTAAATTCTAGTTTTATGCCGGGATGCTCCTTTAATTTTCAGATGAAGTTATTTGTGCCCCTTGGTGTCCAGGAGCCCTGTAGGGTAACTACATTTTTCCCTGTACAGTCTATGTACATTTTAATTAATACAAACATTGATGACCAGAACATTTTGCATCACTGATTAAGCCAACTACCATTGGTCAGTGATACAAAGTGTATATTTATATAATCTCAAATATCAGTCTGAATGTTATGAGACTCTTGCTGGAAAAAAAAAAAACTTAAAATGCATGGGTTTTGGTTCCTCCCAGTTTGTCAGCTTCCTACCAATGTCCAAAAAAAAAAACATGTGTAGGTCGATTGGCTACTCCACATTGCCCCTAGGTGTGAATGAGAATGTAAATGTATATGTATATGTATATGTGTGTGTGTGTGTGTGTGTGTGTGTGTGTGTGTGTTGCTCTGCAGTGGACTGGCATCCCATCCAGGATGAATTCTCCAGCCTTACATCCAGGACAAGACAGGCACCGTGATCCATTGTGACCCTGACCAAGATAAAATACTCACTGAAGATAAACGCATGATAAATGAAAATAATTGTACAGTAAATATTTGAAATAAGTATAAAGGAAGAATAAGGGAAATAAGTATTCAGACATCACATTTTGTTTTTCTATATAACATACTTCCAGTATACATGAGCATAAAAAGATAGTTTCAAAAACAAAACTGATAGGGAAAAAAGTATTCAGACACCACAAAAGAACAACATTAACGCTTTATTTCAAAGCCATTATTGGCAATCACAGTTTTGAGACATGGCAGGGGTGTCTAAAGTCCTGCCCCAGGGCCAGATGTGGCCCGTGGCTTCTCTCTTACAATGTTTGATAGGTGGCACACCAACACATTGCACTTTTTGCTTTCTGCATGATGGCAGAAACCTGATGATGGCAGCATATTAATTTACAGAATGATATATTGTAGGACCTCAGCACAAGCAGCACCATTTATTTCTTAAATAAAACAATGGACCCTCTCAGCCAGAGAACCCAACAAAAAGCTCTGGGCGAAAACGTTACCAACTAACTTCACTCAGTTAGGAACCATAAAACAAGGAATCTTCACTCATAGACACTGAGGACCCACTTAAGTACGGCTTGTTTGTGTCTACCTTATCTCAGACATTCTGCAATAATAGGTTGAGTGTTAAAGACATTCATGACCCAGGGCTGAACCCTCTCAACCACAGAAACTGCTGTCAAATGTACTGATTTAGGCCTTTGGGCCAGACAAGATTGCTCACTCAGCAGATAAGTCCAAAGATCCTCACCAGTAAGGTTGACAACTTCAGGAAGAAAGAGGGCGGGACCTCCCCCTTGAAATGAGACCTTTTGCTCCCTCAGGAAAGGGTCTACACAAAGCCCCCGGGTTCACACAATCCACAACCAGAACAATCAGAGCCACCTTTAAATCCACTTTAGTAAAACAACTGCAATCACCTATTTTCCTTTTATTTTTTAGCATGTATTAGTATAGTGGTACTAGGATGATCATTGTGTTTTAATATTAGTTAATTTTAGTTAGTTGAGTGTACTTAATAATAGCCAATGTGTGTCTTGTGTAGTATGTGTGTGTTCATTGAGTGATTTTCTGAAGGATAAGAGTAAGGAAATTCGGGTAGAATGTCATTATATGTATATGTAATATTTCAGGACAAATTTTAATCCACACATCATTGAAAAGTGTGGAACCATCTGCAGAGACAATGGACTGATTACCATGATAGGTGGAGAATCTAGCTAACACCCCGCCCTAAGACAATGTTTGATTGGAGGAAACATTCTGGGGCTGAACTAGCCAGAAAGAGCACCAAAGGAACTCTCCTCTCTCTTAAGCTCTTAGTCCTCAAACCTCTCAGCTCATCTCATCAGAAGGACAGAGTTGGCGGAGGGTCTCCAGAGCCATCAGAGAGTTCTCCGAAATCAACGTCGGGGAGATCAGATCACATTACCTCAGCTTGGAGACCCAGCCCAGAGCCGCCGCCAGCTTTTCAAAGCTCCTGCTTTCATTCCACTCAACATTCTGATTTGTCTTCCGAGACGCCACTCAAACGCCGCAGCAAAGCATCCCCAAACCATCACACTTCCACCACCATCCTTGACCGTAGGTATGATGTTCTTTTTGTGGAATTCTGTGTTTGGTTTACACCAGATGTAATAGGACCCCTGTCTTCCAAACAGTTCCACTTCGACTCATTAGTCCACAGAACAGTCTCCCAATAGGTTTGAGAATCATCAAGGTGTGTTTTGGCCATATTCAGATGAGCCTTAATGTTCTTCTTTAGATAGTGGAGTCATGAACAGTGACCTTTATTGATGAAAGAGAGGCCTGAAGGTCCTTTGATGTTGTCCTTGGCTCTTTTGTGACTTGCTGGATGAGTCGTTGCTGTGCTCATGGAGGGATTTTGGAAGGTTAGCTACTTCTGGGAAGGCTCACTACTGTGTTGAGTTTTTCCATTTGGAGATAATGGCTCTCACTGTGGTTCCAGAGTCCCAGAGCCTTTGATATAGCTTTGTAACTCTTCCCAGACTGATGTATATCAATCACCTTCTTCCTCATCAATTTCTTTAAATTTTGGCATAGTGTGTTACTGGACTTTTTAACCAGCTTCATGCTGTTGAAAGTTCTATTTAAGTGTTGATTTGATTGAACAGGTCTAGCAGTAATCAGGCCTGGTTGCATTTAGTCCAGCTGAACCCAATTATGAATGCAGTTTCATAGATTTGCGGAATTAGTAACTACGGGGGCAAATACATTTACACAGGCCCAGTTGGTATTGGTTAACTTTTTTGCTTCAATAAATAACATTATCATTTAAAAATTGTATTCTGTGTTTACTCAGGTTGCCTTCGTTTTATCTTAGATTTTGGTTGAATTTCTGAAACAATTTAGTATTAGATATACACAAAAAAGAGAAGCACTGTATACACAGCACTGTATATGAATGACCTGGATATGAAAGGTTTGGATACCCCGATCTATGGTCAGAGGTATTTAAATTTTTGCAGCATTGTGATTCAATTTTGGGCCATTCCTCTTGGCAAATTGTCTAAAATTCTTCAAAGTTACAAGGGTCCCCCTGAATGACTCACAATTTTAAAATCCTCCAATTTGAAATGGGATTCAAACCAGGATATTGTCTATGCTATGCAAGGCTTTCTTGAGATATTTTGGCTGTATGGGTTGTTCTTGGTGAAATGTCTATCTTCTCAGTTTCTTGACTGATGATTTTAAATTCTCCTCTAATATGTACCATTACACAGATCCATTCAAGTTCCATGACCAGCTGAATTATTGGTAAAGAGCTCTATTTTTGTTTCATCTGACCAAAGTATATTGTTTCAATAGAATTTTGATTTGTAAAGATGATTTAGATGTCTGTGATTCTTCTATAGCAGAGGAGTTTTGCATTGGGTGTAGGAATGGAGATGATTGTGCTGCAGTTTATTGCTTATTGTTCTTTGTGTAACTATTGTTCCTGCTGCTTTGTTTGCCCAATCTTGCAAATGTTGGGCCAGTGTCAATATAACATTCAGCCAGGTGAGCTGTAAAAATTTCAGCCAAATTTAAAACCAATCTTTTCAATATTGGGCCATTTAAAATCGACCTTGCCAATGTTACACCAGCTTTAAGTCCACCTTACTATTCAGGCATGGTTGGACAGCAGGACCACTATGGCCAGCCTTTAAATCCATTTTTTCCCCCTTTGGACCATCAAGGCTGACAGACGTTACCCTGCCATGAAATTCCCCTTGCCAAGTTAGGCTGCATTTAATTAAATCCTCTTTGCCAACATTAAGGGAATATTGCTTCAGCTGGGCCAACAGTCTTTCAGCAACCATTAAATCCAACTTGCTACCATTCAGCCAACGGCCCGACAAGGTGGATTTAATGGCGAAAAAAAACACTGTCAGACCTGCTGTCCCAATGCTGGCCCAAAATTGGCTGAATGTTGGCAAGGAGGAATTAAAAACGTCTATAAAACTGTCCAGCTGGCTGGGTTAACTATGGCTCGAAGTTGGCAAGGGGGATTTAAAAATGACTGAAAGTCTGTCTGGTCTGCTGGGCTACTGTTGTCCCAGCTTTGGTAAAGAGGGATTTAAAGATTTCAGGCCCTGCTGGCGTAACATTGGCAAAGTGGATTTAATGGTGATGAAAGGCCTGTCAGCCCTGGTGGGACAACGTTGGCCCAAGATGGAAAACTTCTTTGGCAATCTTGAGCAAACCTTGTGCCAGGAGGGACAACAGATTTTGTGCCCAATCTTGCCAATGTTGGGCCAATATCAATACAATGTTCGGCCAGGTGGACTGAAAATATCTCGGCCACATTTAAATCCATCTTTTCAACATAGGGCCATATGCATTTAAAATCCACCATGCCAATGTTACACCAGCTTTAAGTCCACCTTACTATTCAGGCATGGTTGGACAGCAGGTCCAGTAGGCTATGGCCAGCCTTTAAATCCATTTCCCCCCCTTTGGACCATCAAGGTTGACAGACGTTACCCTGCCTTGAAATTCCCCTTGCCAAGTTAGGCTGCATTTAAATCCACTTTGCCAACATTGAGGGAATTTTGCTTCAGCTGGGCCAACAGTCTTTCAGCAACCATTGTTTCATTTCACTGTTTCATCACTGTTTCATTTCGGGCCTGTATTCCTCCTCCTACTGCATACGATGGTGTTTCCTGGTATCCCCAATACTTTCTCTTACAGGCCCAGGGTTATTTTCTCAGTTTGGAGGACCCCAAACCCAGTGAGGAACAATGGGTGAGGTTCCTCCAATCCCGGTCGGCTTAGCTCGCTAGTTGGCTGAGATCCACCTCGACAGTGGGTACTGGCAACTGAATACTGAATACTGGGGCTGTATCGGGCAGGCCATTTTGCGGCATGCCAACCCTAAGCTCCAGCCAGAAACCCAGTAGGAGGTTTCCCTAGCGGAGCGCCCTCTGGAGGTTAACGTGGCAACCTCCAGCCCCGAGCTCCAGCCGGAGACCCAGCAGGAGGTCTCCCCAGCAGAGCGACCTCTGGAGGTTAACGTGGCAACCTCCAGCCCCGAGCTCCAGCCGGAGACCCAGCAGGAGGTCTCCCCAGCAGAGCGACCTCTGGAGGTTAACGTGGCAACCTCCAGCCCCGAGCTCCAGCCGGAGACCCAGCAGGAGGTCTCCCCAGCGGAGCACCCTCTGGAGGTTAACCTGGCAACCTCCAGCCCCGAGCTCCAGCCAGAGACCCAGCAGGAGGTCTCCCCAGCAGAGCACCCTATGGAGGTTAACGTGGCAACCTCCAGCCCGTGAGCTCCAGCCGGAGACCCAGCAAGAGGTCTCCCCAGCGGAGCGCCCTCTGGAGGTTAACGTGGCAACCTCCAGCCCTGAGCTCCAGCCGGAGACCCAGCAGGAGGTCTCCCCAGCGGAGTGCCCAACGGAGGTCCACGGGATGACCTCCTCCCAAGCCAAGTCCATGTCGGAGGTCCACGGGGAGACCTCCTTTCCAAGTCCATGTCCAAGTCCGAATCTATGTCCTAGTCCAAGTCCATGTCCAAGTCCATGTCCAGGTTCCTACCCTAGTCCCTTTCCATGTTCTAATCCAAGTCCATGTTCTAGTCCAAGTCCAGAATCCAGTCCTGTTTCTAGTTTAGTTTCCAGTCCTGTTCCCAGTCCTGTTCCCAGTACAAAATCCAGTCCTGTTTCTAGTCCGGTTTCCAGTCCAGTTTCAGGTCCAGTTTCCAGTCTAGGTCACAGTTCAGTATCCAGTCTAGTTTCCAGTCCTGAATCCAGTCCAGAATCTAGTTTAGTTTCCAGTCCGGTTTCTAGTTTAGTTCCCAGTCCTGTTCCCAGTCCAGTTTCCGGTCCAGTTTCAGGTCCAGTTTCCAGTCTAGGTCACAGTTGAGTATGCAGTCTAGTTTCCAGTCTAGTTTCCAGTCCAGAATCCAGTCCTGTTACTAGTTCGGTTTCCAGTCTGGTTTCCAGTCCAGGTCACAGTCTAGATTCCAGTCCAGTATCCAGTCTAGTTTCCAGTCCAGTTTCCAGTCCTGAATCCAGTTTAATTTCCAGTCCAGCTGCTACTTTAATTTCCAGTCCTGTTTCCAGGCCAAACACCAAACCAAGCGCCAGGTAAGCACCAAGCCAAGCACCAGGCCAAGCACCAAGCCAAGCTCCAAGCCAAGCTCCAAGCCAAGCTCCAAGCCAAACACATTTCCACATTCCGCTCTCCGCGCTGCTACAGAGGACAGCCGGCAACACTTCTCCGCATTCCATTCATAGATTCTGGTTTTATTTATATCACCATGTGCTCTTTTGTTTTTGGGTTACATCATGTCTCCGTCTCTGTATGTTCATTGGTTCATTGTTTATTGTCATTATTAGTTTCAGGTGTGTTCAGTCACTGCTCGTCCCCATTCATGTATTTAAACCACTTCTCGTGTCCGCTTCGGCGCGGAGTATTAGAATAGATTTAGAGCATATTGAACTAGACATACGTTGTGAATGTCTGTTCTGTGCGTTTGCACTCGCCTCGCATTTCAAAGACCATAGACCATGGACCATAGACCCTAGCCACGTTCTTTTGTGGATTTATGCCTTGCTACTCTGTGGATTATCACCTTTTGTTTTTGTGGATTTATGCCTCGCAACCCTGTGGATTATCACCTTTTGTTTTTGTGGATTTATGCTTCGCAACCTTGTGGAGTATTACCTTGACACTCTTTGGATTACTGTTTGCGTTTGTTGTGGATTATTATTTGTTGTGGACCCTGCCCTTGTGTTCCTTGTCTCCCTGTCCAAACACTTATGGTTATTTGCGTTTCCCCCCCGTCCATACACTTTTGGTTCTTTGTGTTTCCCCCCCCTGTCCATATACTTTTGGTTACTTGTGAATAAACTGACTTTTCCCCAGCAATTGCATCCAGCTCCCCTGTGTATTCCCTAACATGTGCCAGGATGGACAACATGTTGGGACCATGTCAATACAATGTTCAGCCAGGTGGGCTGAAAATATCTCAGCCACATTTAAATCCATCTTTTCAACATAGGACCATATGCATTTAAAATCCACCATGCCAATATTACACCAGCTTTAAGTCCACCTTACTATTCAAGCATGGTTGGACAGCAGGTCCAGTAGGCTATGGCCAGCCTTTAAATCCATTTTTCTCCCTTTGCACCATCAAGGCTGACACACGTTACCCTGCCTTGAATTTCCCCTTGCCAAGTTAGGC
This sequence comes from Cranoglanis bouderius, assembly GCA_023630585.1. NCBI lineage: Eukaryota > Metazoa > Chordata > Actinopteri > Siluriformes > Cranoglanididae > Cranoglanis > Cranoglanis bouderius. The sequence continues at coordinate 4,484,652 of CM042565.1, forward strand.
TGCATTTAATTAAATCCACTTTGCCAACATTAAGGGAATATTGCTTCAGCTGGGCCAACAGTCTTTCAGCAACCATTAAATCCAACTTGCTACCATTGGGCCAACGGGCCGACAAGGTGGATTTAAAGGAGAAAAAAACACTGTTAGACCTGCTGTCCCAATGCTGGCCCAAAATTGGCTGAATGTTGGCAAGGAGGAATTAAAAACGTCTATAATACTGTCCAGCTGGCTGGGTTAATTATGGCTCGAAGTTGGCAAGGGGGATTTAAAAGCGACTGAAAGTCTGTCTGGTCTGCTGGGCTACTGTTGTCCCAGCTTTGGCAAAGAGGGATTTAAAGATTTCAGGCCCTGCTGGCATAACATTGGCAAAGTGGATTTAATGGTGATGAAAGGCTTGTCAGCCCTGGTGGGACAACGTTGGCCCAAGATGGAACACTTCTTTGGCAATCTTGAGCAAACCTTGTGCCAGGAGGGACAACAGATTTTGTGCCCAATCTTGCCATTGTTGGGCCGATGTCAATACAATGTTCGGCCAGGTGGGCTGAAAAAATCTCAGCCACGTTTAAAACCATCTTTTCAACATAGGGCCATATGTACAGTGGGGGAAAAAAGTGTTTGATCCCCTGCTGATTTTGTACGTTTGCCCACTGACAAAGAAATGATCAGTATATAATTTTAATGGTAGGCGTATTTTAACAGTGAGAAACAGAATAACAACAAAAAAATCCAGAAAAATGCATTTCAAAAAAGTTATAAATTGATTTGCATTTTAATGAGGGAAATTAGTATTCGACCCCTTCGACTTAGTACTTGATGGCAAAACCCTTGTTGGCAATCACAGAGGTCAGATGTTTCTTGTAGTTGGCCAACAGTTTTGCACACATCTCAGGAGGGATTTTGTCCTACTCCTCTTTGCAGATCCTCTCCAAGTCATTAAGGTCATTTCTAATGCCCTGGCTGAGGGAAGGAGGTTCTCACTCAAGATTTGATGGTACATGGCCCCATCCATCGTCCCTTTGATGCGGTGCAGTTGTCCTGTCCCCTGAGCAGAAAAACTCCCCCAAAGCATAATGTTCCCACCTCCATGTTTGACGGTGTGGATGGTGTTATGACTTGGGGTCATAGGCAGCATTCCTCCTCCTCCAAACACCGTGAGTTGAGTTGATGCCAAAGAAATCTGATTACACTTGACCACAACACTTTCACCCAGTTCTCCTCTGAATCATTCAGGCAAGCTTCAGACGGGCCTGTACATGTCCTTTCTTGAGCAGGGGGACCTTGCGGGCACTGCAGGACTTCAGTCCTTCACGGCGTAATGTGTTACCAATTGTTTTCTTGGTGACTATGGTCCCAGCTGCCTTGAGATCATTAACAAGATCCTCCCGTGTAGTTCTGGGCTGATTCCTCACCGTTCTCATGATCACTGAAACTCCACGAGGTGAGATCTTGCATGGAGCCCCAGACCGAGGGAGACTGACAATTTCTTCCATTTGCGAACAATCGCACCAACTGTTGTCACTGTCTCACCAAGATGCTTGGCGATGGTCTTGTAGCCCATTCCAGCCTTGTGTAGGTCTACAATCTTGTCCCTGACATCCTTGGATAGCTCTTTGGTCTTGGCCATGGTGGAGAGTTTGGAATCTGATTGATTGATTGCTTCTGTGGACAGGTGTCTTTTATACAGAGAGCAAGCTGAGATTAGGAGCACTCCCTTTAAGAGAGTGCTCCTAATCTCAGCTCATTACCTGTGTAAAAGACACCTGGGAGCCAGAAATCTTGCTGATTGATAGGGGATCAAATACTTATTTCGCTCATTAAAATGCAAATCAATTTATAACTTTTTTGAAATGCGTTTTTCTGGATTTTTTGTTGTTATTCTGTCCCTCACTGTTAAAATACACCTACCATTAAAATTATAGACTGATCATTTCTTTGTCAGTGGGCAAACGTACAAAATCAACAGGGGATCAAATAATTTTTCCCTTACTGTAATTGCTGATAATAGCTGATAAATGCTGATAATGTCTGATGAACACTGATCATGGCTGGTAAATGCTGATAAATGCTGGTCATGGCTGGTAAATGCTGATAAATGCTGATAATGGCTGATCGTGGCTGGTAAAAGCTGATAAATGCTGATAAATGCTGATCATGGCTGGTAAATGCTGATAAACGTGATAATGGCCAGTAAATGCTAATAAATGCTGACAATGGCTGATAAATGTTGATAAATGCTGATAATGGCTGATAAATGGTGATGATAGCTGATAAATGCTGATAACACTGATAATAGTTGATAAATTCTGACAAACGCTGATAATGGCTGATAAACACTGATCACGGGTGGTAATTGCTGATAATAGTTGATAATAGCTGATAAATGCTGGTAAACACTGATAATGGCTGATAATGGCTGATCATGGCTGGTAAATGCTGATAATGGCTGATCATGGCTGGTAAATGCTGATAAATGTTGACAATCTCCGATAAATGTTGATAAATGCTGATAATGGCTTATAAACACTGACCATGGCTGGTAAATGCTGATAATGGCCAGTAAAAACTGATAATGGATGACAAGCATTGATAATGGAAATTTTTTAAACCTTCACACACACTTACCCCAACATGCAGACACCTATTTGTGTAAGTAACAGTTAATTAAGACCAAACCTACTCACATTCCATTGCCATCAAAAAAAGCTGACAATCTCATTCCAAGAGTTGTCAAGACTGAAATCCACTTTGCCAACCTTGGTGGAATTTTGCTCCAGCAGGGCCAATGGTCTTTCAGCAATCATTAAATCCAACTTGTTAACACGGGGTCAAAGGGCAGACAATGTGGATTTAAAGCTGACAAAAACACTGTCACCCTTGCTGTCCCAAAGGTGGCCCAAAATTGTACAGGCGACTGAAAGTCTGTCTGGCCTGCTGAGCTAACGATGTCCCAGCTTTGGCAAAGAGGGATTTAATGATGTCAAGCCCTGCTGGCATAACCTTGGCAAGGTGGATTTAAAGGTGACGAAAGGCCTGTCAGTCCTGTTGGGACAACGTTGGCCCAAGCTTAAAAACTTCTTTGACAATCTTGTGCTAACCTTGTGCCAGCAGGGACAAAAGACTTTGTACCCCGTCTTATCAATGTTTGGCCAAGGTCAATACAACATTTGGCCGGTTGGGCTGAAAACTTTCCGCCACAATTAAATCCATCTTGCAGGCCAGCTGCATTTAAAATCCACCTTGCCAATGTTATACCAACTTTAAGTCCACCTTGCTATTCGGGCATGGTTGGACAGCAGGACCATTAAGCTTTGGCCAGGCTTTAAATCCTTTTTTCCAACTTTGGACCATCAAGGCTGACAGACGGTCCTCTGCCTTTAATTTCCCCTTGCAAAAGTTAGGCTGCATTTAAGTCCACTTTGCCAACGTTGGGGGGATTTTGCTTCAGCAGGGCCAACAGTCTTTCAGCCACCATTAAATCTGCCTTACTAACATTGGGCAAACTTTGGGCCACAGGGCTGACAAGATGGCTTTAAAGGTGGCAGAAGTCTGTCAGCCCTGCTGGCTCAATGCTAGCCCAACATTGGCTGAATGTTGGCAAGGTGGATTTAAATGTTGCTTAAAGTCTTTCCGGCCTGCTGGGCTAACACTGGGCTAACACTGTCAAAGGGAGATTTAAATGCGGCTGAAAGTCTGTCTGTCCTGTTGGACAAAGTCTGTCTAGCCTTTTGCCAACATTGTGAAGGGAGAAGCCGACACACTTTTGGTCACCCTAAAATCCACCTTGCCAATGTTGGGCCAGCAAGGCCAACAGACTTTTAGCCCCCTTGAAATCCATCTTGCAATGTTGGGTCACTGTTGGCACAACTTTGGGCCAGCAAGTCCTACGGACTTTCATACCTCTTACTGAAAGTCTGTCAGCTCTGTTGGCACAACAGTGGCCAAAGCTTGAAATTCACCTTGCCAACATTGGGCTAGCACTGTCCGTAAAATGTCTGTAATTAAATTTCACACTTTAGTATCGTTTCTACAACAGTTCCCATGTTTTCCTTTCTACTCCATCCTTACCTTCCTTACTTAGCGTTCTAATAGCAGGTGACCCCACCTGAATCCACCCCTTCCTCTCTTCACCTCCTTTCCTATAATACAAAAACAATATTAATGGGGGGGGGGGGGGAAACAATATTTGTAAACAGTAACTTTTAGTATACAATATACCGTAACCCATATAACAACGATCATGAAAATTATAATATACACTAACTTATACACTTTACCTGGCTGCTACTGCAATAATTGCTATGTCCATATTTGATAAGTTAGTCTGCTGAATACCAAGTCATAGCATGTTATGTTTACATTCACAGCATTTTTAAACTATATTGTTACTCTTTTGCACTACTGTTATATCGGACATTTCCATACTAGAACTGTGCACTGGTCGGTGCTACACTGTCACTTACTGTGCCTATTGTTCCTGTTGTTAGCACATTTGCATGTGCACCTTATGTAAAAATGTGTAGGTCTTATATAGTTCTGTGTCGTCTCATGTGGTTAGTGTGTTGATTTATGTAGTACCATGGTCCTGGAGGGACGTTGTTTTGCTTCACTGTGTACAGTACTGTGTACTGTGTACCAGCTGTATATGGTTCAAATGACAATAAAAAGCCACTTGACACTTCAACTTCTTTGAAAATATTCCTATCGCTTGACTGAAAACCTAGATGTTTATTTATAACTTCTGGTTCATTTGGGGGGCCTTTTAGTCAGGTTAGCCCGTTCATGATGTTTTGGTGATACAGAAATAAATTAGAACTCGTTAAGCAGCGCGATTAAAAAGATAGACACGGTGACTGGACTGACATTGTTATTGTAAAGTTTGACACTAAACCTCGCTCCACGCATGCGCTGCTTGGATCCCTAAAAACAATAGCTACAGAGTTATCAGTATCTCTCTGCATAAAAAATGATGGCTATTGGTAGGCTATCAGACAGAAAATTTCATAACAGAAGTTGCTCTGGTGCTGTGACGGACATCTCGGATTACTGATTAGCAGTCTGGCAAAAACTAAACCAATTTAGTCTTCTTCATCGCTTGTATCATTTGACTTATTGACACGACATCGCTGAACCTTTCGAGACATAAATAATTTTTTTTTTAAAAAGGTCACCTCACCTGTCTGAGGATCATCCCGTGGGCTTCACGGGTCCTTCCTCTCCACACCGGACGACTTTCTGAGAACACCGACAGGTCATAGTCAGGCAGCCTGTGTTCTGAGCTCTCTTAGAGAACCAAAAGTATCTCAGATTCTCCTTCCAGGGAGCCCTACTAGTGTATTAAAAACACCCCGGACCCGCTAATGATCACTGCACTCCTTTAAAGAAACATAATCCAGCTATTTAGTTATTAGACACATTAGTTAAATGTACACTGTTAGATTTATTTATTTGACAGCTTTTCATTCACTGAATTTACCACCAAACACTCTAAACAAGTTACATGTAGACTTCAAATCATATTATCCTAATATGTGAATAGAAAATCCTTAGAGCTTCACATAATAAAAAGTAATATTTCAACTTTCATCATATTTAAATTTCAAATCACAATTCCCCATTGTCTAAGCTTCCTTATCATTACTAAAACAAAATACCAACACACAATATTCTTCTGGAGGTGCAGACTATTTAAATGTGAAGGGAAAATATCTATATCGTATCGTATTGTATATTTGTATTGGGCAGTGGTGGCTCAACGGTTAAGGCCCTGGGTTACTGATCAGAAGGTCTGGGCCAAGCTGCCACTGTTGGGCCCTTGAGCAAGGCAAGGCCCTTAACCTGCTCTGCTCCAGGGGCGTCGTATCATGGCTGACCCTGCGCTCTGACCCCAACTTCCTAAAAGCTGGGATATGCGAAGAAAAGAATTTCACTGTGCTGTAATATTTATGTGACAAATAAAAGGTTTCTTCTAAGGAAGCATGGCTTACCATTTTGTTAAATAATTTCTTAATGACATGGTTGGTAAATTGGGACACTTTCACTGATTGAAGTTTTTACTTTCTCCTCAATGGCACATTTAAAACATCATTTATTTGTAGCGTACTTATCAATGGCATCAATGAATCAAATTTCTGTAACAGGATTTTTTTTTTTTTTTTTTTTAAAAACTCAAATTTTACCAACATATTGTAATATTGTCTGAACACAGTATTTTATAAATACAGACATTTTATATGTTCCAAATTCATAATTAAATTTTTTTTACAAACAGGTAAATAATTGGTGCAATTGCGACAAGGAAAATAAAACGTTCATTTTAAGATTTCAGAACCTGGTACAAGTGTCCCGTGAAAAGAGGAAAATCAGTAAATATGTATGAATTTGGAAAAATAAAGCCAAAAGTTTGTCTTTAGATGATTTGACAATACAATCAAACTGTTTACTTGATAGTTAAGACACTCTTGAAAAAAGAGTCCTTTGCAATACAGTTTAGTGGAAAATAATTTCTTTGATTAACAGACAATTAACTTTTTTTTTTTTTTTTCATTTTAAGTATAAAATCTAACAAATCATCTACAACATCCTTTTAAATATGGATAGGACTGAACATGTCAAATTTCATGAATACAGGTTCTGGAACCTGAGATTTTTTTGGTTAGGAAAAAAAATATTTTGAGGAAAATGATGTTAAAAATACAACTGGTTTAATGCTATTGGCTTCCACACTAGTTAGTGTGGTTTAGTTTATAAAGTAAATTGAAATGTATATCATAATGACAATGTACAGGTGCATCTCAATAAATTAGAATGTCATGGAAAAGTTCATTTATTTCAGTAATTCAACTCAAATTGAGAAACTTGTGTATTAAATAAATTCAATGCACACAGACTGAAGTAGTTTAAGTCTTTGGTTCTTTTAATTGTGATGATTTTGGCTCACATTTAACAAAAACCCACCAATTCACTATCTCAACAAATTAGAATATGGTGACATGCCAATCAGCTAATCAACTCAAAACACCTGCAAAGGTTTCCTGAGCCTTCAAAATGGTCTCTCAGTTTGGTTCACTAGGTAAGCCACAAACATTCATTGCCAAAGAAGCTGGCTGTTCACAGAGTGCTGTATACAAGCATGTTAACAGAAAGTTGAGTGGAAGGAAAAAGTGTGGAAGAAAAAGATGCACAACCAACCGAGAGAACCGCAGCCTTATGAGGATTGTCAAGCAAAATCGATTCAAGAATTTGAGTGAACTTCACAAGGAATGGACTGAGGCTGGGGTCAAGGCATCAAGAGCCACCACACACAGACGTGTCAAGGAATTTGGCTACAGTTGTCGTATTCCTCTTGTTAAGCCACTCCTGAACCACAGACAACGTCAGCGGCGTCTTACCTGGGCTAACGAGAAGAAGAACTGGACTGTTGCCCAGTGGTCCAAAGTCCTCTTTTCAGATGAGAGCAAGTTTTGTATTTCATTTGGAAACCAAGGTCCTAGAGTCTGGAGGAAGGGTGGAGAAGCTCATAGCCCAAGTTGCTTGAAGTCCAGTGTTAAGTTTCCACAGTCTGTGATGATTTGGGGTGCAATGTCATCTGCTGGTGTTGGTCCATTGTGTTTATTGAAAACCAAAGTCACTGCACCTGTTTACCAAGAAATTTTGGAGCACTTCATGCTTCCTTCTGCTGACCAGCTTTTTGAAGATGCTGATTTCATTTTCCAGCAGGATTTGGCACCTGCCCACACTGCCAAAAGCACCAAAAGTTGGTTAAATGACCATGGTGTTGGTGTGCTTGACTGGCCAGCAAACTCACCAGACCTGAACCCCATAGAGAATCTATGGGGTATTGTCAAGAGGAAAATGAGAAACAAGAGACCAAAAAATGCAGATGAGCTGAAGGCCACTGTCAAAGAAACCTGGGCTTCCATACCACCTCAGCAGTGCCACAAACTGATCACCTCCATGCCACGCCGAATTGAGGCAGTAATTAAAGCAAAAGGAGCCCCTACCAAGTATTGAGTACATGTACAGTAAATGAACATACTTTCCAGAAGGCCAACAATTCACTAAAAATGTTTTTTTTATTGGTCTTATGAAGTATTCTAATTTGTTGAGATAGTGAATTGGTGGGTTTTTGTTAAATGTGAGCCAAAATCATCACAATTAAAAGAACCAAAGACTTAAACTACTTCAGTCTGTGTGCATTGAATTTATTTAATACACGAGTTTCACAATTTGAGTTGAATTACTGAAATAAATGAACTTTTCCACGACATTCTAATTTATTGAGATGCACCTGTATATCAGTTCAGACATGATGCAATTGTGCCAAGTGAGCACAGCTTAAAGGTTTCCTTAAAAGTTGCCAAGTTTCAGATGATGCAGTAGACATGAGGGGGAAAAAAACACTGAAATAAACACTTTTTTTGTTGAATAAACAGATGTAAAACTAAACAATAATAATTACGCCAATTGTATAGATCTATAAAAATGATTAATTTACTATATAACTAAAATGTTTCATGTGCTTAATTAAGTCCTCAAAACTGCAACTGTGTTTGAAGTGACCAAATGAAAATAGTGAAACCGTACTAGACTAAAGGTAATAAATGTTTTTATCCACCTTTCATTTTGAATGAATACAGCCAACTAATGTTATCAGTGATGAAATTCTATTAGCAGACTCGTCTGTTCACCATTTCTCCCCCTTTTCTTTACTCACCTTCATACCACTGCACTGCATGTAGATTCTGATCTATCCTCTCTAGCTTGTAACCATGGTCTGAGCTACAATTTGTGTCCTCCAAAGCAGTGACGGACTCCATTATTTCTCTTCTTGTTTTCTTCTGTCTTCTAAATTTAATCTCTTGTTAATGTGAGAAAGTAATATATTTGTATTATGTTAATATTTCTGTGAAGTTTATAGGGCAGAAGTAATAGAAGATTAATTAATGAGGACTTCATAGACAAAAACACTTTTCATTGATATTTATACTGAAGTGAGAATACAATGCAAACAGTATCAGACCAACAAACACATTTTTATATAAAAAGTGCAAATATATTGTTTGGCTTTCATATTAGATAAGTTATAGTGACTGGTGTCAACCCTGGGATTCCATGGTTTGTGCCAAAAATTCCTGAAATTGGAAAAAAGAAAAATACATTTTTCACATATTCAGATTACGCTCACAGAAAATGTTAAAATACAGAAAGTCTGTTCACTACAGCATGTCAATGTTATGACTTTAGTAAGACTTCACATACATCCAGTTACATTCTCCCAGTGTTAGTTATATCCAATCCCATATTAAACTCTCTCAGGAGTGTAATCCTAAAGATGCACAACCAATCATGTGTGATGCACATGAAGCCAGTGATGGTGTGATTAAAACACTACTTTGATGTTTTTCATTACCTTAATAGGGTCAGAACACACAGTGCTTGCTGCACTCCTTTCTCCCCCTTTCAGCTCGCTGTATCTCACATATTCCTGAGCGAGACCAATGGCCTCTTCCTTCCTATTAGTACAGAAAACAAAAAACAACGTGCTAAGCCAGAATAAAACACAACAGGCATGCATGCTGTTATAGGAAAATAATCAACAATGCAGTGGATGTTATGTGGCCAGACACAGCAGAGTTGTGCACAGTAACTTTGTACCTTCTAACAAGTCTTGTGCTCATTCCAGGACTCTTATTCACAAAATCCTCATACTGAACACCCTTTCAACACATTTAATACGGTTTGTCTTTTCTCTTCCGCACCTAGAAATCATACTATCAGGTGTCAACCAGAAGATGATGGGTTTCCCTTTTGAGTCTGTTTCCTCTAAAGATTTCTTTGTTTGTTTCATGTTGTCCCATGCTGGAGTTTTTCTTTGCCACCGTCACCTCTGCTTTGTTGATTAGGGATTTAATTCTACATCTGGATTTCTGTAAAGCTGCTTTCTAGCAATGTCTATCATTAGATGTTATACAGTACTGTGCAAAAGTTTTAGGCATATGCAAAGAAATGCTGTAGAGCAAAGATGCCTTCAAAATAATGAAATTAAATGTTTCTACATTTAAAAAAAAAAATACAGCTGTAAACAGTAGTAAATGAAACAAAGTCAATATTTGGTGTGACATAAAAATAAAAACTTAAATAAAAATAGTAGTCTCTAGTACAATTAGTGCAGTTTTATAAGGAAATGAGCTGGTAAGTTTTACTGAGCATCTTGCAGAACCAGGCACAGTTCTTCTGGACACTTTCACACTCGCTTCTTATTTTTGCAGCAAAACACAGCAGCCTTCATTGTGTTTTTTGTCTGAAAAGTCTCTTACATAATATGCTGCTTTCTTTAAGGGCATACAAACATTTTTCTGTAACATTTCATTTTGTGCTAGAAAACTAATCTAAAATTTGGGAATCTAAAATGTTTTTTTGTACTAAAAAAAAAATAGGGCGCCTAAAACGTTTGCACAGTACTGTATATACAAATAAAACTAAAGTGAATTCAGTGTTAAATTATCATGAAACAGAATATCATGTTATTGAAATTCTATTCAACAGAGATACATGTTGCAAAATTTGAGACGACATTTAGAAACCAATGCTTTTAAATTAGCCATAATTTAAGCAGTCTGGAACAAAGCCTCAATTAAAAGTGTGAAGTCAGTGTGACAACTGTGATATTCATGAGCAACTCACCTGTTCTGATTGTTCAGGTAGTTAATCATCTCCTCCACCTGATCAGACTGAGCCTTTAACACCAAGTGCTTCATAAGGGGCCGAAAATGCTCGCTCTTCATCAAGCTCTGGTAGCGGCCAGTTTTAAAAAGGAACGTCAGCACAGTGTCCCTGATCTGCAAACAATGACAAAGTAGTCAGGAAGACTACCAATAATGAGTTAACAGTAGGAAACACAAACACCTTTCTGTAAAGAAAGGGAGCCAAACCTGAGAAGGAAAGCCTGCTAGTTCTCCCGTGACCATACTTTCCACCAGCTGATCCAGGATGACCGTTGGATTACAGGACAACAGTAAGGTCTGAGTTGGAGATATAATTACAAAACAGTGAACATTAATTTTCCCTGCATTTCACTTTTAGAAGTACCTTTTAGAAGTTCATTCACTGAACATTTACATACAATTCATGCTCATTTACTAATGAACTATCCAAATTCAAACTGATTAAGGATTCAAACACTTTGGGACGTGCTGTTAAAGGATAACGACACGGAGTTGTGATGCAGCCCAATGTGAAAGAGTTACTGTTACCATGCAGATCATTTTACTGTAACATGATGTCCTGTAGTGTTTTATTCCTCTTATCCCATAGCAATTTTCCAACTACATGTACCATATATTTGTTTATTGTTATGTGTAATGTTGTGGAGCATCCACAAAACAAGTTAGTTTCTTATAACTTCCATTACAACAGATATAAACAGTCGTTATAGCAACTATGATACGTCACTCACTCACCATCCTCAATTTTGTTCTCTCGAAGTTTATAAGACAAAAAAAATGCATTTTGTCATGTTACTGAAAAAGTTACACCTGTCCTGAAGACCCATGTCTGAAAACTTAGTTACAGCTTTACTTGAGTATTACAAAGCAGTGACACTGGAGACGCCTTCCAAAAATGCTAAAATAAAATGTATCCTTACAGAAAACCTCATATCAGTATCAACAATTATAAACATCTTCCACTATCCAAGTCCCTGTGTTAGTTGTTACTATGGAAATTATTACGTATTAGGACGAGCGCATTAATATTAACCTATAATTTGTCTAGCAGCCAAAACTACAGTCAGAACTGCTGATGCAATAAATTAACCAATACCTTCTGACCAATGAGAATCAAGCATTCAGCAATGTTTGATATAAAACTTTATGTATAACCCCTATTCCAAAAAAGTTGGGACGCTGTGTAAAATGTAAATAAAAACAGAATGCAATGATTTGAAAATCTCATAAACCTATGTTATTCACAATAGAACATAGATAACATATCAAATGTTTAAACTGGGTAAATGTACCATTTTAAGAAAAAAAATAAGGTAATTTTGAATTTGATGGCCACAACACGTCTCAGAAAAGTTGGGATGGGGGCAACAAAATGCTGGAAAAGTAAGTGTTACTAAAAAGAAACAGCTGGAGGAACATTTTGCAACTAATTAGGTTAACTGGCAACAGGTCAATAACATGACTGGATATAAAAAGAGGATCTTAGAGAGGCAGAGTCTCTCAGAAGTAAAGATGGGATGGAATCTGGATGGAAGCATATGTTGCTCTAAAACCTGTATATACCTTTCAGCACTGATGGGGCCTTTCCAGATGTGCAAGTTGCCCATTCCATAGGCACTAATGCACCCCCATACCATCAGAGATGCAGGCTTTTGAACTGAGCGCTCATAAAAAGCCGGATGGTCCCTCTCCTCTTTAGGTGTCCATGGTTTCCAAAAAGAATTTAAAATTTCGATTCATCTGACCACAGAACAGTTTTCCACTTTGCCTCAGTCCATTTTAAATGAGCTTTGGCCCAGAGAAGACGGCGGCATTTTTGGATCATGTTCACATATGGCTTCTTCTTTGCATGATAGAGCTTTAACCAGCATTTGTGGATGGCACAACGAACTGTGTTCACATACAATGAGTTCTGGAGGTGTTTCGGAGCTCATGCAGTGATTTCCATTACAGAATCATGCCTGTTTTTAACGCAGTGCCGCCTGAGGGCCCGAAGATCACGGGCATGCAATATTGATTTTGACCCTTGTCCGTTGCGCACAGAGATTTCTCCAGATTCTCAGAATCTTTTGATGATATTATGTACTGTAGATGATGAGATATTCAAAGTCTTTTCAATTTTACATTGAGGAACATTCTGAAATTGTTCCACAAATTGTAGACGCAGTTTTTCACAGATCTGTGAACCTCTGCCCATCTTTACTTCTGAGAGACTCTGCCTCTCTAAGATACTCTTTTTATAGCCAACCATGTTACTGACCTGTTGCCAATTAACCTCCAGCTGTTTCTTCTTAGTAACACTTACTTTTCCAGCCTTTTGTTGCCCCCGGCCCAACTTTTTTGAGACGTGTTATGCCCATCAAATTCAAAAGGACCTTATTTTTTTTCTTAAAATGGTACATTTACTCAGTTTAAACATTTGATGTTTTTTTTTTTGTATGCGTGTAAATTCCCACAAAGTTTCTGAGACATGATGAGCTCACCTGGATTTGTTGTTCCCTCTTTTTGGAGCAGGGGATGAGTAAGAGCGTGCCAAGAGAATAGGCCATCAAGTTAAACTGGGCAAAGCGCTTGGCAATGCCAATGAGATCCAGATTCAACAGAAATGGACATCTGATCACAAAACACAAGCAAACACCATTACAGCTTGTTTATGCCAAATTTGGTTTTTGCAGAGAGAATCTGCTCATCATAAATAAGACCCTTAATACACAAATGAATAAAGAATTGGTATTCACATTCAGTAAAAATGTAGTTATTATAACTAAGAAGGAAGCACAAACAAAGTCGCTTTGTTTATTGTATCTTATAGAAAGAACACCTACTTTAGCAGAAGAACAAATGTCTTATAGAAAGTGGCTTGTTGATGTGGACTCAGAGGAAGAGATGCTGTAAAATATAACAAGTTAAGACATTTATTTAACACACAATTCACACAAAAGTCTTACCAACTGTCTGTGTCATTTCAGTTTTTATATACAAGCAATTTATACAGAAACTCATTCATTTACCCGTCATAAAAGGGGCTAGAATCACACTTCGCCAGGTTCTGGAGAAACTTGGAACCTGAAAAAAAATTGACATGACTGCAGTTTAGTTATTTTTTTTTATTTATTTTTTTTTAAATGACTTAAATAAATAATGTATTAGGTGTTTTTCTGAAATCACACATACAGTGCAGTGGTGGACAACAATTACAAATTCATTAGGTACTCCACTGGGCAAGTAAAATCAGAGTTTTATATGATGGCTTTACGCTTTTATTTTGATTTGATTGAGTTTTCCACATATCTGCATGTTCCTGATTCTTCTGCCTAGCAAAATCAGATATGTGCAATGCAGCAGGCTGTGAGACTCAGAACCAGCAGTACACGCAATAGTTACAGCATCCAGGTGCATCACATCACCATGAAGTGCATTTTGTTTACATTTACAAACTTCTGTTTTGCAAGTCAGTAGGTTTCTTTCTTTCTCTGGTTGTTACCTAAGACAAGACACGTGTGACGCTAGCCTACTATTCCGCAGCTATGAATAAAAAACTAATAGCCCAGACATGTAATCACTGATTTGTCCACCCCCGCAGTGTACCCAGAGTGTAGGCCACTGGCAGTTAAAAAAACAACACAGAGAGAAAAAGAAAAAAGAAAAAAGCAACACATTTACCAAATTTTATATTTGTGTATTAAAACACACTGTGACAGAAATAAGTGATTACCTCTAAAAGGCTGGGCACTGCTCGAAGCGTTTCCAGAATCTTCTGCAAGTAGCTGATCTACACAGGGACCAGGAGTTTACATGATTAAGAAAATTGCAACCAGCAGTAAAATGAACACTTCACTTGAACCTTCTTGCACAATGTGGTTTTAATTTGATGCTCTCAGGAAAGTGGACAGGACCAGTTAATGCCGGGCATACGCCGTTTATCAGTTTGGAGTTGTTGCTCAATAACCATGCTGACATTGCTGTAGGCTGTGCATGTTGTATCACAAAAATAAAGAAAGAAAATCAAACAAAAATTAAAAATGGGCAAATTGCTTTGAACATGTTTCCACAACTACCTCTCCATTAATTGTGTTTTCAACATCAACTTTTCTTTTAGGTTTTTGAATATGAAATTGAGTAAATCATTTTTAACAGTCTTACGTGACGTATTTAACCTCCATGAAGTCCCCCAACCCCCCGGAACTTTAAAGAAAATGTATTAATGTTTAATTTGTTTCTGCTACAGAGAATATTGCTTGATTTCAGAGTAATTCTATGGCCAGCAGTGATGTCACAGTGCATTAAACCCCATTCAAATATATATATATATATATATATATATATATATATATATATATATATATATATATATATATATATATATATATATATATATATATATTTTACACATTTAATTTGGGGTGGGCAGTATGACAAAACATTATTTAAAGACATTTATGTATGTAACACAACGTATACAAGTCTGTTCACAAACGGCCACTGTTGCATTAAAAAAAAATTCTAAAAAATTTCCACAGAAGGGGAAAAAAAAAAATAGCAAAATGTTAACATATTACAATAATAATAATAATAATAATAATAATTCAGGAGATAATTTTAACATCAAATCAGTCTGTATTTACAAAAATTATTATTATAATTAAAAAAGATAAAAAAATAAAAAATTGTTATAACTATAATAAAAGATAGTGATACCTGCAATGTCTCAGAAAATACTGCCCAGCCCTACATTCACATCACTTCGACATCACACTCACTCATCACTTACATTAACACATAATGCTACATCATCTCAAAAACCAAACTGGCACAAACAATGACGTATGCTTATTCAATTTCTTTTTATATGGAAGGTCAATTCACGGAGGTACAAAACTGACATTCAATTCTGGATTCGAGACACTCGTACACTGAAAACATTCGGCAATCAGATTACTCATCATGCGTGTAAGCCCAGCTCAAGTATTATAAACTGTGATGACTGACATCACAGAGTAACTGTAAACATACAGCACCCTCCACAAATATTGGCACCTTTGGTAAATATGAGCAAAGGAGACTGTGAAAAATTGTCTTTATTGTTTAAACTTTTGATCTTTTGTTCAAGAAATTCACAAAACTACTCTGCTCTCATGGATATCAAACAATTGCAAACACAACACAGGTTTATATAAAAAAAACTTTGTTAAATCTAGGTGTGCAACAGTTATTGGTACCCCTATGAATTAATATGAGAAAAATATATCTGAAGCATATTCCCATTGATATTTTAATTTTTTAGTACACCTGGGCGACTAGGAACAGGAAATTGCTCAACCATGACTTCCTGTTTCACACGGGTATAAATATGAGGTAATACATAGGCCAAATTCCGTTAGCCATTCATAACAATGGGTAAAACCAAGGAATATAGCTGTGATGTGCGGTAAAAGGTTGTTGAGCTTCACAAAATGGGAAGTGGCTATAAGAAACTAGCACAAGCATTGAAAATGCCCATTTCCACCATCAGGGCAATAACTAAGAAGTTCCAGTCAACTGGAAAATGTTATGAATCAACCTGGAATTGGACGTGTGTCTATATTGTCTCAACGCACTGTGAAGAGGATGGTTCGAGTGGCCAAAAAATCTCCAAGGATCACAGCTGGACAAACATGCCAGTAGATACAATGCCCTCCACTAATATTGGCACCTACATCACCACAAGTTGTTTGGAAGGGTTTCAAGAAAAAAGCCTCTACTCTCTTCCAAAAACAAACTCCAGCGTCTTCAGTTTGCCAGACACTACTGGAACTTCAAATGGGATCAGGTTCTATGGTCAGATGGAACCAAAATAGAGCTTTTTGGCAATAAACACCAGAGGTGGTTTTGGCACAGACAGAGAGGTGGCCATATGGAAAAGTACCTCATGCCCACAGTTAAATATGGTGGTGGATCTATAATGTTTGGGGCTGTTTTTCTGCCAGAGGACCTGGACATTTTGTTAGGATACATGGCATCATGTACTCAAATATCAACAGATATTAAATGAAAACCTGACTGCCTCTGCCAGAAAGCTTGAAATGGGCCGTGGTTGGATCTTCCAGCAGGACAATGATCCAAAACATACATCAAAATCAACACAAAAATGGTTTACTGACCACAAAATCAAGGTCCTGCCATGGCCATCCCAGTCCCCTGACTTGAAACCCATAGAAAACCTGTGGGGTGAACTGAAGAGGAGAGTCCACCAGCGTGGACCTCGAAATTTGAAGGATCTGGAGAGATTCTGTATGGAGGAATGGTCTCAGATCCCTTGCCATGTATTCTCCAACCTCATCAGGCATTATAGGAGAAGACTCAGAGCTGTTATCTTGGCAAAGGGAGGTAGCACAAAGTATTGACTAAAAGGGCGCCAATAATTGTTGCATACCTATATTTAACAAAGATATTATTTTGTGTTGTTGTTTTTTTTTGTTGCAATTGTTTGATATCCACGAGAGCAGAGTAGTTTTGTGAATTTCTTGAACAAAAGATCAAAAGTTTAAACAATAAAGACAATTTTTCACAGTCTTCTTTGCTCATATTTACCAAGGGGGCCGATATTAGTGGAATATCATTTGTATACGACAAGCATGAGATTTTAAACCAAGAAAAAAAAAACTCAAGAATTATTTGTAATATTCTGCAGTGATGACTTTGTGGATTATATCTGGCAGTTCACATTTTCACTCAAAGAATAAGGCATTATATATAAACATGAACGGTAACAGCTACACATATAACCAGTATCCAGTATTTTTCAAAAGAAAATCTTATTGCTTGATAGTAGTAAACTCTGTAACAAAGTTGGCATACCATATTAAACACCAGTAGTTTCTGCAACACGCCGCTCCATAGCTGTGTATCGTACACCTCGTACTCCAAACACAAATCTGCTACTAGACGCACAGCCTACACACACATACAGTAATGCAAACATTGTCAATAACATTGTCAAATTATATTATTATTATTATTATTATTATTATTACGGACTTCAAGAGAGACAGTAGAGAAGCCCTTGCATTTAGTCTGTTTCCCTGAATCTGTACTAATATATGACCTGAAGAAAATGAGGCGTCTCTACCTGAGGTTCGTTGCTGTGGTTCTTCCATAAGCCCTTAATCATTCCCTCTTTAGGGCTACTGAGAAACCTTTCCAGATTGTAGGGAATGTTGAGGGCCTCCAGTTGAGAGAGGTACACATAGCATTTCAGGTAGTACCTGTGACGGAAGAAATCACAGCGTTTGCCAGGAGGGAAAATTGAAGACCATATTACAAAAACATTTTGGATAATATAAATACCGACACAGACGTTTAGGCTATCTAACATTTAAAGGGTGTTTAAAGGAACATTCTGTTTTTACAGAAATTATTTTGGCGTGATAAATGTCTATTACTTGTTAGCTACACTCATCTTATAGCTACAGTGAGAAACTGAAGAAGTAAACGTGAAACCAAACATGTCTAGATAATTTCAAGACCAAACATTGTCTATTGACTGGGTTAAATGGAAAACATTGCTCCTTTAACAAAGGTAAACTCTTATTTAGCTTGTTCACTATTTAAAAATGCAGACATTAATACATTTACGAAATTGTCTAAGACATCATTTACAGAACATAAGACACACTTCAGTTTCAAAAAGCTCGGCACATACTTGACTTTATCTCTGGGTGTGTGAGACAGAGCCTCCAGTGTGGCCGAGTCGGCAAGGTGAATGAGGCAGAGCAGGGCACGGCTGCGGTGCTCAAAGGTCAGTCTGAGACCTGATCCTCCCAACAGCTGAGAAAAGAACAAAAAAAGAAAGACAGACTAATGCACTCATTCTAAAACATTATAGTTTCTAATGTAATAACTTATGCAGGGACTCCAGATGTTTTTATTTAACCAAAAAAGCATAATCGTTGATAGAGAGGCTAGGGAGTAAACGACTTTATAACTGTTCTAACATAATCTAATCTCCACTTTCAGCAGACTACATAGTACTATGCTTTTACTTTTTTAAATTCAGCTATCAGTGTTTTAGATTTGGCTTTTTTATTACCCTCTTGTTGCTGCAGTCATTAAACTTTTGTTCTTTCCACATTCAGTCCGACAGCTTAGTTTGGCTTCTTCTTATCTAAGCAAGGAGCCTCTATGCTGAAAGTGAAATCCCCCAATCTGTTTTTGGGTTCTTTAAAACGGTCTCAACTCAGGCCTGAGGCTTTGCACACCGCACTGTGTGGTGCATTAGGATCGGCTCTGCTCCTTCGCTATTGAATCTACCCAGAAACAGAGGCCTTTGCACTCTTACATCCCTATTATTAAATTAAATGATCAGTCAAATATAAAAATCCGCGTTGATAATTTTTCACAATCAATATTACTGGTTATACAGACTAGTTACTGGTTATACAGCCCCAAACATAAGTGATATGAAGTGTAACTATAGACAGATAAGCTAGAGCAAGTATGGCCGGTCATGATATTTATTATTAATTTAATATATAATTTAAGGGGGAAAAAAGGTTAGTGTTAGGTTTGTCAAGTTTGATACATAACACTTAGTTTTCCAGATATAGTTTCCTTATTTGGGATGAATTGTATGGGATAAGTCGTATGAATGAACGCTGAAGATAAAAGTCGAGTTCATTGATCCAGTAAATAAAATGTTTGCTTGCATATTAACATGACGATAAACTGCTAGCCATCAGCAATTGTAGGAGGCAGGTATACATGTATATGGGCTTGGATGGAAGGTGGGGTGAAGGAGTTAAAATAAATAAATTTGTAGTGTTACTGTACTTTACCATGTAACCTTTAGAGGTTCGATTTTACCCACTGGCCCTTTAAATTATACTAATACTGTACATCATTAGAAGAAATAATATACATGCTGAAGCTATAGGCATATAATTTACCCATGTCTCTGCACTCAGGATGGGACTGAGCAGACGTGCCCTCATATCCATAGGGTGCATCTGCAGCAAATACACCACTCTGCAAAACAAAAAAAAAAAAAAAGTGGCATATAAAAAACTTTTTTCCTAATCTTAAGTACCGTGTGATGGGGAAAAGTGCTGTGAAGTATAATGGAGGAGTTTTTAGTTTACCTCATGAGATCAGGATCCTCAGTAAGATCAGTCACAGAGTCCTGGTACTGGATGTCCTGTAGTAATATAAACACTGTTATTAATAATCACTCAATGGTAAATGGTCTGCACTTATATAGCGGCTTTTAACCTTTGTGGTTCACAAGGCGCTTTACACTGTGTCTCATTCACCCATTCACGCACACACTCACACCAATGGCAGCAGAGCTACAATGCAAGGCACCTGCCTGCCATCGGGAGCAACTTGGGGTTCAGTGTCTTGCCCAAGGACACTTCGTCACATGGAGTCATGCGGGCCAGGAATTGAACCGCCAACCCTACGATTAGTGGACAACCCGCTCTACCACCTGAGCCACAGCCTGTGGCTGTCCCACCCTGTACGTCTGTGCCAGTATGTTTTTTTTAAAAAGGTTATTATTTGCTTTGTTTCATAAGATGCTTTGATATCATTCCTCAGTTTTCACCCAACATTTAAGTTCCTGCACGTGTTTGAAAACCTCTTACCTTGCCATTTGTCTGCCCTGTTTTGCAAAGCCACTTCTCTAGAAGGATATTACGGATCTTGAGAAGGTCAACACCGTTAATGGATGCAATCTCTTTAGCCACTGCGTGAATGTCTGGTCAAACAAAAGTGGCACAGAAAACATGTGATGAGTAAATTCTGTTGTTAAAAAGTGTTTTAAGTAGCCTTTTGTAATACACCCCAGGGATAGAGGTTGACCGAGTGGATTTTACCGATACCGATAACTAAGCTGGGCAGTACCTGCCGATAACCGATTAATTAACCGATTAATCAACCGATATGTTTTCATTCAGTATCAATTTTAAAAACGAACACTCAAAGTAAAATATTGCTGAAGTTTATTACAAAAATAAACAGTACTGACTCTACCATGAAAATGTACGGCTGTACTTTTTAAAATGAAATAAATATATAAATATGAATATATATTAACTATTAATAAATATTAAAGTAAATAAAAGATATACAGCCAAACTGAACCAAAAGCAACAATCCAAATAACAAATAAAAATAGAGGCGTCCAAAATGAATCAAAAACATTTCAAATAATACAACAAAATTAGTCAGTGATGGTTTTTATTTCGCCCTCTAGAGGCCGCGCTCGTACTGTAGAATGATAGCAGACAATAAGGAAATGTAAAGCTTTAGTGCTCAGAGTTTGACAGCAAAATATTTATATCCTTAATATTCACCATGAAAAAATTTCCGTACTTTTTCCAGACTTTCCAGAACCGTGCATCACTTGGTGACATTTTTTCTAGGTCACATCATAGTTCTAAATTACTAGCACACCAGCACATCAACTCTAACCTTTCGTGAGTCCACACCAGAGTGGAACAGTACAAATATAACCATTCAGTCTTGCAGTAAAAAAAAGAGGCTATTGTACATCTTAATAAATGGTTAAGTTGCAGTAAAAATCGTGATTGCTTGAGTATTCATGCTTAGGTATTAATTACTGGTTATCTGGGTCTGCATGGTCAGATTTGCTCTCACCAGGGTAGGTCTGTCCAGCAGGACTCTTCATGCGCTCCACCACTGAGCTGTGCTCGAACAGAGCCACAATGAGACGGCCGGGCAGTCCTGTGAGCTTTAGCAGCTCGGGGCAGTCCAGCTGAAAAGTCATGAGCGCGTTCTCCGTGGCTGACCGCTGGTACTGCAGCTGCAGCTTCGAGGTGAACATCTCTCCCCTTGTCCGTAGCTCCTCCTACACACACACAGAGCCAGGACAGGGAAAAAAAATGTATAAACAAGTGCATTCAATTTAATTCAATTCATCATAAAGTAAGTAGTGTCATTTATGCTGAAAAAATATATACACTGTATAAAAAATATAAAATGCAGTCTAATATTTTTGTAATATTTGTTAGTCGATAAAAGAGCTTCACTGTAAATGCAACAGGATGGCAAAAGAAAAAAAAAACAAAAAAACAATGCAGCTACAGGTTATATTAAAGTGCAGAATAAAACTAAGAAAAACCTGTATTCATGGAAATGACATGACTTTAAGGCTTAACAAAGCTAAGCAGAAAAAAGCATGGTCAATAGTGAGGGGAAAGAAAGACATCATTTTAAAATGTGTTTATAAACAACAACTAATGATTCGTCTATAAAAACAAAATCTTCTTACATTTATTTTATAAAGCATCTTATTCATATGGTAACAAACCTGTAGAGTATCAGACTTCAGCAATTTGTGTACGAGGTCCAAGCTGAATTTCAAAAACCTGGTCTTCTCTGCACCTGTAAGCGGCAGAGGCAAATTTGTATATACATAATAAATGAATCTATTTATGATGGTGCTTACTGGTGTAACGTGCCTAAGATTTAAATCACTGAAGTATACTCAAAAGTAAACAGAGCTCCGATCATAAAAGGGACAGTGGAAACGTGTCACATTTTTAAAAAGTTTCAGAATGCCTGATGGAAATATAGAATGGCAGCTGAAACTCTTTTTCCAAATCTGAGATGGTCAAATAATAAATTCATTAGCTAGCCCACCGTGCAAGTAAAAGCTCCAGTGTGTTGCACAGTCCCATGTTTTACCCAGAAAACTAACTGACTAGGCTAAAAAGTGGTAGCTAAATTAATGTAATAAAGTATGGCGAGCTAGTTGACTGCATACAAGCTAAATTTTTATTTTTATTTTTTTTAAAGCAAAAGAACATATGATCATTATCAGTTTTCACTATAGTTATAGCACCGTGAACCTAGGAAGTGAATAAATGTAAGGAAATTCAAATGAGTGATTTCAGAGCAAAGAACAGGTAAATGAAACAGACTCTTCTGCTACTGGACTGACCTGCAGGGAGATCCTGAGCGATTTTGTGCATGGTGGCTGCAGCCAGTTCCAGGTTCTGAATGCTGAGAGCATGTTTAAATATGTTCTGCATCACAGTGTTTGTGTCTCTGCTGGGGCCGTGAGACTGTGAGCGCTTCATCTGGTCCAGCAGCAAAGGCATCAGCTTGTTCTTGAACACATGATTCACTGTCAGGATGTAAAGCTTATCCAGGTTAACCTGAGTGAAAGAGGGAAAAAAAGGATGTACCTGAAGTATCATAAGAATATACACTTAGCTGACAGTTTATTAGGGGTACTGACACTCTTTTATTATTTTATTAGGTATGCTACTATGACTCATAAACTGCAGCACGTACACGCACTTCCATATCAGTGTCTCTGCTGGACCAGCAGTGAACAAATCATAAATTCATTAGTTAACCCACTGGGCAAGTGAAAGCTCCAGTGTGTTGCCCTGTTCCATGTTTTGGTTGCACAGAAACCTAATTGACCAGTCTAAAAATGGTAGTTAACCATTAAGTACATTAATACAGACGTAAAATTCTAGCTAAAGGACCTCTAAGAAAGTGTCTGGGGTAGCACACTGTTTCCGTCCCCAACAAAAAGTCAGCAAGTCTTTTGGCCCAGCGTTAGGCTATGAGCTGTGGTGTTTTTCTCTAAAAAGTCTACAAAACCCTGTTAAATTGAAATTTAAATAAAGGTAAATTGTGTCAGAACCTTTTTCACCTTTATTGTGAAATTGCAATATATAAATATCAAGTGACAAACACCCAGATATGTTTCTGGGGAAAAAAGAAAAACAAACAACTTCCAATACCCAGCTTGCATAAGTGTGCACACCCTTTTATAATTGGGAATGTGGTAGCGTTCAAAATCAACCAATCACACTCAAACTTGTGTTAAATACTAATTAGTATACACCTGCCATCAATTAAAGTGACTGATTAACCCCGAATAAAGTACAGCTGCTCCTATAGGATTTTCCTGACATCATCTTGGTAACATCCAACTGCAAAGCAGGTATGGGATCTCATTGTTGAAAAATACCAATCAGAAAAGGGTTATAAAATATTTCCAAGGCATTGGAAATACCATGGAACACTGTAAAGACAATAATCAACAAGTGGAGAAAATATGGCAGAACAGTGACACTACTAAGAGCAGGACGTCCCTCTAAAATTGATGAGAAGATCAGGAGGAAACTGGTCAGGGAGGCTGCCAAGAGGCCTTCAGGAACATTAAAAGAATTGCAGCAATTTCATATAAATAATGGTTGCTCCCTACATGTGACAACAATCTCCTGAATTCTTTATATCTCTGGGCTAAGGGGTAGGGTGCCAAGACAGAAACCTTTTTAACCGAAAAATAAATAAATAAATAAATACATCCAATCTCCCACTTTTTGGCCATAATACCAAAATATATGTTTGGCACAAAAAAAACAGCACATCACCAAAAGATCACCATCCCCATGGGGAAGCATGGTGGTGGCAGCATCACACTTTGGGGCTGTTTTTCTTCAGCTGGAACTGGGGCTTTAATCAGGGTGCATGGAATAATGACTAGCTCCAAATTCCAGTCAATTTTAGCACAAAAACTTAAGGCTTCTGCTAAAACACTTAAGATGAAGAGCAATTTCACCTTTCAGCCTAACAACGACCCAAAGCAAACCTCCAGATCACCAAAGGAACGGCTTCACCAAAACAAGATCAAGGTTTTGGAATGGCCCAGCCAGAGTCCAGACCTAAATCCAATCGACAATCTGTGGGGTGACCTGAAGAGGGCTGTGTACAGAGGATGCCCAGCCAGTTTGACAGAGTAGAATGGCAAAATATTGCTAAGTCAAGATGTGCCAAACTGACTGACTCTTACCCAAAAAGATTGAATGTTGTGATAAAATCTAAAAGAGCTTCAACTAAGTATTAGTTTAGGGGTGTGAACACTTATGCAACCAGGTTATTGTACTTTTTAAAAATTTTTTCCCCCTAAAATGATTCTTATTGTTTTCACTTTAATACATAGGTTAAAATTTCACAATAACGGTAGAAAAGGTTCTGCCATTTTAACAGGGATGCGTAGATTTTTTTATATCCACTGTAAGATATGTAAGGAATAACACACAACAGACCGTGCTTTTATACAAAAATGGGGAGGGATGCGGCACGATTTGTTTTTTAAATGTTAAGCAGCTAAATTTTATGCCTATGTATAATGTCTGTGTTAGAGATGCATTACAGTTCAAATGCCACTGAAATTAGTTGTGTAAGCTTACACAGTCTTATTCCTATTGTTCAAAACTACTAACAAGCCAAATTGATCCAAGGTTGTTGGATTGTTGGAATTAATTTTGACGATATATTAAACCATTAATGTCTACATTGTAATTTACACATGATGATTTTGTCCTCCTCTCTGATTAATGTGTTTTACCTTCATGAGTTTGGATATGAGCAGTAGTGTGGGCAATGTCTCCTCATTCAGCTCAGGTGCTGGAAAAACACACACGGTAGAGAAAAACATGAGCAAAGGCACTGACATTACAAAATTTCTCGTTACAAAAGATAACCAAACGAGGCACAATAACCCTTTATTTAATACAAAAGTGGGTTCAATACAATTCTAATGCAAAGTATAACAATGGTCATAAGGCCACAGTTCAATTATCAGTTAATCATGTGACCATATTAGCAGATTAGTTATAGAATTTACATAAATCGCTTAATTTTGATTGATTTAACTGATTTAATTTTGATTTATTAATTTTTATAGCTGTTTCAAGGTATCTTGAAATGGCTGTTGAAATACAGCGACGTGCATCCACCATGGTTTTCGAATGGAAATGCATGTCTACTTTATCACAAAAAAAATAAATAATTAAAGGATAATAATCCAAAACATGAAAATAGTCTGAAAAGAACCAAAAGAAAGTAGTAGTTTTGACATGACCCTCTCAATCCCCAGACCTGATTTTGCCAGAGTTAGAACAGCCATATTACCCAGAACAGGGTGAGCCAAGAAGCTGTTCAGAGGATATGAAAGAGTTCCTACAGGTAAAGATGGTTCAAATCTTAATATGCATCAATATCGAGATTCAAACCACTGAGAACAAACTTCATCCTCACAATAACACTCACAAATAATCTTCCAGAAGTAGAGGTTAGTCTGGAGGAGAAGGTGGAAAGGCAAGCGAGTGTTGGCGAGAGGAGTCGACTCCTGAGAGTTCTCCAGAAGGTACGTGCTCTCCACATCAGTGGGAGGAGAAGTCCGCTTGTGGGACTTCAGATGCTGGAGCAATCCCATCATCTGTACAGTTATAGACAAATATATACACTGTGTCAAAAACAAACTCAGACTTTCATTTACACCCGATTATCAAGTCTAGAATAGATGAGATTAACATCAAACTAAGGAAGAGATTTAATATGAACTGATTAGATTTTGATGAATTGATTAGCTTTTGGAAT
The DNA here is from genome assembly GCA_023630585.1 of Cranoglanis bouderius. NCBI lineage: Eukaryota > Metazoa > Chordata > Actinopteri > Siluriformes > Cranoglanididae > Cranoglanis > Cranoglanis bouderius. Next base: position 4,510,781 of record CM042565.1, read on the forward strand.
CGATACAAACAGGGTCAAGGTCACAGCAAGGTGTAATGTTTGAAATAGTGCTTCTTCAATAGCTTCCTTCCTGTTTAAAGCATATTATAAGGATATTTCAGGATCTGATTTATGAACTCAAAATTTTCTTGGAAAATGTATTTACTCAATCAGATTTAGGCAATTTAGGCAAAATCAGAAAGAAATAAAAAAAATCAGCCCCAGCCTCACTTCTGCAAACCACTGTACGTACAGTGGTGCTTGAAAGTTTGTGGACCCTTTAGAATTTTCTATATCTGCATAAATGTGACCTAAAACATCAGATTTTCACACAAGTCATAAAAGTACACAAAGAGAACCCAATTAAACAAATGAGACAAAAATATTATACTTGGTCATTTATTCATTGAGGAAAATGATCCAATATTACACAACAGTGAGTAGCAAAAGTATATGAACCTCTAGGATTAACAGTTAGGTGAGTGAGCGCCCTGTTTTATTTAAAGAACAGGGATCTATCAAAGTCTGGTCTTCACAACACGTGTTTGTGGAAATGTATCATGGCACAGAGCTGTTGAAGCTCATCAGGCTGGAAAAGGTTGTACCAAATTTGCGAGCAGCTGGAACAATTTGGAAGATTTGCATTTGGAATTAAAGTTAAATTGCTTCACAAGAATCTTCACACGTCAAGTGTTTGCTGCAAACTGAGTTGTTCTTCAGGGGAAGATTAAATTAAATTCGATTTTTCACCAAACTCTCACAATTTCTCAATCAGTATTCATAAATTCAACTCAGATTCAAATCAGATTTAAAAAAAAAAAAACATCTTACCTGGTTGAGCGGTAAAACAGTGGTGCTTTCATCTGCAGTCTGAATGGTTTTGAGGACCCTCTCAATTCGCTCATAGTTGTATGGACTCAGCTGCAGCAAACCGCATAAAGGATTGAGCACCTTATCTCATCATCAGCACACTAATCTGGTAAATAAGTTTTTTTTTTTTTTTTTTTTTTTTTAATCTGTGTTTTGCAGCCTGTGACCTGCATGTTGTGACTGAGTCTGACCTTAGTGAGTGCTGTGTGCAGACTGATGACCAGGTCTACAGTGGAGCTCAGCTGAGGAACAATCCGGAGGACGTGTTCCAATACATCCTCATGCCCTACTTCTGCATCCTCGTCCCCTTCGGCCAGTCCCGAATCCCCGGCTCCGACTTCACAGTGCTTATTATCTGCTTTCTCCTGCAGCAGCAGCGTGGTGATGTAGAGATTAAGCGCAGAGTCACTGTCCAGCTCATACGTTCTGCAGAACACAGAGAGATCAAAATTTATCTAGAACGTGGGAGCTCAGTGATTAAAGGTGTACTATTGTGAACAGAAGGTTGATGCTAAAGTGTTGCTAGAATAGGCATTTAATAGAATTGATTAATGTCTTTGGGCTTCTTTTAGGCAAATCCATGGTAAATTAATCCTACAAATGTTCTCCAGGCTTTTAATTTCTAAAACACTGGCTTCAACAAGATGTACCAAAGTATATTTTGGTTTGTTCATGAGTAATTGAAGAGGGGGGGAAAAAGTTCAGGTTCATTTGTTTTAATTGTACCAGGTTTCATCTTCAACACTGTGAATGAAATCTTCAAACCAGTTACAGTAGTCCCATAAATCAATTCGATTTTAACAGCAGACGTGTCACAAAGCAGCTTTATAGAAATATAAATGTAGATTTAGATCCTTAATGAGCCCGAGTGGCAGTAGCATGGATTATAAATTATTACTCATATTACTAAAATCAAACTGTACTGAATGTGTTACCATTTCATATCTAACGAGTTTTTCCACCCTGATGAGACATCCCAGGCAGTACGGTTGATGTGTCTATATGGTCGAGTGTCCAGAGAAAATGTTAAATGCAGGTTAACTCACCTGCAGTAATCTTGTAAGATCTCAGCAGTCATGTTTCTGTTCTTTACAAGTACAGGAATCAGATTCCTCTTGCTCTCTGAACACTGTCTAAACACAGACTGAATGGAAACCTAGGAAAAGAATAAAGCAGGACATTGAGTAGGACTATTAGACTATTCATACTTTGTTTGGAAAAAAACAAACAAAAAAAAAAAACGACCTTACCCCAAATTTTCCAAGCTTAATACCCCACTCTGCATCTGTGATGACAGACAGGAAGTTCTTCTTCTCTTGCTGATCATTATAAAGTGAGCAGAAATGGGCTCCAACCATTGCCACAGCCTGAGCAGGACAATTCAAACATCAAACAAAAAAAACTGCAAGGTTGCACATTTCGTCCAGAATGTACGTAGTATATGTCCAAACCCACAACCTATTTACTGCTAATGCACCATTTTGAGTCTTTTTTTTTTTTTTTTTTTTTTTTTTTTAAGAACCAGTCTGAGAACATAGTGGAGAATATCTAGTCAACTAATACAATCCCATTATGCACTTCAGCAGATCCCAGGTCCAAACCCTGGTGCAGTATAAAATGTGTCTTTAGGGCACCAGTTTGGACACAGAGTGAATTATCTTACCATGATCTTGTCATAGTTTTGCCAAGCATTAGTTATTATTTTCCACAGAATGTCCAGAACGTCAGATTTGCCCAGAACTGTGCAAAGGCCAATGGCCAAGTCACAGTCCACCACCCGCCAGTTCAGGACCTATAATACATGATATAATGTTCATATTAAAAAATGTTTACATTTCTAATATAGTCCAAGTTCAAACTTCTCCAATCAAAAAGGGTTAACTTTTTGATGCATTTTAACCCCTTGGTTAAATAAATTATTTACTGAAGGATTGTTTTGACACTGTTTTGCTCTTATTCCCAAACCGAATATTAATATTGTTTGAGTATTAAATATACTATAAGCTGAACATAAGCAATAAAAAAAAAATTCTAATTTAATCTGTTTTTGTCAAACAACCAAAAAAAAGTTCTTTCTATTGTAACAATAATTCAAATCTTTCCCATCTGCATGATGCTCACCTTATGTAATAAAGACACCACAACCATGTTGACAGAAGAGAGAGCAGTCTTCTCGATTGCCTCAAGAGTCTGCTTATCTCGTAATAACCGACTGTTAGTATGAAGCTGAGGGGAAAAAAATATAAGCTATAAAATATAGAGACTGTAATGTCTCATGAAGCAAATAATGAAGTCTCATTACTATGCTGATTAATTAGAAACACTGTAATGCAAGAGTTAATATTTATCCTGAACTACCACACTCCTAAAATGAAGGTCTCACCTTCCTGCTCAAACTGAGGTCCATGTTGTTGGAGACAAAGTGCTGTAAAATGCTGCCGTATGACTCTAGCAGTAGCCTCAGGGCCAGTTCTAGCTGACTGCACTCCTGCAGACTCTGCAGCATGGTGGCCATGGGGCCCAGCAACGGCCGAACATAGTCAGTGTCTGTAAAACATTGAATCAGTGAACAGCCGGACATTTAAAATCCATCTTTATGAAATCCAGTGATGGTGAACGAGTCAAGAAAGCATTAAGGCGCATTTCTTCGAAGATTCCGAATGCCTTTGAGGATATAAAGGTGTGTGGAAGAAAACAGCCCAGGATAACTTCCTGTTTTGTGTTCTCACAAAAGTGTAGGAACAATATTATATGGGAACAATGTAGTAGTGTTGGGCGGTGTAACAATACAAATCAGTCCATACAGGATTTCGCAGAGTTTTTTTGTGACTTTTGCGTCCAAAAAATGCTTGATCTTGCTGCGTCTTTTTTCGAGTTTTTTGTGCTTTTTATCCCCCAGAAAACTATTTGAATTGGTGAAACTGCACAAAATAGTTCTGCACCACAATACAGTGGTATTAATCAGATTCTGTGGTCTTCACACTCACTCACTCAGATCTCACTCAACCGAGAACCTATGGGAGACTTTGCAGTGAGGCTTGTGGTGGCCCAACACCTTGGTAACAAAGGTTATGGTGTTTTTCCTTTAATTTGTCACCCATCTTAGATTATCTAGATTAATCTATTGAAAAGAAGCATATGGTGAATAAACGCCTGAAAAGATAACTTCAGATTTATTAATTACTATATAAAAGGAATACTTTTAGCTTAAAAATATGGTGTTGTCCTATAAGATTTTTCCCCAAATAAAGTTTTCTTCAGTAGAGTATTGGTACAGTAACTTAAACAACAACAACAACAACAATACTGACATCATCATCATTAAAACACAAAATACTAGTAAATTTATAAAGCAATCTTAACAAAGAGAAATGTTAATTTGGCATGAAATAGAAATTACCTTCCTGAAGAGCACAATATGACAAGCACGAGCAGCCCAAAGGATAAAACATTGAATCTAGAAAGCAACAAATTAAAATTGAATTAAAATTTTATCGCCCTGGAAAATAGTGTGAGTGACAATATTTCAGTCTGTACACGATAATCCACAATAGTTTAATCATACATATTGTACAACTGATATCGGCATATTGGCTTTATACAGAGGCACCATACAGGTACCTGCGAGAGGCAGAAGACTGGTGGTGATTTTATACTGCACTGGGAGCACAGAGACCGGGTCCAGCACGATGCCGTCCTCATTAAACATGTCCTGAACGCTGGTCTCTGTGTAGGCGTCGTCCTCACCACTCAGTACAGCATCCTGTAGGTACAACACAAAATAAAGAGTATGCTAAATAACAGATTAATAAACACACAGACACAGAACACAAACACGTGGTAGAAGCCAGAACTGTACCTTTACAACAAAGCCGTAGTCATCAATCTGACACTGACGGTAGACATCAGCAGCGTCTCTGGTGCTTTTACATAATTCCACACAGTCAAGCAGCAGATCTACAGAAGAACCAAAAATGATCATGATGACTATCATGTATGTCCGTATACAGATTAGAAAGTTCAAAAATGAGGGGAAAATGTAACAGATAAATAGTTAAACAAAAAAACAAAAAAAACAAAGGAACAAACAAACAAAAAATAATACATACCACTACACCTTTTCATTGAATTTTGTCTTATTTTATTTATGTCAATGTATGATTATTTGAGTTCCGAGTGGCTTCAAACACCAAACTATAAATACACTGTGTGCTTCGTTTTCAAAGGTACATAAAATTCATAGGTTAGCTCTAGAACTATAAACAATGTTAAGTTCATCTGACTACTTGACAAATTATTACAGAGTACTACTAGGTCAAAATGCCCAGGAATAAAACGAAAATATTGTGGGTAAGCTTTGAATTCAGAACTAAAGATTTAGTAGTAAGCGAAATTTAGTATTTTATTTAATTACTGATTGCATTAGTGACCGTTAAAATTAAAGTAAAATGAAGGTACAGGTACCGGCATGGCAGATGGTGATGGCCTGACAGGCCAGTTTGTGGATGAGAGCCGGGAGATTTACTCTTTCGGGCAGCACCATGGGGACGTTGTCCTCCAGCATCTGACAGAGACGCCGTGCCGTGCTGAAGAGCACTCGGCCTGTACTCGAGTTGGGATGGTGCTGGTAGAGCTCGCTGAAAAGGGGGGGAGATAGTACTACTGATTAAATGCCATGAAAATTCTCCGTTTTCCAGGTAACTTAAGTCAAGGGTGAGTGGGCATGTAGATGACTACACAGTTATACAAGAAGCTACTACACAGTTTCAAAAGATTCCATGGTTCATATTATTCTTGAGGCATTATAGTATGTATACAGGCTACAGCCCTTCAAAGAGCTCACTTAATAAATAATCCTTATGCTAGCAATTTTGAAACAGTCCTTGAGGCGACGGCACTTTCACACTGACTTCACACTGTCATTCATTGGTCAGAAATACTGCGATGAAAAAAGGAAAACGAACGTTTACCGAGTGTGTGTAGAAATCACAGAAGTCACCTGAGCACGGAGAGAACTGAGCCGACACAAAATTAAATATTAGATAAATATATAAAAATCATTTGCATATCTCATCGCATATTTATCTATATAAACTCTAGAGCACTACAGATCTGACTGGCTCAGTTTGGCAGTTCACAGCTACAAAAAAAAAAAAAAAATGCTGCAACCCAGTATGCACATCATATTTGTTCACATCATGCAGTCGAGTTGATTCAGAATCGAATCACTTTCTCACTGAAATCAAACCGGAGTTAACTTGGATGTGGACTGACTCCACCTCACTCAGACCCTCTCGGACTGGTCGTTTTGGTCCACACCCGTGATTACTGTGTTCACACATGCACAAACAAACTGTACCCAGGGGGAAAACACCAGGGTTCCATTCAAACTGACTAAATACCGTACGTGTTAAAGCGCCTGTAGTGTCTCATTGTTAGTACCTGAGGATTTTAAGGGCTTTCTCTACATTCCCAGCTTCTAAAGCTCGATCTGCCAGGTCTGCCCACAGCTCCTGCTCAGTCCTCTCAAGGTGTCTGGCCAGACGATGAAGTCCAGCTTCAGTGGACAGCGTTCTTGTTTTGCCATCAGGGTCATTAGCCACTGCTGCTTTGGCCTTGTTTTCTGGCTCTTTAGCGTTAGACTTGTCTGGGTGCTTCTTCCTCGAATGACGCCACGCTCGTGTGTTCTCATACGCAGTGATGAGCTGCTGATTGAACTGCCTCCTTACTGCTGGATCATCATACTCCTCGGGGGTCAGGAAGATGTCAAAGTCCTCCTGAGGTGCGCGCACAAGGAAAAGATTTTATTTAATTCATATTTAAAATATTTTTTAAAAAAGTCAAATATACTTGAGATGATTAAGTACCTGCAAGTGAGCAATGGCTGTGAACATTTTCAAGTTGTTCTCACACCCCATTGTCTTTAAGGCATCGTCTGTGAGAATGTAAAAAAAAAAAAAAATGCTTTTAACATATTAATGTGTATCACGTGAATTTAGAAATGCTATAAATAATTTACTACTTAAAATAATATTAAAAAAAAAACACCACCCTAGTCCATTACCTCTCTGAATGCTCTGCAGATACTTCAGTGCATCTACCATCGTTTGGGCGACTTGCATCTGTAGTTTCTTAAGCTGCAAAGCAAAAGCAGCTTTAAGTAAATTGCACAAAAATAACTACAAGCCTTGTACAAGCCAATCAGATACAACCTCAGTGAACTGCTCCTTGTTCTGCAGTTGGAGTCTCGCCCAGCTGGCCAGTCGTTCGATTACAAGTTCTGCCTCAGCAGGTGGCAGCTTTTTCAGCCCGGCTATACACCTGTCCCTCTGCGAATATAAAAAGACTTACGAATTACAAAATCATCCTAGATATATATACACAACATTTATTTCACTGAAAAGTGGTCCCAGACATGTACAGGGCCCTATGGAGTCTGCTTTACAGAATCATGGAGTGTATTGCAGAATAAAATTGGCATTACTGACATAAATACAGGATACAGTTTTAACACAGGGTGTAGCAGGCTCAGTGAGATAATGATATTATCTTAGCACAATATTACCAGTTGGTTGCCTTTAATTTAAAAGTATAATATAATATCCCACAAGGTTTTGTTCTAGGACCCTTACTGTTCACCCCATAATGTTGGGTTGCAGTTCTACCCCGATGATAAACAATTACATCATCAGTTCGGCCAGATTCAGCACAGCTAGGCAAACCAGTGGAATAGTGTTTCAGAGTGCATTAGAACATCTGCTCAGTTTGAACATTTTTGAACACTTTTAGAATCTGAAGTAGAATACCACACTCAAGCCAACCAGGACAGCCAGAAACCTTGGGGTGACTCTTGAGGACAACCTGACCTTCACAGACCACATTTCAACAACTGCACGGTCCTACTCAGCGAGGCACTAGGTCCCTTTCCAGAACCTTCAAACTGACTGTCCCTCAGTGGTGGAATGAAATTCCAACCTCAATCCGGACAGCAGAATCTGTCAATATCTGCAAAAAAACGGCTAAAGACCCACCTCTTCCGTGAACACTTAACTAACCCCTAACTCGCCATCATTTATATTAAAAAAAAAAACAAACAAACAAAAAGAAAAACTGCATTTACACTAGCTCTTACACCTCTACTCTGTGCACTTTGCTTCTCTAGAACTCAATTAAAAGTCTCGTATGGTAGCACTACTTGTATTGTTCTCCACTTGATGTATCGCTTTGCCTGCATTTCCTCATTTGTCAGTCGCTTTCGATAAAAGCGTCTGCTAAATGAATAAATGTAAATGTAAATGAAGCTTTTGGTCTCTGAACATGCTCTAGGACACATCTATGATGATTCCAGGCATTATAATAGGGTCAAAACCAAACAAAATAAAACAAAAAATCCAAACTAAGCCTACTGTGTGCGCTGATAGACGTACAACAAAGTGTGCTGATAAATGTACCTCATTCTTTTCCAAAAGCTGAATGCAGTAGATGTAGTAGATTTCAGACGAGTTGAGCTTATAGGTTTCAGCGAGTTTAAGAGAATCTTCCAGTGAAGTGGCGAAGTCCTGTTTCAGAATATGTCTTACAAGCATCTGCTCAAACACACACACACACACACACATACACACACAGTTTAAGTACAGGGAGTGGTGATTAGTATCATGCTTGGTTGATGATATTACACTTGTTCATGACGTGGATTGTACCAGGGTATTAATGTCTGTAAACAATAAAACAGGGTGTTAACATGTACACACATTGTATGCCGAGGGTGAGGAAAAAAAAAAAAAAAAAAAAAAAAAAAAGACACTAACCATCGTTTCTCTGGAGTTAGAGAGTGTCAAGTTGCGAATTCCGTAACATCGCAGAAGTTTCTTCATCTCCATTAAACGATAACTCTCTTTCAAAAGCTCCTGTCTGGAACAGTAAAGTGATATACAGTGCTGTGAAAAAGTATTTGCCTGATTCCTTCTGTTTTTGTGTATATCTCGTACTAAATTATTTCACAAATTAAAACTAAATCTAAGATAAAACAAAGGCAACCTGAGTAAACACAAAATACAGTTTTTAAATGATGTTATTTATTGAAGCAAAAAAGTTATCCAGTACCAACTGGGCCTGTGTTAAAAATGTATTTGCCCCCGTAGTTACTAATTTCCCAACTCTATGAAACTACATTCATAATGGGGTTCAGCTGATCTAGGCGCAACCAGGCCTGATTACTGCAAACCCTGTTCAATCAAATCAACACTTTTTCAACAGCATGAAGTTGGTTAAAAGATCTTACCCAGTAACACACTATGACAAAAGTGAAAGAAATTCCATAAATAACGAGGAAGAAGGTGACTGAAATACATCAGACTGGGAAGGGTCACAAAGCTATTTCAAAGGCTCTGGGACTCCAAAGGACCACAGGAAGAACCTTCCCAGAAGTGGCCGACCTCAAACCTTTTGGGAGAATGTTCTGTGGATTGATGATTCGAAAGTGGAACTGTTTGGAAGACAGGGGTCCCGTTACATCCACAAAAAGAACATCATACCTACGGTCAAGCATGGTGGTGGCAGTGTGATGGTGTGGGGATGCTTTGCTCCAGTTATCAGAAGCGTTTGGTTGCAGTTATTACTGCTAAAGGTGGCACAACCAGATTTTACGCTTAAGGAGGCAATTAGTTTTTCACATCGGTGATAGGTGTTGGATGACTTTTTTTTTTTCTTTTCTTCAATAAAATAAATAAATAATGTACAAAACTGTATTGTGTGTGTTTACTCAGGTTGCCTTTGTTTTATGTTGTATTTCGTCTGAAGATCGATAAAAATATTTAGAGTGAGATATAAACAAAAAACAGAAGAAATGAGGATGGGGCAAATACTTTTTCACAGAACTGGAAATGCAACAACAGTAGGTTCCACACATTTAGAGAAACAAACAAAACAAAAAAAAAAACATTTTATATTATATATCATTTTATATCTGTATATTCTCAGCTTCCATCTAAGTGTATTAGGATTTTGTGTTAAGTACTTGGGGTGCTCTTTTTCCAGATGCTGTTGAACAAGCTTCTCTATTGTATCATTCCAGGGAACCACAGCCTTGTACATGATCTCGAGGACAGCGTCCATCACCAGCTGAAACACACAGAAGGACACGATGCAGCACACAGCTATATTTGCTTTACTGATGTTTACGCTTAATCAACTATAATTAGTATCATTCAAGCTCACTATCATTCATCATTCAGCATTTATACCACAATACTATTAACATGCCGGGTGGTTATGCATGAGACAGTAGAAATAATTAAAGATAGTGAAAATACAATGAAAAAAATACATTTAGTCATCAGAAAGGAAAGTTGATAAGCATATATCATTTTACTGTTGTTTGATGATTGTTTATGTTTTGTCGTAGGGTTAGGTTTTGTTAAGACAAAAGTGATAAACCACACACTGACCACCTATTTTAGACTGGAGTCCCATCCATGACTATGGCACCATTTTGACATTTTTATTTCGGCTAGGCTATCTATAAAGAGTGAAACATTACAGCTAGCAATCTGTTGCTTTACCACTGGCGATTAGCGAAATTTTCATTCAGTAAAATGCTGGGTTGTTTCGTATGTTTAAGAGATTTTAGGCTTTTCCATTTACTATATAAGGCTTTCATATTATGCGGTGTGGTTTTAAGAGCTGTGCTTACATTAGTGTCAGTCATACAGTGAACCAGAGCCACTGCTTTGGCCTCCCACTCAGTGAACAGAGACGTGATGTGAGAACTGCAGCAATCCAGCAAGTCCTGAAAACAGCACAACAAACAGTTCAGCTCTAAAGAAGGTACCTATAGTCTTAACTAATTACTCTCCATGTGCACCTGCCTTTAATAACCTACACATTAATAAACTACCTAAATTAATGAAAAGGTACAATATCAAAACTGTAATCATCAAACAAACAAGCTAAATGTCAAATCAAATCCCTAGAACAGCGCATCACAGGTTTAACAAACAGTGAAAACACAAATTAGAACAGGTCTACGATCAACTCAAGAATTAGTGACACTCTTGAAAATTAGACAATTTGAGCAGCTTCCACTTTCCTGGAATTTTTGTGGTATAGAAAAAGCTAATTTCTAAAAAAAAAAATAGTAACCAAAAAAAGGGGGTAGCAGCTGGAAGAAAGAACGCATATATATCTGATACTACTTTAAGAAGGAAGTAAGAAGAAAGACAATAAAAGTACCTTTATGTAGTCTAACAGGACGCGATCGAGGTCCAGCCTGTGCTCCAGAGCGTAAGGTCTCACGCTGCTCTCGACCACACCTGCAATCAGCTCCGGTGCGAGAACCTTATCCAGCATCAGGAACGCCATGCTGCGGGTACTTCCCTACAAAAATAAACACAAGCATAGACACACATGTCCACATAAACACACAAACAACTTCTTATTTGTTCATGCATGGTCGGTCATTAATAAGACTGCTTATGTAACGGTTCAGATGTTTAACCCAATGTACAGATATTTACGCACATGGTTCATACTGTAACTCAGGAACTGTTTACAGTAATCGGCTACATCACTTTAGTCTCTCAGAGCTGTGAATTCCTCTTGTTTATGTTTTCTAAAATTATGTTTGCACTTGTTGTTACGGTTTTAGGAATTTCTACCATCTGAGCTTGAGGAACAGACAAATTTACGCCATTCAACTGTCCTTGATTTGTGACCAGAAAAAATAACAAATCAGTTATTGGAATTTTTACCTCCCTGAAATCAATATTGGTAATTAAACATACAACTTTCATTTAATCATCAATTTGAAAGACAAATGTCCAGAATATTAATTATAGCTTGGACAGGTAACGCTTTATATTAAGATTCCATGTACTTAGGCCTGTCACGATAACTACTCTTGTTGGACGATATATTGTCCCAGAAATAATTGCGATAAACAATATTATTGTCATTATAAGACCATTTTATGCCAATGATATAACTATAATATAATACCACAGTTTGTGTTTTCTGACGAAAATATCCTTTAAATTTAGTCAATATTTCGTTATGTCATATTTATTCATTTTAGTCAATTTTACTCTGACTAAAATGGCATCGAATATGAGTCAACTGCGTTTTAGTTGACGAGAAAATGCAAAAATTAAACCAAACATTCACACATTTCATATATTAACTTAAACACGTACCAACAAAAACATGTGAAAACCTGCTCTTTACAATGAGTTCATCACTGTAATACAATAATGTGAATTCTTTATGCGTTAATGCTTCATTGTCCGTGTTTTAGTGAATTGTTACGGAAAGAGCGTATTCACAGCGTGACTTACCATTCTCCCTAGCACCTCACTTAAGTTCAGGTTCACTTGTGTATTCGCGTCATTTTGTGCAGAAGTAAGTTGTAATATTAGGTTGATGTCGTGTAAATGTCTGATTAATCTCGTGTGTGTATAGGATGTGTTTGGGCGAGTTAATTAACCCGCTAGGAAACGCTTCAGTTCATTCACTGTTCGGCTTCAGCTCACGCAGATTAAGCGGCTCAATCCCCACATTATTGACTATGACTGGATTAACTGGATAAACACTAGAACTGTTCTTTCTAGATTTTTCTTCTTCAAAAAACATAGTGCATTGTTAATATCTTTAATGTCATTTTTCCAACAGTATGTTTTAATTAAAATAGTGCTAGTGCTTGCTACACATCTTAAAAAACTCGTAAAATACTTTTTAAAAAAAAAAAAAAAAAAAAAAAAAAAAAAACAGTTTTTGGATTCGAATGTGCATTTTTATCTTAAATTTGATGAATATTTGAAGTTCGGATTTTAATTTGACAGCCCTGGAGCAGACGAGAGGACTAAAATGTTGGCGTGTCAGGAATCTTCCCCTCGCGCTGGGAGCTGCGTGCAGAAGCCCTCAGCAAGCAGAGTGTGTCGATCTAGTTTCGTTTTCTCATTTGTGTACTTTGAATTATCCCTGTTTTTGCTCGCCTGACCCGTGCCTGTGCTCCGTTTACTGATTTTGATTCACGGTTTGGAATTTGTCTGCCCGAGTCTCAAATAAAGCTCTTTTAACTGCATCCGCATCTGTCTTTGCTCGCCGAACACGACACGGAGACATTCATTCCTGTGTAAACAAACACGCATGTGAACACAATGGGCAATGTCGAGGTCATGAGTCATAAGCTGATAAAGTAATTGTCGTGACAGGCCTACATGTACTAACATTATTTATTGTATTAGTTAATATTAACATACCATAAACTAGTTTTAAATGTCATTTTAACAACGTAACAATTACACATATTATTATGTATTTAATGATATTTGCTTAACTACTAACAGAATTCACCTGCACTGATGTTATTTTAATCCCTGACTAAAAATAAATTACAGCATGTTCCTAAATGATAATTTACTGCTGACTGGTCTTCAGGTGGAAATATTAAAACTTGCTTTTCACACTTTTGAAATTTGCCAGTTAACAACCACACACATGCTCATTTAGGTTTTGCTCATATTTCTCACTAAGGACATTTTACGTATTGATGGTATGAACATTATTTGAATTAATGTTTGATTATTATATGTAAAAAAAAAAAAAAAAAATCAATTAATAAAACCGTTGGCTACTTTGTTAATGTTACTGATGATGTATTCATGTAGAAATTCATGATTTGTTCATGTTAACTAATGTTTTAAATAATGTCACTTAAAGGAACCTTAATGTCTCCCTTGGCTTAATGCTGCTGACTTACAGATGTGAAGTGACATTACATTTATCTCATTTATACAACCGAGCAGTTGAGGGTTAAGGGCCTTGCTCAAGGGCCCAGCAGTGCCAGTTTGATGGTGCTGGGATTTGAACTCCTGACCTTTCAAGAAACTACCTAAAATATTTGCATCCTGTTTAAACTGCACAGACATGCTCACACTGAAAATCCAGTAAATAAACACACAACACATCCATTCTTTAGTGCACAAGCTCCCAACCCTGATCCTGGAGTATGCCCTGTTCCGTGCATTTTACATTTTAACAAAGAAGAGGGTCTGTTAATTAGCCGATTAGTTGAATCAGGTGTGTAGGGAGCAGGGAAAACACTCAAATCTCCAGGACCAGGGTTGGGAACCTGTGGTTTAGAAGGTAACCTAAAAAAAATTATGAATAAATGTAAACAAACAAAGAAAATTATATAGTGTACTACTGCGGTGTAAGTTTCTGAGTGACGGTCGGTACTAAGACATCGCTCACGTACCGTCTCGAAGTCGGACAATGAGAGACAGCAGTTGTATTTGGTGTAGAGGTCACAGAGTTGGCGTAGATTTGCCACCAATGACTTCAGATGCTCCACCTCCTCTTTGTTACAGTCCTCAACCTGTAAAGAACAAATTCCAACCGATCACATATACTGTGTTATAAAAAGAAACAGGCTTCATCTTTGCTTGTGGACTTCATCTGGTTTTATAGGGTTTTTTTTTTTTTTTAACTGATCCTTTCTCTGTACTGTTAAACTACTCTTCGTAAACATTTTTTTCTTTGAATAATTCTGTTCTAGCATTTTTAAACTTTAATAATTATTTTTAAAACTTAAATTTTTTTTTTTCCAGGTGACATCTCTTTTCTTTACTATCATATGCATAATGGCTATGCATAATGTGTTTTCTATCGGAGTTCTTAGGCCACTGAATCATGTCCTATCAAATAAACTCTTAAGCTCATACCATTAAGCTTTTAAAGAGAGTGTAAAATTCAAAAATCTGCACCAGATTTGTGGACATCCAGAAGGATGGCAGGCCGAGTTCAGCGAGCATCAGTCCATTCTGAGGCCAGCCGTTCTGAAACAAGGGAAATAACAATCTGAAAAAAGGATATATTTGAGATAACCGAAACACAACATCTTGCAGAGTTAAAATAAAAAACTTAAATGGCAATTAATATGGCCATGTTGTACGGATGAATTCATACCTTCTCTGTTAACTCCAGGTCTCTTACTCGCAGCTCCAACCATTTAGCCAGGATTCTCTGTAAACACACACCTCAGGTTAATGTGCACTCAGTTACGATGCTGGCATTCACAATAAAGTTGTTTTTCTCAATGTTTCTGTAATACTGAGGAAACGTAAGCAGATTATTATACAGCGAATACTTGAACCATGTCACAATGTATAATTACTATCCAGGCATAACAATTAAAGATGATCAATGTGTCAAATATGTTTTTGATGATTATCGCAATCATAATGTATTTATAATTGTACTCAGTGGTTTAAGAGTTCTAGCCTTGAAAAAACTTTCTATGTTCAATTTTTAAAAATCATTGACTGCATCATTTAAAAAAAAAAAAACATATTGCTATTGCAGGGGGAGAAAAACCATTTCCTGAATTTGCATACTTTTCCAGAAAATTAACACAGGACCAAGTTCCTCCTCAACTCTCAGCTCTATGTCTGGATTGTTTTTTTAACCTTATAAAATCTGCCACATGAATACATATAAAAATACAGGCATGTAGCTATAGATTCTGTATACAGTATGACACTGACACTACAGTACTGAGCTGTCATCATTAACATCTTATCATATTATCATACCTGTCCTTTAGGCAACACTCTCCACATGAAGGGCACCACCACACCCTTTAACCAGATACAGAGCTCCTGTGACGGGATGTCTGATGGGATGGAGCTCAACAACACCTGCATGGCTTTCTCATTAAACTCTCCCACAAACTCAGCCTGAAAAGATCGAATTAAGTCATTATCAAAGATGTACATTATCTTTACATGATTACGTATTGCTCAACTTAAAAACTCGAATACACAGTGCTAGGTATTGTTTTAACAACTGATTGGGACATACGGAAAACAAATCATAACAAAAATGAGCATTTGAACCTTTTTCATTATAAACTGAATGTTCAGCACAAGCAGATGTCGGTTTGTCTCTGTTATGTAGGAAAAAAAATACATTAGAGGTCGACCGATTGATCAAACTATCGTT
Source organism: Cranoglanis bouderius (assembly GCA_023630585.1). Lineage (NCBI taxonomy): Eukaryota > Metazoa > Chordata > Actinopteri > Siluriformes > Cranoglanididae > Cranoglanis > Cranoglanis bouderius. Next base: position 4,526,627 of record CM042565.1, read on the forward strand.
TATTGGCAAAAATCCACACCGACAGTTTTTCCCGGTTGCGTCCGTTGAGGGAGCGGCTGAGAAGGGTCCGCTGTCCTTATACCGTACAAGTATACCGTAAAAGAGCGCCCTCTAGAGGCGAATCACTGACCAATTTTGTTGTTTTATTTGAAGTGTTTTTTTTATTCAGTTTGGATGTCTATTTTTATTTGTTATTTGGAGTGTTATTTTTGGTTCAGTTTGAATGTATATCTTTTATTTACTTTAATATTCATTAATAGTTAATATATATTAATAATTATATATTTATTTCATTTTTAAAAGTACAGTACATTTTCATGCTACAGTCAGTACTGTTTATTGTCAATATTTTACTTTGAGTGTTGTGTTTTCATTCAGTATCAATTTTTTAAACAGTTGATTAATTGGTTATTGGCAGGTTCTGCCCAACTTGACTATCGGTCAACCTCTAAAATAAATGTCGTCACTAGTAAAGTAAATTCCAAAACTGTAATTCATAAAACCAAAAACGATTTATATTATATGCCTGAATTACACAATCTAAAACAGTTGCAAGGCAATTTAGTGAAAAACAATTATTATTGATAGTCGGTTCATTGAACAGGACAAAACTATTTCTTCAATTATTACACTATGTTCTACTAATCTACTAAAACAAGCATGTGACCCCTCATGCTGTATGCAACAGAACCACTGTATAAAAACTCTTTTACTGAACGTAAACAGCGAACGAGGCTCATCATACTTCAAAATCCTTCAAAATTCAACATCCTCGTCAACAGAGATTGGCTAAACATCCAAGACAATGAATTCCATTATTTTTTAGTGGTACTTTTCTCTTTGGAACTGTCACTTATCATTTTTTGAAAAACTATGTTTTCCAGCAGTTTGGATTAAACCCATAGTGGAGAAGCCTTCCCCCCCCTCTTTTGTCTGAAAATTTTCAGTGGCTAAAATTTTGGTGCATCCCTAGTTGACACTAATATACATGTCTAAGATTGTGTGTAGTGTAGATGCACCTCATGTCGGAGCCACAGGTACTGCGCCCTGCTGAGGTTCCCCTCTCTTAGAAGTGAGAGTATCTCTTTCAGGTAATCTCTGCTGTTCAGGAACTCGATCCAGGACACACCACTAAACACAGTGAGGGAGACAATTTCACTAACACACTAAATATGGATTACCATCACCAGGCATGTCTTGGCTGATTGACTACACCTGGGGTGAAAGTGGAAAGTTGTGCAAAACTGACATTTTATTTAAGGCACAAGCTTGGAAGATGCTTTAAATAAGTATACAAATCATTACAAACTTAATCTGCAACATACTGACATTAAAACTTTTGATGAGGCATTTTAATTTCGAAAATCTCTCCCAGCCCATGCATGCAAGGACTAGTTAACATAAACATACTTAAATTTGTCTGATCCGTAGAGGCTGCAGAAGGTGGCGAGTTTGGCCAGAGCTGACTGGATGTGGGACGATGGGAAGCGATTGGACGCGTAGTTCAACATCTCCTCAGCTGTAGTGAGTGTGGGCCAGAAAGCGTTGAGGCAGTATTGTACCACGTACTGCTCATCCTGGTGGGGGACAAAAGAGGGATACACATATGCAGGGGGTATCACACGTCTGACTGTTGCGCTTGAATAAATGAACTTCAAGAAGTATATCACCGGTACTATAGGACACATTTTTTTGTCCTTTAGCAGGTACTGCAACTCATCCAACAAATGGATAAGTCATCATTTTGTCATGAGCCTAATTATAATATTTGCACTTGATGCTTTATTCTGCAGATGTCACACTTCAGCATTTCAATACATTTTTTACTATAAATAATTCTGAAAACTACAGATTTTCCTAAACTTAAGTTTCTCTTTTGCGTGCATCAACCAGAAGCATTTTAAAATCTTGTTTCACTTAAAGAAAATTACAATTAAACACACTGATTGCCTAAAAGCAAACACTATTCCTTGGCTTCTCTTGCATTTATTTTTTTATGTGATAAATAAAATGTAAAAATAATACCTAAGAAAACTAGGTCTATCTTCATATGCATCATTATTCATATCCTACAGATGTCTTTGCAGCTTCGTTTATTAAACTGTCTCTTTATCTACAATACAGGAAGCCTAGGCAAGTTTTAGAAAGTAAGCAAAAAATTTCTACATTGTTTTGTTGAAAGTACCGTCGAGGTATCAAAGTATATTACAGGCTAATTTACCTAATTGTTGGTCATTTTTGGCTGTTTGCCAGAATTTAGTCACAGAGACATCTCACAGGATCTCTCACACCGCCACACACAAATACATATAAATACATTATACACACACACACAGGTTTAATCATCTTGCTTGGGAAAGATTATGTATGCATCTTAAGATAGTACCATAATCTTCATCAGGTTTGTTTTGGCTTCCTCAACAAGCTTCGTCCCCACTTCATCACCTTGATCACTGAGTGACACTAAAGCCAGTTTTTCCATCACAAAGTCCAGCTTCACTTTATACACCAGCTAAAAATAAAATAAGAGGATAAAAAATTAAAAAAAGCACATAAAATGCTGTGTTCGATAGATCACACTGAGGCTGCATTCACAAGGACAGTTTACCAGTCATTAGAAAACGTATTATGTATTAGTTTGTTGGTGAGTTCTTTGGTGAAGACTTTTTATTATTATTATTTTTTTTTAAATCAGCAATAACCAGAAAACTCATTCATACAATGACTCTTCGTCCCAGACTGACTCTAAATGTCCGACGCACGGTTATATTAGAGTAAGCAATTTAAAAAATTCGGACAGTGGAGAATCATTTTTTGCCCCTAAATAGCCACATTTTGGTGCTTTGTTTTCCTGAGTAACACCAAAAGGTCCTTGTGAAATGTAGCCTGAATTGTATAAATGTACATCAAAACAACTGTAACGATGTGAAAAACAGAAAAGATTCACAATTACAGGGAACTTTAATGCTGGTTCTTTTTATTTATTTTTTTATTTTTATTTTTTTTTACCTCGACATCAAGCTCAAAGGCTATCGCAAACTTCTCAGCTTCTTCAAACTTGTGTTTGTAGAGAAGCCTATTCAACCTGCAGGTGAGGCATAAAAGTGGACTTTACAATGTAACTGTGGAAGAGATTGTATAAATTAGGTCGCCAAAAAATAGTATATAACTATACCTGTTCTCTGGAAGAGCCTCTGTGAAGCATCTAAGGACTAAACCCAAGGCTGATCCTTCAGCACTGCTTTGTACGGATGCGCGCACACAAAAATTAAGGTTTACAATAAGAAGAAACAAGAGCAAAATCTATTTCTGGCCATAAAAACTACATATACTGCTTTTTTCTAGACACCTGAACAAGACACCATTATATCCTTAACTCTATACTAACATACTAAACTACCATATGTTATATACCAGCTTTGGAGTCCTGTTTATAACATACTATTTACTACAGGAGTTTACAGCTTGGGGTGGAGTTATAGCCTACTGACTACTGGTCTGCTAAAATATAAAATCATGCATTGCAGCTTGAGAGATATTTCCTTAATATTCTTAGTTGAGGATGCAGCCATTATCATTTTCAGAAAAAACATCACAGCGTGACGAGATCTGTCATAAGAAAATATGGTTGCTTATTTGCTACATCCTGATTGGTCAGTGTCAAAGTCCAAGTGTCCTGAGTTTTCGATATGCTACAAACTTATTGTGAGATCGTATGGCACTCGAATCAGATAATAATATACAGCTGCAATCAAAATTACTCAACCCCCTGAATAGAATCCCTCACATCAGCACAAATATGCAAAACAGGTGTTGTCTCAAGCGCCCCTGATGCAACTAATCAAGGGCTTCATTAGTTGCACCAGGTGAAATACCTGAACTGGCTAGAGGCAGAAAATACATGAAATACATAGCAATTATACTGCCCATCCTCGTATTGTTATATATAATCATGTTCTTACATAGATATCTTTCTGCAATACAAGATAACTTATCATTTCCATCCTCAGTGTGAAAATGCATCAAAAATCCAACCGTTCCCAGCTCACCTTGTTGAATGATCTGAAACGCCTTCCAGCAAATAGAGGACATCCTAATTTAATTTAGAGAATGAAAACAATTAGTGATAAAATAAGATCTCTAATGGTCTGTGACATTTAAAGTTTTATTTAAAGATATATAATCTGGTTGCGGTTGTAGACGTACCATACTAATGGCATTCTGTACCAGCGATGACACCTCCGAGACCTCGAGTGAGTAAAGAACCTCCATAGTAGGAAGGGACTGAACCAGAAGCTTCCTCAGATGAGGCTACCACCAGTCATGAAGGAATTATTAGTGTAATATTATGAAAGAATTATTAGTATAATATTAATTTAATATGCTGTAAAAGTCTAACCAAAATTAGGCATGTATCAAAACAATCTGGTTATTTAATTCACCAAAAGGATATCAAAACTATTAAAATGATTCATATTTGTTTTACATATTTGAGGTACATACCCTAGTGAACAGTATAACTACTGTTAGTTATGTAGGTAGAGAATAATAAGAGCTCTTAAGTGTTTAAGACATTTTACAGTGAGGAGGAAAGAAAATCTGCAGATTATAAAGTCTAAAATGACAAATGACAAACACTCGAAAACGACATGACACACCTGGTTCTCGGCTGTGGTCAAAGTCATGATTTTCCTGCTGGTGCTCTCTTTTCTGGAATGAAACAGAAATGTAATCTCCTTAAATGCGCAAATTTCCGAATTGATTCAGTGAAGATTCAGGTCTATCATGAGAGACACTGGTTATCTATTTTCACTGAGAGACATCCATGCAAACAAGGCCTTCATTACGTATTGATAATGCATGAACGTGATAACGCATAAAGAAAGTAATGAATCTGCAATGAATTATTTTTCCATGAATGCGATATGCTTCGCTATGTGTTCATTGACAAATGGGAGCCATGAATCGAACTAGCAAAAAAACCAGCTAGTTTATAGCAAGACTACAAAATGAATGTAAGTCAATAAGAGCAAGCTGACAAGAGCAAGAAGTAACAGAGCTGTAGGAACTAATTGGGATTGAGCCTGGTGTTTACACCTCAAAATCAGAGCTGTAAACAGAAAATATAGCTGGATGGATGTTGAATAACAGATATATCCCAATAGCAATTTCAGTGTTCAAATTCTGGTGCAAATCAAAACGGCAGACACTTACGTCCCAATGGATGCCGAGTCTCCTTCTGTGATCAGGAGGAAGTCGAGGATGTGGAGATCAGGCCAGCAACACAACATAACCAGTGAGTGAGTGTCCCACAAACTCAGCATGTCCTGAACACAGAACACAAAGAGAACAATGCTACGTTTGTAAGTAGCCTAAATTACATTTATACTAGTAAAAATCACAAAAAAAAAGACTAAGATACTGGAATTTTTGTTTGAGCACCGTTTCAATATTTTCACCTTCGAAAAAAATCGAGGAAGCAAAATTGAAAGACGCTCGCACGTCCAGGTTGAGTTCCTTTAGTACCTTTACTCGTTTGAGCATAACTCAAACGAGTAAAGGTAAATGTGAACATACTGCAACCAGACTTTTTCTGTTTGACCAGCATTATCCAGATGAGAACAGCTCTGTTGGAAACCAAGAACTGCTCATCTGTTGGGTGAATAGATGGAACACGATTGGTTCCTCACCTCTTCATTCAGCACGTACATCAAATTGTCCACCACTTGAATCTTCCTCACACCTGAGGCAAAGACAGAAAAACACATCAAATGAGTTCCAATGATTACGTCAACTTCCAGGGCAAGCTTAACGCTTTGATATCTTGATACAAATCATTACCTGGCATTAAAGTTGAGTCCAGAACATTGCCAAGCAACAGCGTCCTTTGATCAAGCTCCATGCGCCATTGGGAAATACTATTTTCTCCATGAGCCTGTTAGCGAAGTATATAGCGAAGCAAAAAACAGCGTGAAATGAAATTCCAGCATGCCAAAAACAACCACAGTCTGCAGCATGAATGACAACTTCTTAACCAAAACAACACGGTGAATCATCTGTAACAGCAATGTGACAACATACCCTTATAATGATATACTGCAAGAAATATCTCACTCACAATCATGTTGTTGTACTAAACATCAGCACAGATATGATACAGCCGACCGAGTGCCATAGGTAATGACAGCCGTGCTGATATTCAGTACAACAGCATGATTGTGAGTGATATTGCTTTTATACAACAGTCCCATAAACAAGAAATTGACTGACATTTGAAACACAATATGGCGAAATAATCTGTTTATTTTTGCGCCGTCAAAAAAGCTTCCCATAGAAGCTACAAGCTGGAGACAGCGTTGCGTGTTAGGTGACAACCTGTGGAAACAGGCTTTTATTAATGCATTTGTTCCAATATGTAACAGGTAATTCACAGACGATTTCCAGATTCTGTAAGGAAAAAATGTATTTAACATTTATGGAAGGAGTCTCTAGTGTCAGTGCTTTGTAACAGTCATAGTTAAAGCTGTTCAAGTTTTCTTCAGGAAGGAGGGCTTTCTGGGTTCTCAGTAAAATGATAAGCTGCTTTTTTTGGTCATAATAACATCAAGTGAAATAAAAAAAAAAAGAGAGGCTAGTGAGGAAACGAGTGTTATAATAATTCTGTAGTATAAGAGGAATAAAACATCTCAGGAGGTGCTGTTAATAAGGAAATAATCAACTTTGGTGCAGTAATAATAAACATAGAAACGCCACCCATTAAACTAATCCAGTCGGGTGACTAACTGCACGACTAACCCAAGTGCTTCAAACGTTGCCATCAGTCACATAACTGTGCCCACACCAGAGCTAGCCTTTGACACATGCTGCAGAGCGTCTGTGTCACTTATATCTCTGTCTGGGTACAGACAGCGAGATCGTTTTTAAATGTGGAACATCACAATTTAAAGAATAGAGATGCCTAATTTTTAATTTTTCTCTAAATGTAAAGTCAAGCATGGTTCTTTGAGAATTCAGATTACCCCGATCATGAGGTGGACCTCGCTGCCGAAGCCGGCCAGTGCTGCCGAGATGCAGCCATCTTTACTGATCTCTTTAGTGGAGCAGAAGTCCATGTGAATGTTACTTTGGATCTGGAAGCAAATACATAAATAAATATTATCTGTCTGTCTATCTGTCTCTCTCTCTCATCTATATCTATATCTATATATAATTATATATAAATATATAATGACTTGATATTTAAATTGACTCCAGCTTCAAAATTATTCAACCCCTTCATGGGAAGCATCTTTAGTACTTAGTAGTGCACCCTTTTGCTGTTATGACCTGCTGCAAATGAGATGCATAGCCAGACACCAGCTTCTGGCAGCGTTCCTGAGGAATCTTAGCCCATTCCTTATGAGCAATGGCCTCCAGTTAAGTAATATTCTTGGGTTTGCGTGCTGCAACCGCCTTCTTCAAATCCCACCAGAGATTTCCTATGGGGTTCAAGTCAGGTGACTGTGATGGCCCTGTAGAATCTTCCAGGACTTCTTCTGCAACCAAGCCTTGGTGGAATTTGAGGTATGCTTGGGATCATTGTGCTGTTGGAACATCCAATGACGCCCAAGCTTCAGCTTCCTCACAGACGGCATGACGTTTTCTCCTAGGATTTCCTGATACTTCAATGAATCCATCTTGCCTTCCACACGCTGCAGATTTCCAGTGCCAGAGGATGCAAAGCAGCCCCAGAGCATCACCGAACCACCACCATGCTTGACTGTGGACAGAGTGTTCTTTCTTCATTCTTCTTTCTCCAGACATACCGCTGATCCATCGTGCCGAAAAGTTAAAGTTTTGTTTCATCGCTCCGCAGAACAGAATCCCAAAACTTTTGTGGCTTATTTATATGATTTGGAGCCGACTTTTCTTGTGGTTTTGGGTCAGTACGTCTTGGAGTTCTGGCATGGAAACCTTCTGCGTTTAGTACGCGCCTTACTGTGCTCACTGAAACCTCAGTTCCTGTTGCCACCAAGTGTTGCTGCAGGTCTTTTGCAGTCGCTCGAGGGTTTTTCCACAACCTGCCTTCTCAGAAATCTCGTTGCAGCCGTTGATAGCTTCCTTTTTCTGCCCCATCCAGGTATTTCATGTATTTTCTGCCCCTAGCCAGTTCAGGTATTTCATGTGTTCCAGCTCAAGCACACCTGGTGCAACTAATGAAGCCATTAATTAGTTGCATCAGGTGTGCTTGAGACAACATCTGTTTTGCATATTTGTGCTGTTGTGAGGGATTCTATTCAGGGGGTTGAGTAATTTTGAAACTGCAGAAGTCATTATAAGTTGCATTTTCAGTTGAATTTGGGGAAACCACTTGAAGCATTCATTGTGTTGAACTATTTCAATTGCTTTTGTTTGATTTGTTCATTGCAAGCAGCTGAAAGTCTGTAAATTTTGACAATAAACCTGATTTGCAATGGGGGTTGAATAATTTTGACCAGTTAAAATTTCAAACGCATTTGAAGAGGAGTTAATATGAGCTCATTCAGACAACGTACCTCATTTAAGGCACTGAGGTCCATGTTTTCAATCGCTATTGACAAAAAAAAGAAAGAGAAAAATTGAAAATGTTTAAGCACTCACAGAAATACAGAACACTGTAACAGTGACTGCTGCAGAGGTCGACCGATAGTGGATTTTACAGATACCGATAACTAAGTTTGGCAGTACCTGCCGATAACCGGTTAATTAAATTGATACTGAATGAAAACATAACACTCAAAGTAAAATATTGCTGGACTTTATTACAAAAATAAACAGCACTGACTTTACGATCAAAATGTACTGTACTTTTTTAAAATGAAATAAATATATAAATGTGAATATATATTAACTATTAATAAATATTAATGTAAATAAAAGATATACATCCAAACTGAACAAAAAAGTAACACTCCAAATAACAAATAAAAAGAGATGTCCGAAATGAATCAAAAATCACTTCAAATAACACAACAAAATTGGTCAGTGATAGTTATTTCGCCTCTAGAGGCCGCTCTCGTACTGTATAATGACAGTGGACCCTTCTCAGCCGCTCCCACAACGCATGCAACCAGGAAAAACTATCAGTGTGGAGTTTTCTGCAAAACCAATCAACCAGTCGACCTCTAGCCTGCTGTACCGTTTCGTGCAGTAGAGCGTAAACTTTCACAAACCTTTCTGCGTCTTCTCCAGTGCAAGATTGGACACGTGTAACAATCCATAGTGAACAATGACAAAAAGATGGTATAATCCTAAGAATTAGAGACAAACCAAGTTGACAACAGACACTTAGCCAATAGCTTTAAACATTCTTATACCACTGTACTGTTGAATTCTTGATTTTGATTGGTCGGAAAGTGTCGATTAATTTTCTATAACAGCAGCTCTGAGAGTAGCTCCAACTGCAAGACTAATCACAGGTTTATGTTAGCTCATTCTAATACGTGATTGTTTCTATAGTAACAACTTGTTCAGGGACCCCACATAATCTAAGCCTGGAAACAACTACACTGATTTTAAAAAAACAACAACATTCACAGTAGTTGTTTGTTTTCTGCTCATCTCTAAACATTACTGCAAAGCTTGGACGCTACATAAAAAAGTGACTACACACTGGTTTACACAGAGCCTGTAAACATGATGTCATTCTGGGTTCATATCAAATTTTCTTTAAAAAAAAAATGGACAGCAGCAATATGTTGGAGTTCTCAAAGTACCTGGAGAGCTCTGTGATTCGTGTAGTATGAGGCTCTTGTAGGTTGTTTCGTGGCCATTTGATGAATGTTGCTGTAGAGCCTGGAAAAAATTGTCTCATGTATCAATGCAGTATTAAATAGCTATTAAACAACACATTTTTTAAATGAACAGTAATGGAGCTGAGAACGCTGAATGCTTCATCAAATGGACTTGAACTTGAAGGTGATATTAGTGACCCACTTACTTTGCTCAGGATGGTCTTCTTCAGGGGGACGTATATAATATGAAGATTGCCGTTTCTCTCACCGACGAACAAAAACTGTCCCTGAGGACAAACACTCACAGCATCCACTAACGTATCTGCACACAGCGCACACATGGCTTTTAATCAGTTTCATTGTATAGAACTTTACTGGTAATATACACCTACTGCTAGCAGGACTCAAATCATAGATATCTCATGATTATACTGGAAGACATTATGATCAGGACAGATCTTGCTATATAGTCAAAAAAAAACTCCTGCTTGTCATGATCCCAAATCTAATGTAACTCTACCATAGCTATCAAATGAACAACGTGCCCTGGTTTTCAGACATGAGGTGGCATGACAGACTACGCAAGTTTACCAAAATACAGATGATGCAGAACAGTCTGGAAACTGGGGTCAAAGAGGACCACGGTGCTATCAGCCACAACAACGCAGCAATTCGCATTATTGAAGGCATAGATCCTGGAGCTAGGCGGCACCTAAAAAAAAAATAATAAAAAACGTTAGTTAGATAATTATTTACCTCAGTCTGTGAGCAGCTAAGCACCTAGCTAATGTGTTAAAGCTAGTCATATGTAAACAGCAAAAAAAATAAATAAATAAAGGAAACAAGGCTTTGTTATGACTATAGAGGAACCAGTTCAAAAGCAGGATGTTTAATAAATTGTTCCAATTATAATAAATCACCAATTAATGTTGGTGAATTGCTGTTGGAAAAGAGGAATAAAATACTTCGGGACATGCTGTTATAGGACAATAATACATATAACAGCATGTTATATAACATGTAACAATATAACAGCATGCCCCTACAGTGTTGGTGTGAATTACTTAGGCTGATTCACATCATGACTTGGAATAAATGAAGTAAAGTCTATAATTTAGAGCTAGTTAGTCACCTTATTTTGTTTCACTCTGCATGGTCAGACCGTGACACAATCAATCAAGTAATATACACCCAATGTCCACTCTATTATTATTTTGCAGCTGGTCATTCATGCAATTACCCAATCAGCCAATCATGTGTCAGCAGCACAATGCATGAAATCACATAAATAAAATAATGACAACATGATAAATACCGACAATTAGAGGTCGACCGATTGATCCGATTGCTGGAACTATCGGTTATCAGCAAAAATCCACACTGACAGTTTTTCCCGGTGGCGTCCGTCGAGGGAACGGCTGAGAAGGGTCCGCTGTCATAATACAGTACGAGAGCGGCCTCTAGAAGCGAATCACTGTACACTTTTTTTATTTGAAGTGTTTTTTGATCCATTTTGGACATCTCTGTTTTTATTTGTTATTTGAAAGTTTAGATGTATATACTTTATTTACTTTAATATTTACTAATAGTTAATATATATATATATATATATATTTTTTTTTTTTTCCATTTTAAAAAGTACAGTAAATTTTCATGGTGCAGTTAGTAGTTTATGTTTGTAATGAAGTTCAGCAACATTTTACTTTGAGTTATCGGGATCGGTCGACCTCTACTGACAATCTAAAATTTTATGAAAAAGCCATTCTCAAAAATATTGTCCTAATAATGGTTTGATCTGAATATTTTGATTTTTTTTTTGATATTTTGATTTTGAATATTTTGTTATACACACAAGGGTGCAAAGAATTTGTAGTAAATTTTCCCTTTTAAAGGTTGATAAACGCATATTTAAACTAGGTTATCATACGGTATCTCACAAAAGTGAGTACACCCCTCACATTTTGGTAAATATTTTATCATATCTTTTCATGGGACAACACTGAAGAAATGACACTTTGCTACAATGTAAAGTAGTGAGTGTACAGCTTGTATAACAGTGTAAATTTGCTGTCCCCTCAAAATAACTCAACACACAGCCATTAATGTCTAAACCGCTGGCAACAAAAGTGAGTACACCCCTAAGTGAAAATGTGCAAATTGGGCCCAATTAGCCATTTTCCCTCCCCGGTGTCATGTGACTCGTTAGTGTTACAAGGTCTCAGGTGTGAATGGGGAGCAGGTGTGTTAAGTTTGGTGTTATCGCTCTCACACTCTCTCATACTGGTCAATGGAAGTTCAACATGGCACCTCATGGCAAAGAACTCTCTGAGGATCTGAAAAAAATAATTGTTGCTCTACATAAAGATGGCCTAGGCTATAAGAAGATTGCCAACACCCTGAAACTGAGATGCAGCACGGTGGCCAAGACCATACAGCGGTTTAACAGGACAGGTTCCACTCAGAACAGGCCTCGCCATGGTCCACCAAAGAAGTTGAGTGCACGTGCTCAGCATCATATCCAGAGGTTGGCTTTGCAGAATAGACGTATGAGTGCTACCAGCATTGCTGCAGAGGTTGAAGGGGTGGGGGGTCAGCCTGTCAGTGCTCAGACCATACACAGCACACTGCATCAAATTGGTCTGCATGACCGTCGTCCCAGAATGAAGCCTCTTCTAAAGATGATGCACAAGAAAGCCCGCAAACAGTTTGCTGAAGACAAGCAGACTAAGGACATGGATTACTGGAACCGTGTCCTGTGGTCTGATGAGACCAAGATAAACTTATTTGGTTCAGATGGTGTCAAGCGTGTGTGGCGGCAACCAGGTGAGGAGTACAAAGACAAGTGTGTCTTGCCTACAGTCAAGCATGGTGGTGGGAGTGTCATGGTCTGGGGCTGCATGAGTGCTGCCGGCACTGGGGAGTGTACTGTGACATACTGAAGCAGAGCATGATCCCCTCTCTTCGGAAACTGGGCCGCAGGGCAGTATTCCAACATGATAACAACCCCAAACACACCTCCAGGACGACCACTGCCTTGCTAAAGAAGCTGAGGGTAAAGGTGATGGACTGGCCAAGCATGTCTCCAGACCTAAACCCTATTGAGCATCTGTGGGGCATCCTCAAACGGAAGGTGGAGGAGCGCAAGGTCTCTAACATCCACCAGCTCTGTGATGTCATCATGGAGGAGTGGAAGAGGACTCCAGTGGCAACCTGTGAAGCTCTGGTGAACTCCATGCCCAACAGGGTTAAGGCAGTGCTGGAAAATAATGGTGGCCACACAAAATACTGACACTTTGGGCCCAATTTGGACATTTTCACTTAGGGGTGTACACACTTTTGTTGCCAGCGGTTTAGACATTAATGGCTGTGTTGAGTTATTTTGAGGGGACAGCAAATTTACACTGTTATACAAGCTGTACACTCACTACTTTACATTGTAGCAAAGTGTCATTTCTTCAGTGTTATCCCATGAAAAGATATAATAAAATATTTACAAAAATGTGAGGGGTTTATTCACTTTTGAGAGAGACCGTAAATACCCTAAACTCTCGTCTCCATCTTTTGATCTCAAATCCAAATGTCTTCAGTCAACAGCAAAAATAAAAGAATTGGCCTTGCTGTTCCAATAGTTTCGGAGGGGACCGTGATATTGATATTGTGATCAATTGTCTCACAATATGCTTTTCTGAGATATCGAGATATGTCGTTATAACGTTTCAGAAACGCGTTTGAGAATTGTCAGGTAATGTTTTTTGTTTTGTTTTTCATATCAAACCGCGCCACCTCTAACGGTGTAAAGAAAGTAAACTTGGATTTGAGGTTTTGTTTTGGTTCGCAACGTCCAAACACACACACACACACACACACACACACACACACACACACACACAGCTGTTATTTCACAATGAAGGTTAAACAGCTTCAACTAGCTTACATTCTTCTTTGTTGAATGTTCCACTGATTAAATGTCAGAAAGTTGATGAAGCTCGTTACCTTTTCCGAGGCGGAGATTTTCACCAGAGTGTCCACCTGATACAAGGCGCTGCCCAGCTCCTGCTCCCCGCACAGCCGCACCGTGTTCGTGTCCTCATTTATCAACAACTCAACGTTATTCCACATTACTCAAAACAAACAGAGCTCTGTGGTTTAATCCGGTAAAATGTCAGAGTTTGGGTTCTGAGCTTTCCTCCCCCCCCCCGAGCTGCCACTCTTAGACTTAACCTTTTAATAATGTTAAATAATAATAATAATAATAATAATAATACCGCCGCTTAACCTTTTAATAATGTTTCCCAAGACTGAACGCTCTCATAAATACATTACAGCTACAAATACCACAATATTATACTTTTATTCGCAGGAATGCGCTATAAATGTAATCCTTATAACTAAAGGAAACTCCATAACAACCTCACACTTGGCGCCATGCACACCCACTTCCTGTAGTTCGAAGTTCGTTTCCGGTTGGCGCCTAGCGCGTTTGGGTATCTATGCGGGTTGTTGTGAGCTTTACGGCCCAGAACACGGCTACAACACCGGCGCCATCTTGTGTCTCAAATCATGAAGTGCAGCTTTTAATGCGCTCTAGTGGATGCTGCAGTTTTTCTTGTGTTTTTTTTTTTTTTTGAGCCTCATCTACTGTAATAAATCTGTACATTTCAATCAGTTATTTTTAAAGCAATAAAGGTAACTGGTAACGCTAAATAATATACTGCTTTTTTTTCTTTTTCAAAATACACTTCTATTCAATTTACTTAAATACTTCATAGGCAAGGCTCAGAAACTATAAATCACCATGTATGCATTTGGTCGTGAGTCATGATTAAGTATTTAAGAGTGGGCTGGGAAGTGAACATTTTGTTGGCTGGAAAGTGGTAATTGTGGAAATGAACATGGATTGGTCCACGTCGTCAGGGCTAAAGGTTCTGGGATGGCCATCAATAGCCTAGCTCAGAAGCTGTTTTATACAAAGCCCCACTGGCGACATCCCTACTTGTTAAAAAAATGTTTGGCCATGAATGTATTAACACATGGAAAAGAGATACTATCGCCATGATGAGGGAACGAGATAAGTCATTCCCACGTGTTAATAAATCCATCCATCCATTTTCTGTACCGCTTATCCTACACAGGGTCGCGGGGAGCCTGAAGCCTATTCCAGGGGACTTGAGGCACAAGGCGGGGGACACCCTGGAAGGGGTGCCAACCCATCACAAGGCACAATCGTGCACACACACACTCACACACTACAGATAACTCAGAGACGCCAATCATCCTACAACACATCTCTTTGGACTGGGGGAGGAAACCGGAGTACCTGGAGGAAACGTCCAAGGCACGGGGAGACCATTCAAACTCTGTACACAGAGGACGGAGGCGGAAATCAAACCCCCAACCCCGGAGGTGTGAGGCAAACGTGCCTCAGGTTGTTAAATCGTGGCCACACATTAATTTGTTCTAAAGTACGGTTGTCACCAGTGGGACTCCATACAGGAGTTAAAAACATCCACGTCTTTTTTTGTTAGGTCCCGCAGGATCCCAGTCCCGATGTACACTTCTAGTCTGAAGACATTTCCAGAGTTAAGTGGAGAACAACATTTTCCACCTGCAAGGTGCAATTGTTCAGGAAGTAGGCACAGATTAACCCAGGGATGAACATATATTCATCAAAAAGGTTCAACTGACCCCCAAAACAACAACGGAACTGTTGGAGGAGTTCACGGCATCAGGTACCAAATATATACATCCACCATTAAGAGAGTTCGATATCATTACAGTCTTAAAGACTGTTGCACAAGGAAGATTCCGCTACCCTGAGACCAGCATAAAAAAAAAAAACAGACTGAAGTTTGCAGCTGATCACCAGCTTTTTGGAGGAGTGTTGTCTGGTCAGATGTGCCAAGACTCGAAAACTGTTGTCATAATGATCAGCGGTATTCACCGAAGAAAAAGGGTGAGGCTTTTAACCTAAAGAACACCATCCCGACTGTGAAGCATGGTGGTGGCAGCATCATGTTTTGGAGGTGTTTTGCTGGAAAAGATATTGGCGCACTTCAGATACTAGATGTTATCAAGAGGAAGGAGGATTGTCTAGAAACGCTGAAGCAACACCTCAAGACATCAGCCTGAAAGTTACAAAGTTGGTCTCAACTGGGTTTTCCAGCAGGACAGTGATCCTATGCACACCTCAAAAGTTGCAACGACAAAGTGAAAGTATTGGAGCGGCCATCACAAAGCCCTGACCTGAATACCAAAGAAAATGTGTGGACTGAACTGAAAAGGCACGTCTGAGCAAGGAGGCACTCAAACCTGACCGAGTTACACAAAGTTCTGTCAGGAGGAATGGGCAAAACGTCTGGCAAAATATTGAGAGAAGCTTGTGGAAGGCTGTGCCAAGAGGTTGATTCAAGTTAAGTGTTTAAAAGGCAATGCCACCAAATACTAATAAAGTAAACAATGTAAACCTTTGCCCCACTGAAAAACCGACATAGTAAATAAAAGCTGAAACAAATGTCTTTAGCTAATGACCCCTTATGGAAATGAAGTAGACACCCTAATTGTTTGACTGTCTTTACCCCAGGTGTATGTTAACTTTGGTATTTGTGTTAGCTGCATAAATGTAGAATAATGTTAGTATTTCGCTGAGCAACAATGTCCTGTGTTTGCCTGTGAACCTAAATGATCTGCAATAGAAAACTGGCCAATTCTCATTCTACAGTACTACAATACTAATCCAGTGTAAAAAAAGCAGCTCTTCATAAAAGGTGTGACTAATCAGTGAAGGTCACAAACATGATTTAAACAATATTTATTTCTTTTTGTACAGATGTATAATATTCTCAAAAAAAAAAAAAAAACCCACTAAAAAGTAACAGCATCAATATAACCTTGAATTACATTCTGTTTACGAAACCGTTCTTCATCGAGCTGAAAATCGGGGATGAGGATGTTGGAGTAAAGTGCATTAGCGTTGCAGCGCCCTTTCCTTTCAAACACTCAGGACAAAGATATGCCTGCTGCAGTGATTGGAACAGGTCCTGAAAACGAATGGTGACTGTAAGCTAAGATCTCCATCACCCACATTATAAATTCAACACACGGATTAAAAAAACAAGATGAGGCAATCGTTCTTTTAACAGTCTCTTAAAGAATTCAATACTTTTTCATTCATGAATACAACTTTAAGCGATTAAATCCCAGACACACATTTTTTTTTTTTTTTTTTTTTAAATCTGAGGACTGTGCAGAGAGGCATGGCAAATGAGTGAATGTGCACACACACACACACACACACACACACACACACACACACACACACACACACACACCAGATGGACATTTCCACACTTGTGCAATGTGTTGTTGAAGGCGTGTGCGGTATTGCGAAAGGGTTTTGCCAACTTAGAAGGTCTGGTCGTCGTTGCACGACTCGGTCCAGTGGCCGAACACCTCGCAGGTGTCGCAGTATGGCCTCTCTTCGCTGGCACTGCCATGGTAGGTGGTGTGAGGAGGAGAATCAGGCAGCTGCTCCTGCGTGGGACAGTCCTCTGTGTCATGGAGGTCAAAACAGTCGCAGATGTCGCAGAAGAGGCGCGGTGGCAGTTTCTTTTTGGCTTTAGACTCTGACAGGCTGCAGACAACAAAAAAAAAAAAAAAAAAAAAAAAAAATTCAGGTTATACTATTAAAGTAAATGACTTGATAAAATGTAAAAACTAATTTAACGCATGTCTGTGAGCAGACAATATCTCGATGTCTCCTTAAAGTCCAGCATTGCTATCTAGACTAGATTTATCATCATCAGTAATAAATATGAAATAAAGTTTGGTGTAGTTCTGCTGATGAGGCTGTTCACCTGTGCTGTAGATTTGATGATAGAAAATCAAGAGGAGCTGTTTGTGTAACTTGATTGTATGCAGCCACAGTGTGTATATAAACACAGACAAGTTTATTTTTCTTATTTTTTTTTAAGAATTTTACTTATGTATATTTCAATGTTGGAATAGTCAGAGAATTGATGTTCTCAATTTAACATTTCGTAAATCCCCTTATATCCGCTCACTAACAAGACATTTTTCCCCACAAGGACTTTGCCCTCAATGTTTGTTTTTTTTCAGCTTGCCAACCAAGTTTGTGGCCTGATGGTTCACGGGTTAAAAAAAAAAAAGCGGCAATTTCAAGTAGAATTACATGTGCTGGTGGTTGAGGAAAAAAAAAAAAAACACCTATTGTGAATGCAGCGTTAAAATGTTAAGATGTAAATACTCTGGAGTATTAGATTGGATGATTGAGGGGAGGAAGAAAATGCAGTCCACCTTTCGTGGTTGTCCATCTCTCTGGCTGTGTTTCCGTTAAGTGCTGCCTCGGCCATCTTCTCCAGGTTCGATTTCAGGTCCTCATTCTTGCGCTGCAGACCCACGATGACCGAGTTCAGGAACTCAACCTGCCCCACACACACACACACACACACACACACACAAACGATTGATAATTAGACGTGATTCAAAATATATCCAGTACGCAGCAACACTGTGTTGATATTTTATACCAGTGACGCAGAGAGAATGAACGCATACTTCTCTGTAAAATGGTCTTTAAAAATTCTTATTTTCAATAGCGGCACAAAAGCCGTGTTGCTGTTTGTCTAATCAGACCAGAGAGGGTAAATAAAATGGTCTGATGAGCTGCCTTAAGCTAAATATTTTCCATGAATGTGATTGGATAAACCACAAACGATTTTGTGCCACAATGGTTCATGTTTGGAAAACCATGTTTAGAGTCGCTGAACTACAACCAAGTTTTTTTTTTTTCCTCCCCCATTTACTTATTGGCTCCGCTACAGTATTTTTTTCAAGTACTTGGTTCAATCTCCTGAAATCCACATCCTGACCACAGTGCACCAGTTGACAAGCACAGGCCTACATTATAAGCTCAGTAGCTGTGCAACAGTGACAGAAGTAAAATAAGATAAAGAATAAAGGTTGTAGGTAGGTATTCACCTTGTGCATGGGGGTTATATTTTCTCTGTTGTTTTTTTTTTTTTTTTAAAGCAAAAATACATTTTAATTTAATGTTACACAACAACATTATCTGGCAATCATAATATGTATAATACAGTTGCAATCAAAATGATTCATCCTTATGAATGCAACTTATAATGACTTCTCCAGTTTCAAAATTATTCCACCCCCTGAATAGAATCCCTCACAACAGCACAAATATGCAAAAAAAAAAAAAAAAACAGGTGTTGTCTCAAGCACACCTGATGCAACTAATCAAGAGCTTCATTAGTCGCACCAGGTGAGCTTGAGCTGGAACACATGAAATACCTGAACTGGCTAGGGGTTTGTTGAGCGTCACGTTTGACTGCATGTTAGAAATATGGCTAGGTCAAAAGAATGGTCCAAAAAGTAAGAAGAGATCATCGCCCTTAATAATTTTGAGACTGGAGAAGTCATTATAAGTTGCATTTTCAGTTGAATTTGGGGAAACCACTTGAAGCATTCGTCGTGTTGAACTATTTCAATTGCTTTTGTTTGATTTGTTCATTGCAAACAGCTGAAAGTCTGTAAATTTTGACAATAAAGCTGATTTGCAATGGGGGTTGAATAATTTTGATTGCAACTGTATATGATTCAGAGATCCATATCAACAGACTCATGTCTGACGCAGTCACTGCTCAATAGTTGTTATAAAGTCAGTCTTCCTGGAAATGATCAGTATTTGGGTGAATCTCTCTCAACATATAGGGAACTAGGGAGGAGAAGCCATTATTTAAATGGCCAGTCAGCTTTAGGTTTAGCACATCACAAAATCTGGAATATGAACGTCTATGCAAACAGACATGAATCTGCCATTGCAGATTTAACTCATTTAAACACTGAATTACAAGAGGTGAAATTGGGTTATTATTTTATTCTTTCATCATCAGACAACTGAATTAAATGCCTTCTATGAAACCACAGAAGGCATCTGTATTGAGACGTGAAAATGGACTGTTTGCACTTCACACGATCCAAAAATGACATTAATGTTGAGTACCTGATACTCAGCTGTTTCCTTCGCCTCTCTCATCTTGTCCAGAGCAGAAGACCCTACTGAGACAATGATCTTTATTAAGACTAGTTTCTCATCAGTGCTTTCCACAATGATTACTGCTGTCTTTTTTTTAATTTTTTTTTTTTAATCTTTTGTAGCTGGTCAGCACATAGTCTGATTTTTAATCTGCCAACTCCAGATAACACAAAAACTTAGTTTCCTTCTGGCTGCTGCTATACAACGATTATATCTTTAGAGATTTTTTTTTTCATAAGCTTTATAAAAGTACAATGTTATATAGATTGTTTTAAAATGACATGTTACACACTTACCTGTGGGGGTGTCTGCAGGACTAGAAGCCTGAGCTGCAGGACTCGACGTCTGAGCTGCTGTTAAGCTCTTCTCCAGAGTGCGCACTCGCTCCTGCAGTTGAGCTTTATCACTTTCCAGAGATTTCACAGTGCTCTGGAGAGTGTTCGCTGCAGAACTCTCACTATGCAGCACCGATACCTGCTCACAAGAGGAAACACATTACACATGCAAGAAGATGGACAAGACAAATCCCGTTTTCATAAGGGTGTTATTTTTTTTTTTAGATTATTTAATATTTTTAGTGAGAGATAACACTAATTCACCATTAGGACCTTTATTCATAACCTTTGTAACCCCCCCCCTTTTTTTTCCAACCAAGGGTGCCAATATTTCTGGAGCTGGCTGTATATTTATATTATACAGCTGACTTTATATTATTTTCCGACAGATGCCAAAGAGTCCTTGTGAATGCAGCCTTGGTCATGTGTAACCAAATAAATAATATGTACAATGATGCTAAAGTGTGCCAACACCATAACCCACATATACCATCAGTCTCTCTCTCTACAAATTTCCTACCAATTTCCAGTCATTAAAATCCTTTAGTAGAACTGTTTACACGTCATTTCAAAGCGGCATATCTAAACATATGGTCATACGAGAAAAGGTTTCAGCAAATTAAAGTGTTACTGCTGCTTCTGCCTTTGTGTAGGATCAAAAAGCTAGGCTTTTGTTTTGTCAATCATTTTAACATATTAGTCTAACAACATCCAATAAACTCAAATTAAAATAACTGAATTTGTCTTTCAATACAGATCACTTGTATAAAAATGATGCTATAGGTAAATATCATATACATTACCTTATTCCTCAGCGTTTCTAATTCTTTATTCTTTTCTAAGATCAAGGCACTGTTTTTCTGGATAGATTGCTGTAAAGCAGATTTCTCCACATCTGATTCGTTCTTCAGGGCGAGCTCCCTGTAAAAATGAAGAGTGAAATCATGAGTGAAGCGAATCGTTTTTACAGGATAATTCCCTTATATGTAGAAAGATGGCTTGGTTTTCAACAGTTACAAACTTTACTGGCAAGTGTATTATGGGATGAAACAGTCAGTAAAGGAAAGAGCAGAGCGAGTAGGTTCAATCACATGGCATTTCCAACCTCACATAAAAAATCGTTTTAGGAAAGGCAACGAGGCATGCGACGAAGCAAAGTCTCAGGTAATGTCCTGTGACTCACCTCTTTTCCATGTCCTTCATCTGACTACTGAGACGAGCCAACTGCTCCTTAAGCTGCAATGTAAAATAACAGATATTTTAAAATACATTTAAAGGCACATATTTAAGCTTAATGTTTCTGATAAGAAAATGCATTTAATGTTATCAGAATGAGGCTGAATCAGTTCACTGTAAAATACAGTGGGTATAGAAAAAAATCACCCCCCTTTAAAATAATCACATTTTGTTGCTTTGAAGCCTGAAATGAAGACAGACAGTTTTTGTTTTATCCAGCTGTATTTACTCAGTGCAACTTATAACATCCAAGTGAAAGAGGTAACACCAACATGTCAGAAAAATAAATAAATGAAAATAAAAAACAGAATCACTGAGTTGGAAAAAGGATCACCCCTCTCCTAAAAATGACTTGTAAACTCAATAAGGTGTAGTTAATCACCTTCTCAATGGCACACAAAGCCATTTGACTTTCAACTGTGAACATCCGTGGTCATTTTGATTAGCTCAACATGAAAAGAGCTTTCCTGGAGCATTTTGTAGTGCAACTGAAGCAAACAATCAACTATGGGTGGCAAGGCACTGCCAAAAGATCTCCGGGATAAAGTTGGAGATGGATTAAAAAAAAAATTCTAAGGCTTTATCAATGCCTAGAAGCACAGTGAAGTCTGTTATTAAGAAGTGGAAGGTATTTGGTACAACACAGACCCTCCCTGGATCAGGACGTCGCTCCAAACTGGATGAAAGAGCCAGGAGGAAACTGGTCTGAGAGGCTACCAAGAGGCCTACAGCAACTCTGAAGCAGTTGCAGGAATTTATGACAAAGAGTGGTCATTGTGTGCATGTGACAACAATATCACAAATTCTCCACAAATGTGGCTTGTATGGGAGGGTTGCAAGAAAAGCCACTCCTCAAGAAAGGCCACATGAATGCAGCCTGAAGATTCTGAGGCCACATGGAAAAAGGTGTTACGGTCAGATGAGACTAAAATTGAATTATTTGGCCTCAACACCAAACGATATGTCTGGTGGAAATCCAATACAACTCACCATCCAAATAACACCATTCCTACAGTAAAGCACGGAGGTGGTAATGTCCTGTTATGGGGGTGTTTCTCTGCAGCAGGGACTGGAGCACTTGTCAGGATAGAAGGAAAATGGATGGGGCAAAATACCGTCAAATTCTTGAGGAAAATCTGCTGCCCTCTGCCAGAAAGTTGTCAATGGGAAGAAGGTTTACCTTCCAACATGACAATGACCCAAAGCACAGAGCAAAACTGACCACACAGTGGTTGAAGGAGAAAAAGGTGAATGTCCTTGCATGGCCTAGTCAGAGCCCAGACTTAAACCCCATTGAAAATCTGTGGAATGACTTGAAGACTGTAGTCTGCAAACGGTCACCATCAAATTTAACTGATCTTGAGCAGTTCTGCAAAGAAGAGTGGGCAAATATTGCAAAGTCTAGATGTGCAAAGTTAGTAGAGACATATCCCAACAGACTAAAGGCTGTAATAAAAAAATAAGGCAAATTAAAGCAAGGGGGTGATCCTTTTTCCAACTCAGTGATTCTGGTTTTTAATTTTTTTTTTTTCAGACATGTTGGTGTTATATCTTTCACTTGGATGTCATAAGTTGCACTGAGTAAATACAGCTGGATAAAACAAAAACTGTGTCCATCTTCATTTCAGGCTTAAAAGCAACAAAATGTGATTATTTTAAAGGGGAATGATTCTTTTCTATACCCACTGTATGTGCAGGTCAGTATGTCCCCAACTGCCAAAATTACTATACAGAATCTCATGCTTGTTTTTGGAAACATACTTTTTGCTGGCTGTCGTTTTCTTTCTGGCTGCTGGACAGCTCTTCAGCCAGCTTGGCCTTTTCCTGTTTCACAGCTTCCACAGCCAGGGCGTTTTCACATGCTGCTTTTTTCAGCTCCTCACTGAGAGACAAGATCAACACACCCATGAACAGATACACACGCAAAATAATGATGAACGATGGCACAAAGAGACAAAGTAGGCACCCGTCAACCTGCGATTCTTCATGCCCAACATAGTATAAATTCCCCAATCACAAACAAGCCTGCCACTAACTGTGTTAGCAAATCATATGTTTGTTGACATCTCAACTTTAAGAAAGCATAAATATACAGTCCCCTCCCAAAGTATCGGAACATTAAAGCTAATTCTATTGTTTTGCCATACATTGAAGACATTCGGGTTTGTGCCGTGTTAAACTGATTGTTTAAAGAATTAATAGCTCTGAATGTCTACTCTTGGTTTGTTGTTAAAAAGAATAAACCAACATGAAGACTAGAGCGGTCTATGGTAGAAAAGCAAGCCATTCTGAAGCTGAGAAAAGAGGGAAAATCTATCAGAGGTATTGCACAAGCATTGGGCATAGCCAGTACAACAATCTAGAATGTCCTGAAAAAGAAAGAAACCACTGGTGTACTAACAACCAGACATGGAACAGGTCGGCCAAGGAAAACAACAGCAGTTGATGACAGAAACATTGTGAGAGCTGTGAAGAAAAACCCAAAAACAACAGCCAGTGGCATCACCAACAACCTCCACAGGGCAGGGGTGAAGGTATCACAATCCACCGTTTGAGGAAGACTTCAAGTGCAGAAATATTGAGGCCATACCAGAAGATGCAAACCACTCATCAGCAGTAAGAATCAGAAAACCAGATTGGAATTCACAAAGTAATACAGAGATGAGCCACAAAAGTTCTGGAACCAAGATTAACCGCTACCAAAGTGATGGAAAGTGTGGAGACTTCAGGACTTCATCGGGAAAAAGTGGAAGGTTTTAGACTGGCCAAGTCAATCACCAGACCTTAACCCAGTTGAGCAGCATTTCACATCCTGAAGAGGAGACTGAAAAGAGAGACACCCCCAAAACAAAAACAACGGAAAGAAGCTGCAGTAAAAGCCTGGAAAAGCAACAGAAATGAAAAATGCAACAGTGGATCACGGGCTTGATGCAGTTATTGCAAGCAAAGGATATACAACCAAATAGTAAGTGTTATCTACTTTAATGCTATCTGTTCCATTACTTTTGCACATCTAAAAATTGGGTGGTCTGCCACCAAAAGGTGCCATGTTTTAAGTTGTTTAACACATCTAGATGTAAATATGAGGGAACAAAAGCTGAAATTCTGATCTCTCGACTCATTCATCTTTTGGTCTCAAACCCAAATGTCTTCAGTGTATAGGGGAAAACAATAGAATCGTCCTTGCTGTCCCAGTACTTTCGGAGGGGACTGTATTTCACCAAACCAATGTGAAAATTTTTAAATGTATTTTTAATCTTATGTAAAGTCAAAGCTATCTTTATGCAAATGTCATATCAGACAAAGAGCTGGAAAATTTCTAAAACTAGCTGAAGTGTGATTTCCTCACACAGTGACTTTGATCATGTTGCTGGATGTGTGCCATTCATGAAATGGACATAAGCCTAATCAGTTCAGTTTGTAATCAGATACTGTCTGTCAAAATGTCTGTAATGTGATTGTAAATTCCATCATAATAAAACATCAGATCCTAAATATGACACTGTATAAAGTTTATGAATTACAGTAGAAAACTGACTCACATTTCTTTGCAGAGACTGCTGACCCTCTCCTTCTCTGAGCCCAGTTGTTCTTTCGATTTACTCAGCTCCTGTTGGTATTGTGAACTCTGTTTCAACAGATTGTCCAGCTGCATCAGAGACAAAAAACTATATCAGCTTATAATTTCAGCTCAGAATCTTACCACAGCCAGTATGTTCAAATTAGAGATGCACCGATTGCAATTTTTCTGGCCGATTCTGATTTCCGATTTTTTTTCTAAGTGTGACATGCCGATTCCGATTTTCTTTCCAAGAACTATAACTGACAGCATATACAAACAAAAATCTACGTTTCGTCAATGCAAAATTTTATTTTCATAATAAAAGAATTATTAAACATTTATTAAACAATTTCCCCCAAACTGCACTAAGTTACAGGAGCTTCTCTCACTTAAACAACTCTCAAAATAAAGTGCTCTGTGACTGGAAAGAGGTAGAAATAACAATTAACTGAAAATTAGTTGCTTTATAGAACAAAACAGATATCATTTTCCACTATGTTTATAAACTGACCTTTTTCTCTTTTTTACTCGTCTCACAAAAGTCCAAAGATTACAAGCCTATGAACAAAACTGAAGTGTACAATACTCTTCCAAATATTAATAGGTGCAGTGGCTAATAATTAAATAACAAGCATAACAAGTAGAATTAGTTACTGCTCCTTTAAGACGGAACGCTCTCTCTTACTCCTTAGTCTGTAGACGGAGCGCGAGCTATGATCATCGCATGTATGCATGTAAAGCCTGGTTATATTTCTGTTGCTCTTTGCCCCGTTTTATTTATGTTCAGTAACGCAGTTGTTAGTGGAATGTTTTGCAAACTGCCCCATGTGTGCGGGGGATCGACGCTGATAATAAACCACTGTGAAATATCAGATACGTGAGTTTTGCTTACACCTGGCTACAACCATTCAGGTTATCCGGCCTCTCTGTGTAAAGTGTTACACAAGGCACCTTTTCTGTGTTGCCAACATGTGTATACTTGAGCATTAATTGCAAATTTTTCTTCACAAACAGAAGCATCTCTGCCTTGTCACCTGATAATCGGTTTCTCCTTTCATCAATCACATGTCCAGCTAAGCTAAACAAGCGATCACTTTCAACACTTGTACATGGAGCAGAGAGGTATAGGCTCGGGCAAGTGGAGCGAGCGCAGGGAATCTTTGTTGATCCTCCAGTGGGTCAATGGGTTTTCGCGTTTTTTCCTATGACATGTTTACATGCGGCTGTGAGCATGGCTGTGACGTTATTGCCTGTGCCGCTGGCAACAACACGGACCGGCTCAGAATCGGAAAGACGTGAGACTGACCGGCCGGTCACCGGTCCGGGCCGAGCATGCGGAAAATCGGCCGATTCCGGTCCTTGGTCGGTCGATCGGTGCATCTCTAGTTCAAATATCTGTTGATTGTTTCAGTTTTCTTTGTACAGAGTTTTTACCAGCAGATATTGTCCCAAAGCAGCTTTACAAAAATCCGGATATAGATTTTGATCCCTAATGAACAAACCACGACATGAGGATAATATATGCTTATACAATTGTATAACACCTTTAGAGAAGAAATTAAAGTAAAATTGGAATATAGTGTTTTGGAAATTTCTGAGAAATTTGTCAAATTGTCCCTCGCGCTACTTTACCTATCAGATCTCATTCTATATAGTAATTTATCTCCAAACCACTACATTCCATTGTTATATTAATGCACAGTATCTAGTTATAATTAACAACTAACACATTTTTTCAAACTGCTGCTCAAACTCTGTCACAAGGCAGCTAAAACACTGAGGAAAACACTGTCTGCCCTCTTCCACATACATGAGCTCACAGATTGGCTAGTGTCTCTGTGACTGACAGCTGACTTTTTTATTATAAGTTTTATTTGATTCAATAGTGATTGATTATTTGTAAGGGCCTGTGATGTCACAGCAAATAAAAAAATTGTATAAAAGGGCATCAGCCCTGATGCCAACTTGATATTATCAAACTGACCACTGACTACATTTTATAGGCCGACCTACTGAGCGGATGCTGGAACTATCGGTTATCTGCAAAATTCCACATCGATAGTTTTTTCCAGTTGCGTCTGTTGCAGGAGCAGGTCCACCGTCATTATACAGTGTGACAGCGGCCTCTAGAGGTGAAAAAAACTATCACGGACTAATTTTGTTGTGTTATTTGAAGTGTTTTTTGATTCATTTTGGATGTCTCTATTTTTCTTTCTTATTTGGAGTGTTACTTTTTGGTTCAGATTGGATGTATATTGTTTATTAACTTTAATATTTATGAATAGTTAATATACATATTAATATTTATATATTTATTTCATTTAAAAAAGTAGAGTACATATTTTAATAGTACAATCAGAACTGTTTATTTTTGTAATAAAGTTCAGCAATATTTTACTTTGAGTGTTATGTTTTCATTCAGTATCAATTTTAAAAACTATCGGTTGATTAATCGGTTAATCGGCAGGTTCTGCCCAACTTAGTTATCGGTATTGGTAAAATCCACTATCGGTCAACCTCTACTATATTTTCAAAATTATCCTAAAATAATCATCTAAAGCAAAATGACAATAACTATAACACAATGACCAGTCTGAAATTGAATCTTTGTTATACACAGACCACTATGGAAAATCATTTTGATACATGAACCAATTTTAGTTGTTTTACTTCACATTCACAGAAATGTAAAAGCAAATTGTTGATTTTCCACATACAGTACTATGCAAAAGTTTTAGGCAGTTGTGAAAAAAATGCTGTAAAGTAAGAATGCTTTCAAAAATAGACATGTTAATAGTTTATATTTATCAATTAACAAAATGCAAAGTGAGTGAACAGAAGAAAAAACTATGTCAAATCAATATTTGGTGTGACCACCATTTGCCTTCAAAACGGCATCAGTTCTTCTAGGTACACTTGCACACAGCCAGGGATTTTATAGGCATATAGTCAGGTGTACGATTATATATGATTATATACCAAACAGGTGCTAATGATCATCAATTCAATATGTAGGTTGAAACACAATCATTAACTGAAACTGAAACAGATGTGTAGGAGGAATAAAACTGGGTGAGGAACAGCCAATCTCAGCTAACAAGGTGAGATTACTGAAGACAGTTTAATGTCAAAAGTCACCATGGCAAGTCTGAGCACAGCAACAAGACAGAAGGTAGTTATACTGCATCAGCAAGGTCTCTCCCAGGCAGAAATTTCAAGGCAGACAGGGGTTTCCAGATGTGCTGTCCAAGCTCTTTTGAAGAAGCACAAAGAAACGGGCAACGTTGAGGACCGTAAACACAGTGTTTGGCCAAGGAAACTTACTGCAGCAGATGAAAGACACATCAGGCTTACTTCCCCTTCCAATTGGAAGATGTCCAACAGTTTCATCAGCTCGGACCTGGCAGAAACCAGTGGGACCCTGGTACACCCATGTACTGTCTGGAGAAGTCTGGTCAGAAGTGGCCTTCACGGAAGACTTGCGGCCAAAAAGCCATACATCCGACGTGAAAACATGGCCAAGCGACTCAACTATGCACGAAAACACAGGAACTGGGGTGCAGAAAAATGGCAGCAGTGGCTCTGGACTGATGAGTCAAAATTTGACATATTTGGCTGTAGCAGAAGGCAGTTTGAAGGGCTGGAGAGCGGTACATGAATGAGTGTCTGCAGGCAACAGTGAAGAATGGTGGAGGTTCCTTGCAAGTTTGGGGCTGCATTTCTGCAAATGGAGTTGGGGATTTGGTCAGAATTAATGGTCTCCTCAATGCTGAGACGTACAGGCAGATACTTATCCATCATGCAACATGAGGGAGGCATCTGATTGGCCCCAAATTTATTCTGCAGTATGGCAACGACCCCAAACATACAGCGAAAGTCATTAAGAACTATCTTCAGCATAAAGAAGAACAAGGAGTCCTGGAAGTGATGGTATGGCCCCCACAGAGCACTGATATCAATATCATCGAGTTTGTCTGGGATTACATGAAGAGAGAGAAGCAACTGAGGCTACCAAAATCCACAGAAGAACTGTGGTTAGTTATCCAAGATGTTTGGGTCAACCTACCTGTTCAAAAACTGTGTGCAAGTGTACCTAGAAGAATCGATGAATTGATGCTGTTTTGAAGGCAAATGGTGGTCACACCAAATACTGATTTGATGTAGATTTTTCTTCTGTTCACTCAATTTGCATTTTGTTAATTGATAAATATAAACTATTAACATGTCTATTCTTGAAAGCATTCTTACTTTACAGCATTTTTTCACACCTGCCTAAAACTTTTGCACAGTACTGTATATCTGCAGAAAACAATCAGACCATTGACACTACCCGGTCCTTGCCTTCAGCCGGCCACTCACCTGACTCTGCACGTCTTCTTTGGTAATTTTAAACTCCTGGACGAGAGCCTCTGCCGCTATTTTTTCCTTTTGCAATGCAAGCTTTTCCTGGGTCAGTTTGTCCAGGGCCTGTGCTGTC
Source organism: Cranoglanis bouderius (assembly GCA_023630585.1). Classification (NCBI taxonomy): domain Eukaryota; kingdom Metazoa; phylum Chordata; class Actinopteri; order Siluriformes; family Cranoglanididae; genus Cranoglanis; species Cranoglanis bouderius. The sequence goes on from CM042565.1 coordinate 4,556,061, forward strand.
TGCCCAGCACTCTCTGCAGCCTAGAACAGATTGTGAGAAGAAAATAGTTAGTTTCAGTAAGGTGGGATTGTATAGGGTTTAGAGAGAGTGAGTCAATCCAAACTGTTACAGAAGCCAAGATGATCTCGTTTCAACCATTAACGCGCAACTTATAAATGTTAGCGTTCCTGCAGCAAATTTGAAATCATGCTTTCAGAATTTTAGAAAAGTGAATGTGATATTATTTGTCTTCAGTTTTAAAGCTTTCACAAATCTACAGGGTGTAGAAAAGATTGGTGTCAAGTGTTTAGTCAGTGAATGAATGGGTCATGCAAAAATCTAGTCAGTTATTATTGCAACAGATCTGAACAAATCAAATGCAGCCTGAAATGCAGGTGCTTAATTGAATACAATTGTGAGGATGAGCAGGCCATGCGTTAGGAAAATTAAACCCCTGCTAATGGTGAGACTAACACATCATATAATACTACTTAACAAGCAATAATAACAAGGCGAATAGCATGTTACCTTCTTAATCACCATTATTATTTTAACCAAATGAACGTGTAATGCTAATGCACTGAAATTTTATTGGCTGCTTTTCTTTTTTTTTTTACTGCTCTATAACAGTTTGTACCAGAGGTGCCAACATTAATGAAAAAGAAATGATGGTAAAATGAAGAATTTTACCTTAAAAACCCTAGTGTATATTGGAGGACAAAATGAATCGTTTCTTTTTAGGTTTTTATTTTATTTTATTTCAAACGTAAACAATAACAAAACAGCGAGGCATTCAGTTAGTTGTGATCACTATTTAATAATAAGGCACTTTTTTTAACTGACAAAAGAGGCCACAGTCCCGCCTTCCTGTTTTCTATTGGCTCACAAGATCGAGGTTTGTGAATTCACAGGTTGAAAATGACCTAGACAAAAATCGCACAAAGCAAAAGGAACCTCGATTAAAAGCCTCTGCGCAAATGTCTTTCATGTCCTGCGTCCTTTCCCGCTCGGTGAACTGGCTTTTCCGCTGGGTGAATTTTATTCACGTTTGGTTTAAATAAGGCGGCAGAAAAGTGTCTTCCGTATCGCTATGGCAAGGGGGCAAAAATGTTGAATGATACTGCTGTAGATGTTGGCATCTCTGTTATACTTTCAGTTGAATCTAACAAATAATATACAACAATATTAATGCAATATGAACATTATGTTGTCCTCAACACTGCCCTTTATTAATTATAAAAGGAACCTGTTCAAAGGTCACTTCTAGAAGTCGACTGATTGATATAATCGGCAACGATAACTTATGACTGGGACTATCGGTTATGGGCAAAAATCCACACCAGTAGTTTTTTCCAGTTGTGGGAGCGGCTGAGAAGGGTCCGCGGTCATTATACAGTACGAGAGCGGCCTCTAGAGGCAAAATAAAAACTATCACTGACCAATTTTGTTGTGTTATTTGAAGTGTTTTTTAATTCATTTTGGATGTCTCTATTTTTATTCGTTATTTGGAGTGCTACTTTTTTGGTTCAGTTTGGATGTATATATTTTATTTACTTTAATATTTATTAATAGCTAATATATATTAATATTTATTTAATTTAAAAAAGTAAAATACATTTTCATGGTACAGGTCAGTACTGTTTATTTTTGTAATAAAGTTCAACAATATTTTACTTTGAGTGTTATGTTTTCATTCAGTATCAATTTTAAAAACTATCGATTGATTAATCGGTTATCCACAGATACTGCCCAACTGATTTATCGGTAAAATCCACTATCGGTCGACCTCTAGGTCACTTCTACTTGCTAAATCTCTTGATTTATAACCAGCAGGAAGGATTCTATCAATTTTGCGGCAACATTCTTCTCCACCCTTCAACATGTTTAGAGGTATGTGCTAAGAACATGCTTGGCTCTGTTACAGATTTGCCTTGAACTTGTCCATGACATAACCCGATTCAGCCCCAATACAATGACGTGGTTGGTTTACCTACTTGTAGTTACAGGACAATTAAAGTCAGTTAGCAACGTGCATATTAAGGAGAACAATTAAGGGTGAGATTAGAGTGGCAATGCAAGGCAAGCCTGTTAGTGTGAAGGAAGCAATTGAACTACAGAAGTGCAACACTAGGTCTGAGGAGCCTTGTTTTTAGTTGCAGAATACCTCAAGCTGCTTTGCTAGAGCACTTTTGTTTTGGGCCTCAAGTTGAGTCACCATAACGTTGGCCTCCTCCTTTTCCGCCTGCAGAGCGTCCCTCTCAGCTTGCACCGCAGCCAGGCTGGAAACTATCTCATCCTTGGCTTTGGATAAAAGCATCACCTGCTTTTCCGAAGCTTGCTGTTGCTCCTCAAACTTAACGTTGTCATTATGAAGGTTTTGTAACTTTTCTTCCAACTCAAGCTGTGATTTCTTCAGTTCTTCAATTTTAATAAGATATTCAGAGCACTTCTTGTCACCAGTTTCCATGCTCTGACGAAGAGACAGGACTTCCTGTTCCAGAGATACACGTGCTTCCAGGAGGTCAGTCTTCTCCTTAACAAGGCACGCGGTGGTGGTCTCCAGTTCTACAATTTTGGAAGCGAGAACCTCTTTTGCAACAGCCATATCTGATCTGTCTTCATCACTCCTCTTCTGCTGGGTCTTTATTAGCTCAATTTCTTTGGCAAGACAGGTTTTCTCTTCACTGACTTTCTGAAATGCACTGAATATCTCTTCAACTTTTTGACAACTGGAAACCGAAGTCTGGTTAAGGTTTTGAAAATCTGTTATTTTCTCCAAACACATGTCATTTAAAGAGCTCCATAATTGCTCTACTTTGTTGCTAAGCAATTGTTGTTCCCTTTCTGCCTTCTCTTTTTCCGTCCTGATGGCCACAAGATCACCATTAAGCTTGGACTTGACCTCCAAAAGGCTGGCTTTCTCTTTTTCAGATTCGCTAACCTTATTAATCAGTTCCTCAACTTTTTTAGAAAGGTTTTCCTTAACAACAGAGAATTCATTCTTATCCATTTCTAGTGCTTGTTGATAAGCTTCCAAGGTGTTCTTGGTCTCAGAGAGTGATCTGTTCTGATCTGAGAGATGTTCAACTTTCTGGAGCAGATCAATGTTTGTCTTCTTGAGCTCCTCTAGTGCACTGTTCAAGGAAATCTTCTCCTTTTCAAAGGTATCAGCATTTTGTGTACATTCCTCCTTCATGTGATCCAAGTTGAGTTTTAATGTCTGGTTTTGTTCAGTTAAGCTGACATTGGACTTCTCTAGAGATTCTACATCAGAGCTCTTTTTCTGCAGAAGAGTCTGTAAATCATCATGATCTTGCCTCAGTTTCAACTTCTCTGAATCTATCTGCTCGTTTATCTGCTTCATTCTGTCCAGCTCTGATTTCAGACTGTTCGTCTCACTTAAGTCAGCTTCCAATTGCTTTTTCTCCGCCAAGACAGAAGCCTTTTCCGATATTTCCTCTTCGTACTTCTTCTTCAAGCTGCTCATTTCTTGTTCCAAGTGCTGCTGTTCATTATTTTGCTTTTCGAGAGCAGATTTTAAGGTGATTTTTTCCTGTTCAAGGGCTTGAAGAATCTTGTCGGCCTCCGAGAGCTTCGTGTTAATCATTTGCTTCTCCTGAGCAAAAGCTGCCGTATCGATCTGGATCTTCTCGTTGGCAGCTTTGGCCTCTTCTGTACTGAGATGCAACTTTTCAACCAGGACTTCCATTTGTTTAGTAAGCTCCTGCTTTTCGGAGGACATTTTCCTCTGGGTTTCCAGGAGATTTTCCTTCTCTTCCATGAGTAAAAGCCTCTCAGAGTCTGTGACTTCCCTGCTAGTTTTGATTTCCTCAAACATTCTGGCAAAGCTGTTCTTGGAGGCCTGGAGCTCAGCATTGTCCCTGCTGAACTGCTCTAGTGTTGTCTTCATGGCATCGAGTTGATTTTGAAGTTCGGATTTTTCAGCCGCAAGAGACTCTTTATCTGAAATGGCAGTTTTCAGATCTGACCCCAGCTTTTCACTCTCATTACGGAGAAGTTCGGTTTCTGCCTGCAACGTAGCATTCCTAGCAGAGAGCTCCTCTTTCTCAGCCTGCAGCTTTGATTGAAGCTCTTCATTTTTTGCACAGAGCAATCTAGAGGACTGCAGCTCCTCCTGGCAGGATCTAAGCTCCTCCTGAAACTTATCCCTATCCTCACAGGCCTTGGTGTGCTCTTGGGCCAGCTCTGCAACATTTTTCTCATGATGCTGAAGCTCCTGCTGATATTTCAGTTTGACTTCTTGTTGCTCCACTTTATGCTTTTCAAGATCTTCTATTTGAATAATTTGCTGTGCTTTAGTCTCTTTCAGGCTTTCATTCTCAGCTTTCATTTCTTCCTGGATTCGTATTAAATTCTGTACGTCTTTAGAAAGCTGTTCTTTCTCATTGTTGAGAGATGACTTTTCTTCATGCAGCTGCTGATTGGTGGAACATAGTTCCTTAATTTCATTTGTTACTTGTTCATTAGATGTTTTTAGCTCATCATTTCTTGATGAGAGATCCTTCTGAACCTCCTCCAGGCTAGAGATCTTCGTGCGATATTCTAAAATTTGCTTTTCCGCATTTTCCTTCTGAGCATGAACATCATCCCTTTCCTTAGATAGACGCTCAGACAACAACCTTAGATCGCCAACCTCAGAAGCAAGCTTCTCAGCCCCTTGCATGGAACAAGCCAATTCAGTAGTGAGAGACTGAGTGAGGGAAGGGGGAAAAAAGAAAGGGAGAAGGTTATGTTGATGAAACAAAATGTTAAATAAAATCCTGATGCAAAAATAAAAATAAAAATGCAGGAACAAAGGAAACAGGGGAAAACAAGCAACATCACATGGCATACGTTATCTCCAACAATATGTACATATAAATTAAAATGAGGTATGTATATAGTGTCAAGATGAATTTAATCAACATGAACAAACTTACAGTATCTCACAAAAGTGAATAAACCCCTCACATTTTTGTAAATATTTTATTATATCTTTTCATGGGACAACACTGATGAAATGACACTTAGCTACAATGTAAAGTAGTGAGTGTACAGCTTGTATAACAGTGTAAATTTGCTGTCCCCTCAAAATAACTCAACACACAGCCATTAATGTCTAAACCGCTGGCAACAAAAGTGAGTACACCCCTAAGTGAAAATGTCCAAATTGGGCCCAAAGTGTCAATATTTTATGTGGCCACCATTATTTTCCAGCACTGCCTTAACCCTGTTGGGCATGGAGTTCACCAGAGCTTCACAGGTTGCCACTGGAGTCCTCTTCCACTCCTCCATGATGACATCACAGAGCTGGTGGATGTTAGAGACCTTGCGCTCCTCCACCTTCCGTTTGAGGATGCCCCACAGATGCTCAATAGGGTTTAGGTCTGGAGACATGCTTGGCCAGTCCATCACCTTTACCCTCAGCTTCTTTAGCAAGGCAGTGGTCATCTTGGACGTGTGTTTGGGGTCATTATCGTGTTGGAATACTGCCCTGTGGCCCAGTTTCCGAAGGGAGGGGATCATGCTCTGCTTCAGTATGTCACAGTACATGTTGGCATTCATGGTTCCCTCAATGAACTGTAGCTCCCCAGTGCCGGCAGCACTCATGCAGCCCCAGACCATGACACTCCCACCACCATGCTTGACTGTAGGCAAGACACACTTGTCTTTGTACGCCTCACCTAGTTGCCGCCACATGCGCTTGACACCATCTGAACCAAATAAGTTTATCTTGGTCTCATCAGACCACAGGACATGGTTCCAGTAATCCATGTCCTTAGTCTGCTTGTCTTCAACAAACTGTTTGCAGGCTTTCTTGTGCATCATCTTTAGAAGAGGCTTCATTCTGGGACGACAGCCATGCAGACCAATTTGATGCAGTGTGCGGCGTATGGTCTGAGCACTGACAGGCTGACCCCCTACGCCTTCAACCTCTGCAGCAATGCTGGCAGCACTCATACGTCTATTCTGCAAAGCCAACCTCTGGATATGATGCTGAGCACGTGCACTCAACTTCTTTGGTTGACCATGGCGAGGCCTGTTCTGAGTGGAACCTGTCCTGTTAAACCGCTGTATGGTCTTGGCCACCGTGCTGCAGCTCAGTTTCAGGGTGTTGGCAACCTTCTTATAGCCTAGGCCATCTTTATGTAGAGCAACAATTCTTTTTTTCAGATCCTCAGAGAGTTCTTTGCCATGAGGTGCCATGTTGAACTTCCATTGACCAGTATGAGAGAGTGTGAGAGCGATAACACCAAACTTAACACACCTGCTCCCCATTCACACCTGAGACCTTGTAACACTAACAGGTCACATGACACCAGAGAGGGAAAATGGCTAATTGGGCCCAATTTGGACATTTTCACTTAGGGGTGTACTCACTTTTGTTGCCAGCAGTTTAGACATTAATGGCTGTGTGTTGAGTTATTTTGAGGGGACAGCAAATTTACACTGTTATACAAGCTGTACACTTACTACTTTACATTGTAGCAAAGTGTCATTTCTTCAGTGTTGTCCCATGAAAAGATATAATAAAATATTTACCAAAATGTGAGGGGTGTACTCACTTTTGTGAGATACTGTATGTGTGTGAAGAGCATTCATTTAGATGAAGATGGCTATGTTAGGACTCTTTGCAACTCTGGTAAAACCTAATTATGCATATTATGTAGTATGTTATTTAGTATGTTTTTAGTATCTATTACTCTGTTAGAAATACTTCATAAGAAATACTAACCCCATTTCCATAAAAGTTGGGATTTTTTATAAAATGCAATAAAAACAAAAATCTGTGATTTGTCAAGTCTCTTGAAACTTTAATTAACTGACAAAAGTACAAAGTAAAGATATTCAATGTTTTCACTGACCAACTTAATTGTATTTTGTAGAATCTAAATTTAGAATCTGATGCCTTCAACACACACAAAAAAGTTTGGACAGAGGCATGTTTACCACTGTGTTACATTACTCGTCCTTTTAATTACACTTTATCATTTGGGAACTAAGGATACTAATTGTTGCAGTTTTGCCCATTCTTGCTTGATTCAAGACTTCAGCTGCTCAATAGTCCTTGGTCACCATTGTCTGATTCTCCTCTTCATGATGCGCCATAGGAGACAGATCTGGACTGCTGGCAGGCCAGTCAAGCACACGCACTCTGTCTACAAAGCCACGCTGTAGTAGCACGTGCAGAATGAGGCCTGGCATTGTCCTGCTGAAATAACCATGGCCTTCCTGGGAGAAGACGTTGCCTTGATGGAAGCATATGTCTCTCTGAAATCCCAATATATGCCTCCGTGTACCTTCACACATATCCGAGTCACCCATGCCGTGGACACTGATGCACCCCCATACCATCACAGATGCTGGCTTTTGCACCTTTCGCTTATAACAGTCTGGTTGGTCTTTTTCATCTTTGGCACAGAAAACTCGATGTCCGTTTTTCCCGAAAACAAGCCGAAAAGTGGACTCATCTTACCACAGCACACATTTCCACTGCCTTTCAGTCCATCAGAGATGAGCTCGGGCCCAGAGAACTCGGCGGCGTTTCTGCATAGAGTTGATGTGTGGCTTCCTCCTTGCGTATTAGAGTTTCGGGTTGTATTTCTGAATGCAGCAGCGGACTGTGTTACGTGACAACGGTGTTCCGAAGTACTCCCGAGCCCCTGTGGTTATATTTATCACAGTAGCATGACGATTTCTCAGGCAATGCCGCCTGAGGGCTCGAAGGTCACCCGCATTCAACAGTGGTTTCCGGCCTTGCCCTTTACGCAATGAGATTACTCCGGATTCTCTGAATCTTTTTACAATATTATGCACTGTACATGGTGAAAGACCTAAACTCTTTGCAATCTTGCATTGAGAAATGTTCTTTTTGAACTGACTGACAATTCTCTCACGAAGTTTGGCACAAAGTGGTGAGCCACAACCCATCCTTGCTTGCAAAGACTGAGCTTTTGGTGGATGCTTCTTTTATGCCCAATCCTGATACCCTCCCCTGTTACCAATTAACCTGATCCTCCAAAATGGTGTTACCTGACTATTCTATAAACTTTTCAGTCTTATTTTGCTTCTGTCCCAACTTTTTGTGGGTGTGTTGAAGGCATCAAATTCTAAGTTTGTTTATATTTACAAAATACAATTAAGTTGGTCAGGAAAACATTGAATATCTTTTCTTTGTACTTTTGTCAGTTAATTAAAGTTTCAAGAGACTTGACAAATCCCAGATTTTTGTTTTTATTGCATTTTAGAAAAAATCCCAACTCTTATGGACATGGGGTTAGTAAATTTCTCTGGCTATTTTAGCGTTAGTTATCCCCCTTCCAAATCAGGCCTACTATTAACTACTTAACTACTACTACTATAAAATGTGCCACCTAGCTAAAGTGAGCAACCATCATTCTGCATAACAATGCAGATTTAATTACATAATATGAATGCTTATGGACATATGCACCCTTAAATTCTTAGTCTTTGCTCATATGGGTCAAGACACTCACTATGCAGTTTTCTTCATCTCCAAAAATGCAATGCAACGCACCCACCTTAGCAGTTTAGGATCAATCAAATTATTTGCTACATGTCAAGTACAGCTGTGGCAAGAGTATAAAATTTATTTTAGAAAGTGGCTGTGAAGATTTAAAGGGAAAGCAAGCTCCAAACTTAGAGTCCATTTTACCTGATGGCCATATTCACCTGACTTCACCCTATTATTCCTATCTAGGTTAGTGGATAAAGGAAAATAAAAATCAAACCCACGTCACACAAGGTGTACACTGTGGAAAGAAGCCACTGAGGCAAGCAGCTAGTAACAGAATAGCAAACCGACCAAAAAGTGAGCAGAAGTGATTGATGTTGGAACCCCATGTTACAGTAATATCAGGTGTGAAAAGGTGAATCTGGAGAAATACCATAGACTGAAAAATGAAGAATTAGATATAACGTGCAAGGTGAAAACCAACACAGAACCAGTGGTGATCTGAAAACCCTAAGATGGGATGAGTGGCTCTGAACATTGCACTTTTTCACCAATACAGTGCCAGAACCAAAGCCTGTTCATATTCAGCTCCAGCCTATCCATAATCCAAGCAACTTAACAGGACCACCATTTAGATCAAACCTGAACAAAATGGGTGTTTTAAAGCTTCAGTCTGAAAAAAAAAAAACAACACATTTCTTTGCTCTCTCAGCCCCACATTCAGAATAAACAGCTAACTACAGCAGACATTCCCTAACCCTAGGATGCCAGAATCAATGAGAAGTGAAACAAGCGGTGGCATAACAATAAGAATTGTAAATTCAGAAAAAGATAGACAAGTATTAAAATCTAACCCAGCAAACAAAACCTAGTGTATGAGAATATACCTGATGTACTTATTATGATCATCATTCCTTCTAACCCAAGTTCACACTAGAGAGTGACAAGTCACTCCTGTCGCTTGTAGTTTGTCTCTTGTGGGTGTGGAGTGAGAGCTACTGTTGTCACTTGTGTTCAAATGTGTATGACAAGATTTTGACTTCCAGAACTTTCCACTGACAGAACCCATTAAGCCTGGTTTATACTTGACTCTTGACATCGCGTACACGTGCTGTCATCATGATTGCTGTCATGATCTGCGTCTCAAATCAAAAACTCTTACATTACAGTCAAAAGTTGAAGTTGAAAGTTGAAATCTTAAAAAAAAATCCAGAAGACTGGTATGTAAAACAAACCTTTTGGTAGGTTTGAAAGCTGCATGAGAGGTATGGAAAATTCAAACACTAACCGTAAAAGGAAAACTGGTTAGTGTTAGTACTCGGTCTAAAACATGACATAAGTATGCGATTTCATTTAGTCAGTTGTGGACATGGTGCTATACCACCCACACTATTTACATTGGTACGGCATAATGCAGATGCATTATTCATTGTTCATTTTTGAGGATGTTCACAAATGATGCTTCAAATGACCACAGGATATGGCAGCCATCTTGCGCATTCGTAGTTAAAAGCATAATTCAGCCATTAGGTCCAAGTAAATATTATCTACAGACCTATTTTTTTTTGGTTTGTGGCAGCTTTTCAGTTATTAAACTTTGTATTAAATCAATTTAATTCAAGTGACCAGCCAAACAGACTAATAAGTAGAAAAACAGTGTTTTACAAACCCCTGAGGGTCCCCAGACACCACTCTGAGACTCACTGCACTATAACAAGCTGTACAATCATGATGTATGACTACATGAGGGCTGTACTATGCACTATGCAATCAGGTATACTAACCACAGAAACCCCAGCACCATACACACCACCATCTACCACCAACTCCAAAACAACACTGGCCCACGTCTTACAGCCTTAAATGAAATTGAAAATACTTCAAACAACTCCGTGTATACTGCACATACAGAACAACTTTGAAGGGAAAAATGCTATCAGTGGCTTCAAACAAACCATTTCCTACCTAAAGTGCTTTGCTGGTTTGCTGCCAAAACACACAAACCAGTGAATTTCCATGATATGAGCAGAGTGCAGTAAGCACCGAGTGATCTAGTACATTTCTCTGGGAGGCAGAGAGAGAGGTCAGCTTATCTGTGTCTGCCATTTCACCCTGCCCTTCTTCTCCTTAGCTTCTATTTTCTTTTGCTTGAGTGTTTCAGGTTGCTTTCTGGTTAGGAGCTGGCTCACACCAACATTGTTTCAAAACAAATTCAATATTCTCTTCTGTCTCATGGATTCAAAATCAGAGATCAATATACTAGTGTTCCACCCTTATTAATCACACAATCCTAATATTCAAATTCTTTCATACCTGAGCCTTTTCTTTAAAGGGCACCAACTCCTCCACCTCTTCCTTAAGTTTTTGGCACTTCTCCTCAGAGATGCATCGCTGCTGTTGTGCTGTTTCAACCTGACCCTGTAGCTCCTGTAGCTCCTTCGCATGGTTCTGTAAGGCACTGGCAAGTGCTTTCTCTCCAGAGGCCTGGGCTTCATGGACCTTAGCTTGAGTCTCCTCAGCATTCTTCTCCTGCACAGCAATGCAAAGCACAAGGCAAGTCTTCAGTGATGAAACTGCTGTTCATATACATAAAGACAGTGAATGTAACTGTACTACAGGTAAGGAATACAGTGCCCTCCACTAATATTGGCACCCTTGGTAAATATGAGCAAAGAAGGTTGTGAAAAATGTCTTTATTGTTTAAACTTTTGATCTTTTGTTTAAAAAAAAACAAAACAAAAAAAAAAACACAAAAATACTCTGCTCTCGTGGATATCAAACGATTGCAAACACACGTTTATCAAAAAAAAAAAAGCTTTGTTAAATATGTGTGCAACAATTATTGGCACCCCATGATATATATGAGAAAAATATATTTGAAGTATATTCCCATTGATATTTTACTACTTTTTTTTAGTACACCTGGGTGACTAGGAACAGGAAATTGTTGAACCATGACTTCCTCTTTCACAGGGGTATAAATATGTTGTAACACATAGGCCAAATTCCCTTAGTCATTCATAAAAATGGGTAAGACCAAGGAATACAGCTGTGATGTGCGGCAAAAGGTTGTTGAGCTTCACAAAATGGGAAGTAACTATAAGAAAATAGCACAAGCATTGAAAATGCCCATTTCCACCATCAGGGCAATAATTAAAAAGTTCCAGTCAACTGGAAATGTTATGAATCAACATGAAATAGGACTTGTCTCTATATTGTCTCAACGCACTGTGAAGAGGATGGTTCAAGTGGCTAAAAAATCTCCAAGGATCACAGCTGGAGAATTGCAGAAGTTAGTTGCGTCTTGGGGTCAGAAAGTCTCCAAAACTACAATCCGAAATCACCTACATCACCACAAGTGGTTTGGAAGGGTTTCAAGAAAAAAGCCTCTACTCTCATCCAAAAACAAACTCCAGCGTCTTCAGTTTGCCAGACACTACTGGAACTTCAAATGGAATCGGGTTCTATGGTCAGATGGAACCAAAATAGAGCTTTTTGGCAATAAACACCAGAGGTGGTTTTGGCACACAGAGAGGTAGCCATATGGAAAAGTACCTCATGCCCACGGTTAAATATGGTGGTGGTCCTTTAATGTTTTGGGGCTGCTTTTCTGCCAGAGGACCTGGACATTTTGTTAGGATACATGGCATCATGGACATCAACAGATATTAAATGAAAATCTGACTGCCTCTGCCAGAAAGCTTGAAATGGGCCGTGGTTGGATCTTCCAGCAGGACAATGATCCAAAAACATGCATCAAAATCAACACAAAAATGGTTTACTGACCACAAAATCAAGGTCCTGCCATGGCCATCCCAGTCCCCTGACTTGAAACCCATAGAAAACCTGTGGGGTGAACTGAAGAGGAGATTCCACCAGTGTGGACCTCGAAATTTGAAGGATCTGGAGAGATTCTGTATGGAGGAATGGTCTCAGATCCCTTAGCATGTATTCTCCAACCTCATCAGGCATTATAGCAGACTCAGAGACTCAGAGCTGTTATCTTGGCAAAGGGAAGTAGCACAAAGTATTGACTAAAAGGGTACCAATAATTGTTGCACACCTATATTTAACAAAGATTTTTTCTTATAAACCTGTGTTTTGTTGCCAGTTGTTTGATATCCATGAGAGTGGAGTATTTTTGTAAAAAAAATTAACAAAAGATCAAAAAGTTAAACAATAAAGACAATTTTTCACAGCCTTCTTAAACAGCTATAAAGCAGCTATAAACAGTCAGTCTCTCACATTCCACTGAAGTTAATAAGACAGAAAAATACAATTTGTTACTGAGAAACCACAAAGCACCAACTCTCTGTCCTGAACTTAAAGTCACAGCTTATCCTCTGACAACAAAGCGCTGACACTAGAGACTCGTTCCATAAATGATGAATAAACATCTCCTCACAGAAAGCTTGGTTAAATTACAACACTTTTACCCAATATTAAGTTTAGATTATGTGGCACATCCATAATGGATCTGTACAACTGCTACTATAGAAACATGCTCATTACTATAAACCTGTGATTTGCCTTGCAGCCAGAACTACGGTCAGCGCTGCTGTCAAAGAAAATTCATCAACACCTTCAGACCAATCAGAATCGAGGCGGTACAACTTTGTTTAAAATCTACTACACTTCAGGAAAACTCTGACCGCGTGCATCTGCTCATACCAGCTGTTTGATCTTCTCGTGCAAGTTGAAAACTTCTTCCTGGTGTCTCTCGCTGATGTCCTTCATCTCCTGCTTCGCTCGACTCTGCTCCTGACTCCTGCTCTCCTCAGACCGAGCAATCAACTCCTTCTGCTCCGAAAGCTGATTCTGAAGCTCTTCGAGTCTCCTTTGAATGGAATTACAAATATTTGTCAATTGGCTGAAGAGAAGAAATTCATTTCAAAAGAACCAAATGTTAGACAGTAATGCTTGATGTCTCCATTTATATTTACAGCAGATGACTTACAGAAGTGCAGTGAATTCTTTGTCGAAAAGCATATCCTCACAGTAGTTCAAATGGTTTAGGGTCGAGGACAGAGGTATTCAAACTGTGGGGTGTGAATTACGGGGTGGGAGTGGGTGACATGGGGCTGTTAATGTGTAGATTTAGTGCCCAGTGAAGGTTTTAGTGTTTAAACAATTTTTTTGACTAGCTCTGAATCTAAACCATGGCAAGAACAGAGCAATCCGGGAGATCTTTGAATTTCTAATTATTCTTATTTCTTTCTTACTCTTAAATCCCCCATATTTAAGGAGTTTGAAGGACATCTGTATTCGTTTTCCTAATACATACGGACAGTTACAATATTCTGTTCTGTAATTCGACATCCACCATTATTTTGTTTTTGTTTTGTGAGCTGTATGAGCTACAGGCATCCACCAGCACATCATAATTTATTAAAATGATATGTACAAGCGTGCGTGTACATATATTACATCTCACCTCTCTTTCTGAGTGAGGTCTTCATTCATCTTGCTCAGCTGAGTAGAGCTGTCTCCAGATGACTTTATCAGCTCACTGATGTTGTCTTCAAGCTTAGCTTTATCTTTGGTTAACTGCTCAAGCTTCTCTTCACCTGATTTCAACTTTGCCTCCAGGCCTGAGAAGAATAAAAAAAAACAAAAAAACATACAAAAGCTTAATAACAGAGTTTCATTCTGTTGGATAATTATGTACAAGCACAAAAGCTGATCAAGATCGACACGATCGTACCAGACAGCTGAATCTTGAGCTTTTCGGATTCGCTGGAAAGGGATGTGCATTGTTCCTCCTTTTTACTGAGCATCTCCTGTAACTCTGGAGGAAAGAAACAGGACAGCAAATTCAATTATAATTGAAAAGACTGGGCAAAACAAACAAGTAAACAAACAAAAAAACAAATCCAAGCACACACTTACTCTGAACAGCTTGTGAGGACGCTGACTGTTCGTCTAAAGATGCTATAGCTTTTTGTTTCTACAAAACAAAAACAACTTAGCCACAGTGATTACAAGATACAGAAAAAGGTACAATGTATATAAAATGTACATATACACTTCCTGTCCAAAAAAAAGGTCGCTGTTTGGATGTAAATAAGCAAATACTTAAGAGCCTATGATTGGATCATTATTGCAGTGATTAATATGTTTCAGCTGGCAGCAATTCTTTTACACCCTCATGTCTTAGACAACCATGTCGGAAGACGTATCCCATGGTCGTGGAAAAGATGTTACCGTGGTTCAGAAGGGGCAAATTATTGGCCTGCATCAAGCAAAGAAAACAACTAAGGAGACTAAGGCTGAAATCCCTGGAATCGGGTTAAGAACTATCCAACGCGTTATTAAAACCTGAAAGGAAAATGGTGAACTGTCAACTTTGAGGAAGAAATGTGGTCGGAAAAATCAGTGTTCAAAATCTTGAATGATCGTGATCGGAGATCTTTAAAGCTTGGTGAAGTCACATTGTTAAAAAAAAATAAAAAATTAAAAAAAAACTAAGAGCATTTCCACACGCACAATGCGATGAGAACTTACAGGATTGGGACTGAACAGCTGTGCGGCCAGTGTGAGGCTAATCAGATAAAAACGACTTCAGTTTGCTAGGGAGCATAAAGACTGGACTGTGGAGTGATGGAAAAAGGTCATGTGGTCTCAGGAGTCCAGATTTACCCTATTCCAAAGTGATGGGTGCATCAGGGTAAGAAGGGAAGCACGTGAAGCGATGCAACCATCATGCATAGGGCCTACTGTACAAGCCTCTGGAGGCAGTGTTATGATCTGGAGTTGCTTCAATTGGTCAGGTCGAGGCTCAGCAACATTATGCGGCAATAAAATGAAGTCAGCCGAGTACCTGAATATACTGAATAACCAGGGTATCCCATCAGTGGATTTTTTTCTCTTCCCTGACAGCACAGGCATATTCCAGGATGACAATGCCAAGATTCATCGGGCTCAAATTGTGAAAGAGTGGTTCTGGGAGCACGAGGAATCATTTTCACACGAGTCCTGACCTTAACCCCATTGAAAGTCTTTGCGATGTGCAGGAGAAGACTTTACGGAGTGGTTCGACCCTCCCGTCCTCAACACAAGATCTCGGCCAAAAACGAATACAACTCTGGATGGAAATAAACGTTGTCAGGTTACACAAGGTTGTCGAAACAATGCCACGATGAATGCGTGCTGTAATTAAAGCTAAAGGTGGTGTAACGAAATTTTTAGAGTGTGCGACTTTTTTTTTGGCCAGGCAGTGTAGCTCAAGTAAAATAAGAACTATCGTGTTGTTCCCACTTAACGTTTATGCAACGTGTGTTCTCCATTACATTAGGCTCAGTGTCCTAAAGAGTGGCCCCGACTCGATTGGCACCGATTCTGATTCCTAATCCCCCAGCCCTAGTCATCGGTAAATTGATCATACTGGTAAAATAAGGCAGTAAACTAACTGCTCAATTCTGTAATTGGGAAA
Source organism: Cranoglanis bouderius (assembly GCA_023630585.1). NCBI lineage: Eukaryota > Metazoa > Chordata > Actinopteri > Siluriformes > Cranoglanididae > Cranoglanis > Cranoglanis bouderius. Next base: position 4,571,948 of record CM042565.1, read on the forward strand.
AATATTTCAGCACAATGAGCTACTCAGTGATCCAAGATCTACTAAAAAGAAAACATGCTTCGATGTCAGTTTATAAACAGATATCCCACTGGGTAAGTAAAAACAGCACCAGTCCCATGTTTTGGTTGTGTCCAACCTAAAAACCTAAAGGCTAAAAAGTGTCGAGGTGAGTCGCACCACCGTAAAGTGCATCAGGTTTAAACATAAATTTTTTTTAAAAAATGGAACATTTTCTTTTGTGACAGTCAATATGGAGTACGGTTTCCTTCTTTTTCTGGTCAATGAACTTACTCACCATCCAGACATTACAAATTACAAATTAAACACTAATAGTCTGGGCACAAAATGTGCCCGGCTACTGATTTGTCCACCACCATTTGACACAGCTCACATGATTAGAACCAAGAGTCACCCTTACGTAACATTAGAGAGAAAATATTTGCAGATGCTACATTCCCTTCCGCATATGAAACATCCAACCCACCCACCACTGCTAATAAACCAATCTCATACCAAGTCAGAAAGTTCTTGCTCCAACGAGCTCTTAGTTTGTTGTAGTGAGGCCAGGCTCTGTTGCAGTCCATCCATCTCCTTCTGCTTGCTGTCCAGCATGGAGGTCACCTCAGTAACCTTAGAGCCACAAGAAAAGACCACATGAAATGAGAATTGAGAGAGTATAGAAAACCGCCAGCTAAATTTCTTGAAAGTGCTATGACAAATCACTGGCCATTAAATAATTTAGTAATAACAGCCATCAGTAAGTAGCCTACCTTTCCCTCTTGCACACGGGCCTTGCCCTCTGCTTCCTCAACTCGAGCTAACAGACTTTGGACCTCCTGGTCACCTTGGCTCTGGTGACCGCGAAGGGTCTGAATTAGAGCATTTTGGTCCTGGACCTCCCGAGCTTTCTCCTCCACCTGGTGTCCCAGTTTAGAGTTATCCTCCTCTAGCTCTTTTACCCTGATCTCAGCATTGTGCAGCTTGCCCAAAGCTTCCTCCAACTCGACCAGGTGCTGATCCTCTGCACTTTCCAGGTTAGTGCGGAGGGATTCCACCAGACGCTCCTTCTCCTCAGTCACGGCAAGCAGCTGTTTCCGGAGCTCTTCAACATCTTGTGTCCTCCTCTTAGCTTCAGCAGTGTGCTTAGCTAGGCTTTCCTCTAGCTGTCGTTTGTGCTCCAACTTTAGCCTTTCCAAAGTTTCTCGCAGCTTAACAAGCTCAGCTGCCTGGGAGTCTCCGGTCCCCTTACCCGAGGAGGTCTTAAGCTCCTCCATGGCTTGCTGATGAGAAGCGACAGCTGAAGCTAGCTTGGAGCGCCACAGCTCGATGACATCTGCGTTCTCCTTTTCTGCCTCAGCCAATCGGGCATGAAGCTGCTCGTTATCTTTTGATAAAAGTGCCGAAGAGGCCTGGAGTTGAGCCAAAGCCTGACAATGTGTTACTGTTTCTGTTTCTAGCTTTGCGCGCAAGGCATCTAGAGCTGTCTCATGGCTAGCAGCTTGAGAGGAGAGCTGGGTACGAAGCAAACTCAGCTCTTCCTGGAGGACTGGAGCTGCCGGGTCCCCAGCAGATGTTGCTTGTCCAGGACCAGCCTCCAAGTGTTTCCGAAGGGCGGCCACTTCTTTGTCCCTCAAAGCAAGGTCCCTTTCCAGTTCAAGGATGCGAGACTTCTCAGAGACTGTAGCAACCTAAAGACAGGGACAACCAGTAGTCTCGCAGAAAAATAACACTTTCTAACAGTGTGCAACAGGAGTGTATCCGAGGATACGTGATTATGCAGTGATCTCTTCAAAACCATTAGCAAAGTGGGATTCAAGGGCACTATCTAACAGGGAATAGGAAGCACACAGTCTGGGGATCATTTCAGACCTGCCAAGAGTTGCAACAAGGCTAAATAAGTGAGGGCAGGTAGCCTACACCATATCCTGTTTATAGGGCAATGAGTGAACGCAAGGGTATTTAATTTTTTTGGGGGGCGGGGAGTAGCAAAGCTAGGAAAGCATTTCATAAACTAAACACATAAGAGGAAAAATGCAGAGGACTGAGTGCAACTCAGCATAATATAGCTTTGCTTTATGCTCCCTCTGGCACTAAGCTTATGAAAAAATTAATGATCTTAACAGACAACTTGCTTAGGCTATAATAACTAGCAAATACAAATAAATTTATTGATCAAGTCTGTGATCAAACTTCATAACTGGGCTCAAATAAAGAGGAAATAAATATCCTCATTAACCTACATCGGCAGAATATTTTATTTCAGGCCAGGAGTAAAACAGCTTCAAAAAAAAAAAAAACAAACCTAGTCGTTAACATTAAAATCTTGATTAGCCTGAATATGTGGGGGTCAATGGTACTATTTTCCGAAACCTACTGTGTATAATTTTACAATCGAGTAACCCAGTCAGACCTCGGCCAAACATACAGCCATTTGCTTTAAAGGGGACCTATTATGCAAAATTCACTTTTACATGGTGTTTGAACATAAATGTGTGTCGGCAGTGTGTGTACACAACCGCCCTGTAATGGTAAAAAAAAAAAAAAAAAAATCCACCACTCCACTTTTTTTTATTTTTATATTCCCCATAAATCATAAACAGTGTCTCAAAATGAGTCCTTTGCGCTTTCTATCCAATGTGACGTCAAGTTGGAACAAAGCAGGATTTGCTGAAAAAGTTGATTCTCAAGCATGGATCAATACCAACTGATCGTGATCCAGCTTCATATCCAGAAGACGTAAGTATCGCACTTTATATTTTGTGAATGTTTGCAAATTGCCTTTCCGAACGTTAGCAAATTCCACGGCTGATGCGGCTAACGTTACCATTGTCGCTATGTCGTAATTTTTATTTTTAACCCGAAAACACTTACTGTCTGTATAATTCACACATATAGGGCTGAACACTGGTATTTACGCCATCAGTCATGCTGGTTCTCCTGATTTGTTGTTGCCGTAGTATCCGAAGCACGAGCTGTAAAGGCACAGCCCTCTTCTGGAAAGGGGGCGGGGAGCAGCAGCTCATTTGCATTTAAAGAGACGCACACGAAAACAGCGTGTTTTTGCTTCCACCCGAAAAGGAGCACTTACAGCACGGTATAATAAATGATCCGTGGGGTATTTTGAGCTGAAACGTCACAGACACATTCTGGGGACGCCCGAGGCTTGTATTACATCTTGTAAAAAGGGGCATAATAGGTCCTCTTTAACTACTCAACTTTAACTACTAAATAAATTGTCAATAAACAAGTTTTGTTTGTCTCTAAAAAACTGATTATGCACACATTTGCTGATTGCAAAAAAATGCAACCAGATATAAATGTATATATTTGCCCCAGGTCTGAACAGGAATGGCTATAGAAAGGATTGGCATTTTTAAAACAGATCATACGCAAGTAAATAATCGTATCTAAAATGCATCTGTGTAGAGAATTGTGTAAGACTTAAGAAAAGTTCAATTTTCTTCATTTGCTTCATCAAGGCACTGAATGAGCAGCCAGCATTCTTTACCACTTCATTTTGACCCCGAAATATCCTGAGCAACCCGGTCAAAGCACACAGAGAGATCCATTACCCTAGAGTCTTCTAACTCCCTCTGGAGTTTCTCAGCTTTGGTCTTTTCAAAGAGCAGACTTTGCTCGAGCTCCTTAAGGAGGGCATGCTCCCGTCTGGTCTGCGTCTGTTAGTACAGAAGGGGGGAGAGGAAGAAAACACAACCAGTGCCGCCATCACATGCCAGCCCAATGCACAAGGTGAGAAGAGGGAAGGAAAATGGGTTGAGGTGAGATGTCACATGCAGGTAATGTGAAAAGGTGAGGATGCGTGAGAAACGACGCCGGATGCAGAAACATAGCTGAGCTTGCCACTAGTAGAAAATGACTGGAGGATACGAACGACATAACAGGCTTTTGTAAAGGATGAAATGTGCGAGTGAGCAAGCACATAACACTAAAGCAACACAGTAAGGACAGAATCCTGGAGCTCTTCACAGCTACTGAAGACTCAAATCAAAAGTTATTCGGTGAAACTTTAGGACGAACTCAGACGAAATAATACAAATAATTCCATTTAAAAACTAATCGGAAAGTCACGGCTAAATAAACTATCAATCGGTCATAGCTTGTTTGATGGACGTTCACGATGTTAAGCCTTAACATTACATTATAAAACGGATTAAAAAGTATGATGGGTCAACTCTTCAGTTAATAATAAAAAAATAAATATTGAATAGTTGGCAAATTGTTGTGGTATAAGAGGAATAAAACACTATGAGACTTGCTGTTAGAGGAGTTTATAACAGCAACACTGCTCCTCATTACTAATATATAGGAAATACAGAAGAAAGCTCTGAGTTTGACGGTCATTTTCTTTCAATATCCAGCTCAGGGGATTTGAAATGAAATAACTGGAGGAATCACAGCCCTTTTTACACACAGCCCTCAGTAATGTGTGTCACTGCATCATTATATCACACACAAGAGAGTTAAAGAAATTTGCAACTGGAACTTGTGAATTCCAATGAAGAATTAAATAATTAAATAAAAATTGAGTGGACGACTGGACACCTGACCATAACACCCCATATGTGCTCATTGAACGTCCCGTTCCAGATGTATTCCCCCTTTGCTGTTATAATAAGCTCCACTCTTCTGGGAAAGCTTTCCACTAGATTTTGGAGCGTGGCTGTGGGGATTTGTGTTCATTCTGTTACAAGAGCATTAGTGAGATCAGGCACTGATGTTGGGTGAGGAGGTGTTCCAGTTTTTCCCAAAGGTGTTCAGTGGGGTTGAGGTCAGGGTTCTTCCACTTCCACGGTTCATCTTCATGGAGCTCACTTTGTGTACAGGAGCACTGTCATGCTGGTACAGGTTTGGGTCTCTCGGTTCCAGTGAAGGGAAATTGTAATGCTACAGCATACAAGGACATTCTAGACAATTATGTGCTTATGTGCTTGGGGAAGAACCACATATGGGTGAGATGGTCAGGTGTCCACAAGCTATTGGCCATACTGTATATTGGAGATGGTGTTTTATGCACACTGAATGAGGTAAGGAAAATTGGGACCTTTTAAGAAGATTCTTAGTCATGCACTAAGGTTATATTGTGGTCGGGATTGAATGAAGAAAGCTTTTTAAAAAAAAATAATAATAATAATAACATAGACCCAAATGGTGGACTTTTAACAAACTGGAAGTTGCTGTATTTCAGAGCACCACCAGGGAATATAACCAGAATTTGGTAAACAGCACTGATTAGGTTAGGCAGTGCTGTTTACCAAATTTGCTTATTTAATTTGCTAACTTGTCTGGTGTAAAAGAGGCTGTGACTCACTTTATACAGATGTTTTTACGATACCATAAGTTTCTCTTTAAACTTCAATTTTACACCAAATTACACATGGCCTGCACTGTAAGCACACATTTTCTGTTTCACTTCATCCATCTACTACCTACTACGTAAGGTTCCCACAGTTTCAGCTGTTGAGCGCTACACATTAAATGAGTCGGGATGTTACGTGTAATGACGTAATAAAGTAGAATCGTAATTATTCAATTCATATGTAGTCATAAAACAGCCAACATCATTGTAATACACATAAATAACATTTAAATAGTGTACTGTGGCGGCGCTCCTCCGATGGTTTCCTGTGCTTTCTCCTTGAACAAGGAAAAGTAGAGAACATGAGCATGTGTCGTTTGATGGTTTTGTTCACTGTTATAGCCATGCATTACAGACGTTACATTCCGTAAAGTTAGAGTAAGCCAGACTCATGACAAGACAATAGACAGCTGAGGAGTCCTGCATTTCCAGTTAGTAGCCTTCACAAACATAAACGTTAGAAAATATTAATTCATCCATTAGTCAGTCATTAGTGCATCGTGACCCTGACCAGGCAATGTGATAAATATAGATGAATGAATGAATGAATGAAGGAATGAAACTCACAACCAACGTAGTGGTAGCAAGTACCAAAGACGGTACATAATGATTCTCTAAGGGTTCCTTCGATAATTAAGGCTTGTTACCTCACAAAAATGATTTTATGTGAAACCATTTCTGATGGGAAAACACAGTCACAGGGTTCTACATAGAACCTCTAAGGGTTCCTCCAGAAGATCAACTAAAGTGTTGATCCAAAAAAAAGCTATTACTGTTCATAATAGCTTTGCCTAGCAACCAACATAAAGCCTGTTATCAACCAACAATAAACTACACCCTACATGCAAGTTATTCTTACGTTTAAGACATCAATCATCTAACAACCTCTAAAGTCCATTCACATTATCTTTCTCGCAAAAGTTATTTGAAAAACTGAAAACCTGTGCAGTGTCAAAGGAGCCAAATAACAGTTAATAGGTCGAATGAGGAAAATGGGGTATTGTTATTAAGGCAAGTGCCTGATTTGTTGTAAATAAAATGATCACATATGCTCTTATTGGCATCATTTTCAGCAGAAAACGAGGAAAGTCACTGGTTCCGTTTTGCTGACGCCCATACAGTCTGTTTCCCTTCTTCTGTTCATAAAGGAGAACGTATTATTTGTCTCAACAACTCCTGTCAGATAGTTTAGAAACACTGCTAGTCAATATTTCATCAAGTATTTCTTCAAGAATTAACATTACATTTGAAACAAATTTAAGTGTACTGCCGTTAAGTAAAAAAAACTTCAATCCCCTGATCTATGTTCTAATTTTTTGGGGTGAAGAGGAAAGAGTGGAGGAAATGCGAACAGGAGGAGGTGCAGAAAGGAATGAAAAATAATGAGGGGATTTTTTTCAGCATCGCTACTCCACAGAAACTCACACCTACGATGGACTGCATGCGACATCTGAAAACTCAAGATCTGGATATTAAAGGTATTGTTCAAATGTGTGAATGTAATCTGCACCAACCAGCCTCTTTACCTCCAAGTCTCCTTTGGTAATACAAGCTTCTTCCACACGAAACTGAAGGTCCTCCACTCTTCTGTTGTTGGAGAAAAAGCTTGAATTAGATTCAATATCAAATTGGCACACACACTAAGGGTGATGAGTTTTAGGAGTACCAGTAGAAAAGTACCTGACAGTTGCTCTTGTTCCTTATCATAATAAATAACGAATTTAACAGAAATGGTCCAAGTGTCTTTTGTATTCATAGGGCCATCAGGATGCAATGTGGGGGGAAAAACAAACTCCCAAAGGGATACCAAATATCTACAAGAAGTTATTTCTGCTAAAGGGGGGGTTCCAGTACTACCTTCTGAGGTCAAGGGTGAAGAATATTTCCACAGAAGAATATCACAACTTTTTTCACATGATTTTGGGTTTTGTTTTGTTTTTTTAGAAACACTTTTTTGGGCATATTTCTAAATGATATGTTTGGCACAAATACGACAGCTTATTACCCAAAAAGCACCATTCCCATGGCGAAGCATGGTGGTGGCAGCAGCATGCTACAAGGCTGATTCTCTTCAGCTGGGACTGGGGCTCTGGTCAAAATAGAGGGAATCATTGATAGCTCAAAATACTTCATTTATTTAGGCACAAAAAACCTGCAGAAAGGTTTCACCTTCGTTGCTACATTGATCTTTGATGGTTATTAAACCAAGAACTGTCACAAATATAACTTGTATGTGAATATCATTTATCCCAGTGTGACTCGATATGCGAATTTTATTTGCAAATTCAAACTTATACCGCAGGATAATCAGAATGGCCACTGTAATAATCAATAAATATTTAATCAAATTAAGTAAACTGTACTTATTTTGGCCTATAGGCATCACAGCTTGTCCTCTGTTACACAAAACCACTTATATCTACCAGCCATCCAGATCCAGAATCTTCCACATGTCCATCTCACCTCCTCTCTTCCTCTAGCTGATTCAAAAGCTCCACCTTGTCCCTGTCTGCAGCTTCCACCAGGGCACGCAGCTGATCCATTTTGGCCTCCATCTCAGCCACATACTGTACACATAAATGTAAAAAGGAAAAAAAAAAAAGAACTATTATGAAATAAATGATTTAAAATGTATATGGGTTTATTCCAAAGTGTTACACTAACAACTACTATTAACGGTGTTGGCTGTAAAAGTTACTGACCTGTTCTTGACCTTCTCGGAGAATGCTGAGCTCCTGCTCCACTTCTCCTACTTGGCTGGTGGCTTTAGCAACCTCGGCCCGCTCCAGGTCACGCTCGGCGAGGAGCTGCTCAATGTGCTGCTGCTTCTCCTTCAGAGCCTCCTGCAGTGCAGTGGTCCCCGAAATCTTCCGTGTGTACCGTGATGACGTCTCCGTCAGCTGAAAAAAAAAAAAAAGGGAAAATAATGGGTGCGACAATGAACTGCACTTTGACCCAACATTGTGTAGGCGTTGACGAGTGAGGAGACAAGGAAGCATACATCTCAGTGCTCAGTGCTCGCAGAACTGAAGTTCTCTCATGTGCGACATGCATTTCTGCAAGTCACGGCACCTTGTGCTTATTTTTAATGACCACGCTCACTGATGCTGCTTTATGTTTCATCAGGTTATTTTTGAATTGTATGAAGATGCAGAAGTTCCTCTTCTTGATATTTTCATAGAGTACAGTTTGAGTGTTTGCTTTAGTCGTATTATACATCCAGATCACTGTTTATCACCGCAACAACATACACTAGGTTTACATCACATAGTATCACAAGGTATCAGTTGTTTGTAATTTTCATTTTGGGTAAATATATCTATGGTTTATTGAACAAACCCAAATTTTCCATCTCTTTGGGCTGTTTGCTAGAATTTAGCCTCTGTGAAAGCCCATGGGTTTATCCAGGACATCACACATATGCTGTGCTGGTTTTAACCAGAACTTTAACATGGTCTGTTAATGAGTGTAAAAGCGGGATTAGGGTGAGTGTGACTCACCAGACCGGTGCGGCTGGGCTTGCCGCTCACAGACGATGCCACGGAACTCATGGAGCTGATTGAGGAGGCGCTCGGGCTGCGTTTCAAACCCGCCGGTGTGGTCACCTTCCGCGCTGTGGCCTTGGCCTTGGCTGGAGTAGTGGAAGGGAAGCCAATGCGCGTCACTTTGTGCACTGGGGCAAAAAGGCCGTACTTGGTCTGACACTGGAAGTACCTGGAAACCGCAACAGAATAATACTTACTTAGTACTTACGTGTCTTGGGCACAAAAAGTGCAAACATTACTGTATTCTAATACTTGTGTACCTGGTTCCAGCCACTGCACCATCGTTCTTCCCTAAAGGTTCATCCAGCTCGACTCCACACCACTCGCCTTTGGCAAAATCTGTTTCCCCTAAGAAGCGTACTACACCAGCTTTTGTACCACCAACCTGCGATATAGATAGTGAACGTTGATATATAAATTAATACACTGCTAGTAGATATTATTTACTGTTAAAGCTTACACTGAGCACTCTGTATCAAGACATTTTCAAAATATCCGTAACATGTAACTTTGGTAACAACAACTCCAGCTAAGGACAGGCCACATCACAGCACAGTATTCTCGAACATTCTCACCAGGACACGGTCGCCCATCTTCAGCTCCCGTTCTCCTTTCTTCACTGAGCCTGCCTCTGATAGGTTGGACACTGATTCGGAATTAGAGCGAGTCAGGTTCGAGGCAGGATTGGTGGCTTTATTGGTTGCTGCGCTGGCTGCTGGAGCAGTTGCTGGAGCGATTGCTGGAGCAGCTGTTGAAGTGGCGGGTGGAGCGGTGGGTGGAGCAGCGGGTGGAGCGGCGGGTGGATCGGCTGGTGGAGTGGCGGGTGGTGCCGTCTGTGGTGCCGTCGTGGAGGGTGTTGGAGACGCGGGTGCTGTTGTCGTTCCGTTAGCTTCACCCTCAGTCCTAGAAAGCTTGGAAGGTCGTGTAAAAATACCCCTCAACGGCTCGGATTGAAAGTAGCGCACTCCTGCCACCGAGCCATCGTTTTTTCCTATTGGCTCGTCCAACACAATGCCGGCCCATTGTCCCGGGGCAAACTGGGTCTCTCCCAGGAACTGAATGTAGCCTGGCTTGTTCCCATTCACCCACACTCGATCCCCCACTTTAAACTCTTCAGCTGCATCCTGGTTTTCAGACGACGCTTTGTCACCTGGAACCGCTTTAGCAGCAGCTAATCAAATGAAAGAAAAGAAAATACACCGTATTAAACTTGGCAAAATGATTGAGAATTAATTTTAAGATATTTAGAAACAAAAAGATAAGGTATTCTGGCCAAATCTCTGGCATACTGCAGTACCAAAGGGGAACTGGACTTACTTGACGGGGACGTCTTGGTGGTCCCGGTCCCAGCTGGTCTGTTGATCTTGCTGGGGGCTTTGAGCCCGCTGGGCTTGGCCGTACTCATAATTCCTCTGTTTGTTCCTCGTCAGTTGGCTTTGCTTTGTTACAAAACATTGACTCAGTCTTAGAACTTGCAGCACCACATTTTCAGTTTTACAAGAGAGACCATAAAAAGGTAAAAACAGGGAAGTGGGGGTAAGAAACGTGATGATTCTGTAAAGAGAGTGAAAAACAAGCATCAGCAAAATGACCGCAGGAAGTCAACTGACAAAAAATGACAACTTTTAGATAGAATGCAGATGCATCATGAGAGATGCAGATGTTCTCTCGAACACATTGTGGAATTTCATGAAGTCTGAAAGCTTCTCCTTTTGGGTCTGGGATCCGGGAATTTAACAGCATTAACAAATCAGAATGCAGTATAAATTCACACATGAAAGGAAGTACCAGGCCTTTTGGGCACCACTGGATCAGGGGTCAAGGGCTTTGCTCAATGGCCCAAACTCGCCCACCGTTGGAACATTTCTCCTCTACTGTACTGACTGGTTGTATTGTAATGCTCTTATATTAGGAACTTTATCTAGACTGTATCATAGTTGTGTAGGTCTGTATGATTTCGGTTTGCAGAAAGGCAGCTCGGTCTCTGCTCTGAGGTCAGAACACATATAGGAGTTACTGTGGTGAAGCGCCAAGGCATAGTGATGACCGCTCAAGTATATATGGTCTTGTTAAAAAAAAAAAAATTACTTATCAATCCGGCAGGCTTCGTTTTCAACAAGAAAACTAAAGGCTGAACATGCTTCGGAAGCATTTCTGGACACTTGTGAGAGGCGTGCCACATGTTTCAATCCACACAGGCTGCATCAGAGGAGTGTCCGAAGCAAGTCAAACTCAAGCCTGCCCTTGTTTTACACTCGCATGGGTAATGCTGTGTTCAGCAGCTACATCCTGTGGAAGTCCGAGTTACTCTGGACGCCGAGAAGCCGCGGTGTTCCAAACAGTACTGAACGCTGACTGCAGTTGTTTTGTGACAAATCACAAGAACTTTAGCTCCTGTATGTAATCCAGTAAGACCAAAGTCATCAAATCGTTTCGAGAAACTGGCGCTCCTAAAAAGCTAAACAAGATCAGGCAGGCAGGCCAGCCAGAGGCGACTGAACGAGTCTGTTTAAATCACACGTCTGCAAATCCAGACTCAGTAAAACATTGATAAATGCCAGAAGAAGGCCAGATGTTCCCACATCAGTTAGACAGATGAGACCGTGTGAAGCTCACTCTAGCTGGAATACTGGCAGATCATATTTACACGAGCAAAATAAGAAGGCTTGACATGCCTAGGCTTAAAGAAAAAAGGAAGGACGAACTAAGAAAGTTCTGAGTGTGTTAAGAAGTACTTAACTTGGGGTAGAAAAACATGCCTGACATGTTGGGCGACGTCCTGCTGGAACACGTTTGTGAATAATCTGATCAACTCTTATTATTAATAAGGAAAACAGTGTCCATAATAAAGCACCCAAGAGCGGTTGTGCTCGTATTAATGGCCGGAGCAGTGTAGTAAAACATGCTGTTGTAGGCATACAAACGTATTAAAATACCCTCAACTAATGAGTAGTCTCATGATGTAACATGAGCAGTCATATGATGAAGCAGACCCTGAATCCTGAAAGAGGATCCCTGTGTGTTTTGCCTGCAGAGAACGATTCCAACGACTGCATTAAAACACTTGAAGACGCTAATCACACGCATGTAAGTGTCTTGACGTGTGACAAGAGAATCCCACAGCTCATGGCCGAAAGACTTTCTGAGCAAGGGCGCAAACAGAAGATGGTTCATCCAGGGACATCATCATGAGAAGATAAAAGACTGCAGCTACATAAACTCGCCTGACACAAGGGCTCGATTCAGTTCCATAACCCTGAGAGTCGGCTTTTAGCCTGCTTCTTGGTAAGCTTAACATAGCTTTCACTTGGTCCGGTACGGATCGCGGTACGGATTCCCAAAACCTGTGTGACGTATTGTCGTGCCGGAGAAATGATCAGTAAAATCACAATTCTGTCAAAATGCTGAGGAACAGTGTGCTATAGATGATTACATACCATATTACACGGTACTCTTCTGACCAGGCGTAAGTAAGAGTGTTAGAGAAGGGTATACAGGACTAGGACTAAGCACTCCTGCTGTGCTTCCGAGCATTAACTCAATCTGAAGTCCAGTCCGTATTTCTGGCTGCACAAACCCGAGTCTGGCCGGTTGGCATCAACACAAAACGACGCTCACGCGGAAAGAAGCGTAAACTCCATACTGAAGCGCGGTGGTGATGACGACATCACGGCTGTTCCGGTTCCAGTTTATTACTTTATTAGGACACGCGACAGCAGCGTGCCTCATGGAAACGAAGGACTGGATCTTCAGCACGGACAACGAGCCCAAGGACACTTTTAACGCCTCACGTCATTATCTGAACTCTGAGACTCTGTTTGATGTTTACACTTTTCATCTATACACCAAATAATGTACTGCCCATCATATACAGTACTGTGCAAACGTTTTGGGCACCCTATTTTGTTTTCAGTACAAACATTGTTATAGATTTTTTTATTCTACGACTTCTACATTATTAAGTCAGTACAAAAAAAAAAAAAAAAACATTTCAGATTCCCAAACATTAGTTTTCCAGCACAAAATGTTTGTATGTCATTAAAGAAAGCAGCATATTATGTAAGAGACCACTTACTGCTGGGTTTTGCCCAGTGCTGTATATACATATACATCATCTCACTTTAAGTGTAAAGTTGAAATTCAGTTGCTGAATGCCACATACTCTCAAATTTATTGTTAGGATTATTTTTATGTTATAGTATGAGGTCTGTAAAACACCCAAACATGGAGTTAGGGGGTCACAACCTTGCAATATTCACGCAAGACTAAACTGTTAGGGTGGGTTTTCCTTTTCCTCCACTGTCACCTCTGGTTTGTTTATTAGGGATCGAAATCTACATCTGGACTTCTGTAAAGCTGCTTTGGGACAATGTGTATTGTTAAAAGTGTTCAACGGTTTAAGTTTAAGTCAAGCTGCCAGTGTTGGGTCCTTGAGCAGGACCAGTAAGCTGTATCCTGCCTCAGTGCCTCAGTGCTAAGTCAGACAAATGAGGCAAAGAAAAAAAACAGTTAGCAGGTAAATAAACAGTCACTTTCAGAGAACCATGACACTTCTGACTGACTGTAAATGAACATGTTAAACATATTAAACAGGCTTTCTATTTACAGCAGGTGAGAAAGTCAAGCACCCTAGGCTCTCGGTGTGTGTGTGTGTTGACCTGACACACAGCTCAGACATTCCGCAAAGTCACTTATTCTCCCATGCTAACCGTCTGCCTGGCCACGTCTGTCCACACGCGCGCGCGCGCGCGGTGCTAACTTGTAAGAGAGGACAACTAGCTAACGTCATCTAGCCTGCAAGCTAAGGTTAGCAATTTCCGGGGAATTCCTTCACCTAGCTAAGCTAGCAGGTTTAAAAAAAATTAACCAGATTTCAGCTTAATCCTCTTTAAAACGCCACAGACTCCTAAATCCGCTTCCGAGGTCATTTTTTTACCTGTTATATCCCGAGGAAACGGGCAGCTCCTACGCGCATGAGCGGGATTAATCCCTCTGACTTCTACTCGTTAGAATTTTAACCGGGGAACTTCAGCAAGGTGGCGTGGTGACGTAGCTCGAGGAGCGACGCTGCGTCCTGAACCGCAAGCTAGAGCACTAAATAGTGTGCGAAAGTAGCTCAGTACTAATAATGGCTCGCGTGATGTCCAGACATAAAGTAGGGAGTGGTCGTTTTTATTCGTTGTATGAGATCAAAAGGCATATGGGTTTGTCCCTTATTATTATTATTATTATTATTATTATTATTATTATTATTATTATTAATAAAGGGTGTTATTATGGGTGTGATGAAAATTTTTATTAAAAAAATTGATGACTAAATTCTGATATGAATATAAATAAACATGAATAGTGCAAAACAATGTGCATTTGTTTTGTCTGTTTAAAATTAAATAAATCAAAACACTGCTACGCACAAAGGTTTAATATTGTAAACTAAATATACTACAGGTTCACCATATCTTAAAAATAAATACACAAATAAATGTATAAATTCTCCCAAAAATGTAAGTAAACAAAGTCTCCAACCTGGGGAAAATAACTGGGAATAAAGCTCCAAAGTCGGCTAAAATGCCCGACTTCCACAGCCCCTGTCTCTGGCACTGTAGATCTCAACGGCAGGAGCCTGGTGTCGTTTGAAAGTTACTAAAGAGTTCTTTCTAACAGTTATAATGCGGTTGGTTAACCGTATAACCTGTGATAGGTGTTGGTTGTTGTAATCCGGAGCTATCAGTCACTTCACAAGTGCAGGTGATTCCCGGTAATCTCACAGTCTCTCTACAAAAGAACGAACATGATCATGTGACCAGCATGCTCTCTCTCTCTCTCTCTTTTTTATAATGATTGAGCGTGTCATCCTTGTTTCAGGCACTATGCCAATGTACAATGTAATATTAGCATACATCCTTTATAAGACCTTTTAAAGGTCATATTGTTCTGTGTTTAGACTCAGCCAACCTTTGGTTTCAGCCAAACAACAGAAAAGAAAATGAATTAAAGTGTATCTATACTGTGGGGGAAGAAGCACAAAATCTCTTCCAGATAGGATAAATACACTAAATGGCCAAAGTTTTTTGGACAGCTGAACATCCCATTCCAGATTTATTCCCTTTTTGCTGTTATATTAACCTCCACTCTTCTGGGAAGGCTTTCCACTAGATTTTGGAGCATGGCTTTCGGGGATTTGTGCTTATTCAGCTACAAGAGCATTAGTGAGGTCAGGCACTGATGTTGGTCGAGGAGGTCTGGGATCACTGCAGGCCACTCAGTTCTTCCAAACCAATTTTGGCAAACCATGTCTTCATGGAGCTCACACAGGGGCATTGTCATGCTGGAACAGGTTTGGACCTCTTAGTTTCAGTGAAGGGAAATTGTAAAGCTACAGCATACAAAGACATTCTAGACAATTGTGTGCTTCCAACTTTGTGGTCACAGTTCAGGGAAGACGCACATATGGGTGTGATGGTCAGGTGTCCACAAACCTTTGGTCGTATAGTGTATTACCTGGGGTTTTTTTTCATTGGTCATTTTATAGAAGGTAAAATACACAGTACTATTTGCAGGCATGTACGCTCGGTCATTAAAAATGACTGCCATAACAGATTCGGGCAGGACTCAAATCCCAAAGGTACTCCGGTAATAATTCCATTACTCCACCTCTGAATATAAAACTAACCCAACCCAAAAACGACTTCAGAAAGATATTTTTGAGAACGGCTTACCACATAATATACTGTGATCAAACGTGAAACCATAACAACCTTATTCATTAGCAAAACAGGTTTACCAAGGACAACAACATAAAGAAATTTATTGACTCTCGCTTTCAGTAAGTGCTTCATCCTGGCCATGTTGTGGTAAACCTAGACCATACACCTGGAACACTGGGTGTGAGGCAGGAATACACCCTCGATGTGACATCTGTAACATGCCATCAGTAGTGTAAGAGTGTTATGGGGACACCTGAACTGAAATGGACATTGTTAATATAGAACAAGGACAAGACAAGGCACAATAAACCCCATGTTGCTGGTGGGGTTACAACAGCCCTAGCTAGGTATTGTCTAAAATCTTAATTAAAAGAGACTGTTCATTCTCAGAAAGAAAGGAGGTGTGCCAGAGCCGTCCCAGGAGTCAACGGAACAAAACTGGCCATGGGAGGGATAACATAGCATAGCATATGCTGTCTCTCCCCTGTAAATCCTAGCGTCATCAACCAGTCATGGGCACCCGTGAGCTCACGTATGCGGAGTAGGGTAGACAGCAGTATACTTCATGAGGAGGTGGATCTTTAGTCATCCTTT
The DNA here is from genome assembly GCA_023630585.1 of Cranoglanis bouderius. Classification (NCBI taxonomy): domain Eukaryota; kingdom Metazoa; phylum Chordata; class Actinopteri; order Siluriformes; family Cranoglanididae; genus Cranoglanis; species Cranoglanis bouderius. Next base: position 4,588,171 of record CM042565.1, read on the forward strand.
GAAGACAGCTGTTCAAACATCTAGGAGAATTTCATTCCACCACCTAGATGCAAGAACAGAGAAAAGCCTTGATGCTTGCCTTCACTGTACCCTGAGAGATGGTGGGTCCAACCAAGCAGTGCTGGAAGACTGGAGGGAACCTGGTGCAGTGCGGTGTAAGGTATGAGGGTGCTGGCCCCTTTTTTGGCTTTGTAGGCAAGCATCGATGTTTTAAATCTGATGCGAGAAGCCATTCAGTTCTCGATGAGGCACAAGGTAAAAAGTTAAATAAAGCTGAACACCATTGATCTTTTTCCCTTCTCTTATTTTTCTCCCCAATTTGGTCACAAGCCAGTTCCTAATTCCTGTCATCTTCTCTGTCACAGTGGCCTTTGGCAGGCTTCACGTGTCTCGTATGACAGGGGAGAGCTAGCTGGTGGGTGGGAATTGGCAGGTGACCAAATCGGGAGAAAAATAAGAGCACCCTCATACCTTACACCGCACTGCACCAGGTTCCCTCCAGCACTGCTTGGTTGGACCCACCATCTCTCAGGGTACAAGGAAGGCAAGCATCAAGGCTTTTCTCTGTTGTTGCATCTAGGTGGTGGAATGAACAACTTCTAGATGTTTGAACACCTGTGCCACTGGCTGTCTTCAAAGGATGACTAAAGACCTACCCCTTCATGAGGCATTTCAATTAGCTATTATTTAAAAAAAAAAAAATAATAATAATAATAATAATAATAATAATAATAATAATAATAATTCCAGGTCTTTTGGTTCATACCATTCCAGGTTCATACCACACTAACCTCCCAAACAGTGTTTTTACTTATAATACTCTTCATCACCGACCTAGTGAACCAGTTCTAGGATGTATTTATTGAGACTTCCAAGCAGTTCTGTAAGTTGGTCTGGATAAGGCCTTCTGCCAAATACTGTAAACATAAATAAATGTAAATGTTTATTTCTCTCTTCTACAGCTGTGTTTTGTAATGATTTCTAATCCCACTTTCCGACATCGCCAAAAAGAGGACTGGTTCCCTTTTGAGTCCGGTTCCTCTCAAAGGTTCTCCCTCATGTCGCTTCACCTCATACCATGCCAGTGATCCTTACTGATGGCACAACTTAAGCAGGTTGTGGGTATGTTGGTAATAGTCAATCCAAGGTCTTACCTTTATCCATTCATCCATCCATCCAACAGGTAATTTAGAATAGCCCATAACCTCTTAGAACATGGTTAGGAGGAAACCAGAGAACCCTGAAGAAACCCACACGGACACGGGGTGAATATGCGAAGCTCCACAGACACGGTATATCAAACCAGGGACTCTGGAGCTTTGAAGAAGCAACACGACCCGCTGCACCATCAGGCTGTTTTACTGTACTCTTGTCTTTTAACAAATGTTAACCTAAAAATGAGCCACTTTGTTTGGAGTCCTTTAATTTATGCAAGGAGAGACAGCTGCTCGAGTAGCTAAATGTAAAAAACAAAAGAGAGCATTTTATTTTTATGATCCCTTCAACAGCTGGACCTCGGCCATCAAACATTTATGAATAAAACCAGTTCCGGATAGACCCAATAAAAATGTAACCTTAAAAATAATTTAGTGTTAAAAATAATAAATTGCAAATGTATACCGGCAATGATGGCCAATTTGAAAGAAACTCTGTGGCAGGGAAAAAAAAAAAAAAACCCAAAAGAACATCTTTAAGAGAAGTACCACAAAATATTAGAAACGTGGGTCTAAGAAGACAAAAAAAAAGGAGAAACTGTCTATAAAACTGTACATACATAAAATACTAGTCTAAACCTTTGTTACAAAAGTTGTCCTCTGTGGAATTATAAAAGCACAAGCAAATTAACTGACCTTTGTTTTTGAGGTCAACTTCAGTAAAGTGGAGGGAAAAAAGGATTGGTATTTTGTATCAAAATTGCAAAACAAGGATGGGAAAGATTCTGACATCAAACTGGATAGATGTAGCTCAAAATTACTCCATTGGATCATCTCATAACACAAAAAAAAAAAAAAAAAAAAAAAAAAAAAAAAAAAAAAAAAAAAAAAAAAAAAAAGTTTAGTTCACAGAAAGTACTCCCTATTTATACATATAAACAATCTAGAACTCAAGAAGTTAGCTTCTTGTTTTTTGCCTGATTTCGAGGGGATTCTTTAAGCAAGCCTCGAATCCTTAGGTAAACCCCTGTTGCCTCAGCGACCTCCGTGAACTCTGGCGTGTCTTCAAAAGGGATGATACCTTCCGCGAACTTGCTTCGGTGTGGAACGGCTGTTATTTTCTTTACAGCAGGTTCTTCATTATCTTCAGCTGCTTGTGCATCCAGCACAGGCATGCTCTTTTCTTCAGGAACTTCACTTATTCTGTCCTTTTCAGGGTCAGAATCGTTACCCTGACTAACCTCATCCAGAACAATTAGCTCATCAGAAGACTCTGCACCCGTGTCTTCGTTAAGAGCGTCGTTGACCTGGCCGTTGCTGCTTTTGTCTTCGTCAGCACTGCTTAAATGCACTTCGACAAGTGAAGCAGGTGTGCTTGAAAGTTCACGGTCGTTGTCGGAGATCTCCTCTTCCTTTGGCTCGGATTCTTGCGCCCCCTCCTCTAACTCGGCGCCAGGCTCGGCTAATGGAGACACACGGGGCGAGCCCATGCCAGGCGTGCCGGTGGCCCCAGTGTCGGAGTCACTGTTGCCGTTATCGGCGCTCTCGAGCTCCGCCCACAGCAGTCGCTGCTGCTCCTCCAGCTCCTCTAACGTCAGCCCGTCCTCCGACTCCTCCCCCCCGGCACCGCTTCGACCTGACAGAACTGGAGAACCTGCATTTGTGGGTGGTGTTGGAGGGGGCGTGCCTTTAGGGAGAGGTGGAGGGGTGGGTGTGACCGGAGGAGTTCCCAGGGGTAAGGGTGGCGGTGTGCTAATGAGCGGAGAGTCTGGAGGAAGTGGAGGTTGAAACTGGAAATCGTCAAATCTGTCTCGTTTGGGAGTGTCATGATCTGTGGACACACACACACACACACACACACACTATTTACAGAGTTTTCTCCTTACCCCAAATATACAGTGGTGCTTGAAAGTTTGTGAACTCTTCAGAATTTTCTACATTCCTGCATAAATATGACCTAAAACATCATCAGATTTTCACACAAGTCCTAAAAGTAGATAAAGAGAACCTAAATAAACAAATGAGACAAAAATATTATACTTGGTCATTTATTTATTGAGGAAAATGATCCAATATTACATATCTTTGAGTGGCAAAAGTATGTGAACATTTGCTTTCAGTATCTGGTGTGACCTCCTTGTGCAGCAATAACTGCAACTAAACGTTTGCGGTAACTGTTGATCAGTCCTGCACGTCGGCCTGGAGGAGTTTTAGCCCGTTCCTCAGTATAGAACAGCTTCAACTCTGGGATGTCTGTGGGTTTCCTCACATGAACTGCTTGCTTCAGGTCCTTCCACAACATTTCTATTGGATTAAGGTCACGACTTTGACTTGGCCATTCTAAAACATTAACTTTATTCTTCTTTAAACATTCCTTGATAGAACGACTTGCGTGCTTAGGGACGTTGTCTTGCTGCATGTCCCACTTTCTCTTCAGATTCAGTTCACGGACAGATGTCCTGACATTTTCCTTTAGGATTCACTGGTATAATTCAGAATTCATTGTTCCATCAAAGATGGCAAGTTGTCCAGGCCCAGATGCAGCAAAACAGGCCCAAACCACAATACTACCACCACCATGTTTCAAAGATGGAATAAGGTTCTTATGCTGGAATGCCATGTTTTCCTTTCTCCAAACAGAACACTTCTCATTTAAACCAAAACATTTTATTTTGGTCTCATATGTCCACAAAACATTTTTCCAATAGCCTTCTGGCTTGTCCACGTGATCCTTAGCAAACTGCAGATGGGTAGCAGTGGCTTTGCAACCCCGCTATCTATGCACACCATTGTTGTTCAGTGTTCTCCTGATGGTGGACTCATGATCATTAATATTAGCCACATTTGTACACAATCTGTCTGACTGTGGAGATGGTTTTGTAACCTTTTTCAGCCTGATGAGCATCAACAATTCTTTTTCTGAGGTCCTCAGAAATCTCCTGTCTGTTCGTGCCATGATACACTCCCACAAACGTGTTGTGAAGATCAGACTTAGTGAGCGCCCGGTTTTATTTAAAGAACAGGAATTTATCACATCCCACTGATTTAAAACACCTGAATCTAATGTCACCTTCAAATTAACTGCTAATCCCAGAGGTTCACATACTTTTGTCACTCACTGATGTGAAATACTGGATCATTTTCCCCAGTAAATAAATAAACAAACAAACAAATAAATAAATAAACGACCAAGTATTATATTTTTCTCATTTATTTTAATGGGTTCTCTTAGTCTATTTTTAGGACTTGTGTAAAAATCTGATGTTTTACGTCATATTTATGCAGATATATAGAAAATTCTAAAGAGTTGACAAACTTTCAAGCACCACTGTAGCTGAGCAGTAAAGTCAGATTGTTCACTCGCCAGCCTCTGATTATTTTCTCTTTTGAAGTTTGAAAACAAAGACTTTCCTGTAGTGGAAAACTGACACTGAAGACTCCTTCCATAAATGTTTTGTAAAAAGTCTCCATACACAAGACGTCACCATTTCAATGGTTAGCCATTTTTCTTTGTTAAAGAAAACGTTTTTGTAATTAGGTTTATTATTAGGCTGAGATTATGTGAAGCACCACCATGCAAGTTCCGGTGTATGAGCTGTTACTATAAAAACGATAATAAAGTAGAACTTTAATTACAGTGAATTACAGCCGGAAATACTGTTCGAGCTGCTGTTACGCGAGAAATCAACAGTGTATTTAAAAAAAAATTTAAATGTGCAAGAAGCCAAGAACTGACTTTATTTAGAAATATTTAGACAACTTTACCATACCCGAGTCTGTGTCCATATCTGAGCTTCCGCAGACGTCTGAATTTGACCGCCGCTTCTTGGTCTGCTGTGGTGTTAATTCAGGCTCGTGGCACCTTTTCATACATTTCGAATCGAGCTGTTGACAAACAGGTGGTCAAGATTTACACGTACGAATGTAAAGTTATCCAGCAACAGAAAAGAAATGTGTTTACCGCCGGATACATATTTGACAACTGAGCAGCAAATGTTGGCTTCCAGTGTTGAGGCTGCATTGGGATGGAACCAAATGATCGGTACTCCTGGAAAAAGAAAAAAAAGTTTCTAGAAGCCAACTTTCATCAGCTTTTGTTATTTCATGATTTCATTCTGTGCAGGACCCCCTTCATGGCCTGAGACCTTGCCATGGTGAAGGGGCTCGTGTACGCTGAAGAGCTTCAGGGTCACTAGGAGCTTACTGCCCCAGTGAGAGACAGATCTGAGAGATCAGCCATAGCAAGAGCCTAGAGACCCCTATTAAGGCACTAAATTATAGAAAACAGATACACAAACTATACAAAAGCAATTCAACACCACTGTACACTTACATCTCTAACATTGGAGGGTGCAGACACATTAAAACCGGGGAAATCCACTAGCTTTGAGACATCATAGGATACATTTTGGTTAGGGCCGTTTGAGGCTTCCTCTCCTGATGCTTGGAAGAGAAATTTTGCAAAAGGTTTTACTTTTTGCACACAAATTCTCAGCAAAGAAAAGAGCTTTTTTTGGGTGGAAAAAACCCTTACTTTTACCGTCGTAGAGCATCAGGCCCGAGTTTTCCATCTCGGCTTCCTTTAACCAGCCAGGCGGGTAACCCAGCTCTCTCATGCGGTAAATAAATGGTGGGAGTGTATTAGCAACAATGCCGAGGGCATCCAAGAGCTCGTTACTGCAAAATGAAAACACATGAAAACATGCATAAAATGTATATTATACTGTACTATGTACTGTATATACATATGCATAGCTGTATTTTGTTACCACTGGGCATTATAATATTAGTATTTTGAATATGTTTGTCACCTTTCTGAGAGATTTAGAGAATATAATTGGCAGAGCACTACATTGTCAGTGCTAGCTCTTCATTTTCCTACTTCACAAACTTTATAAAAAAAAAAAAAACTTTTAAAGAGCCTCTATAAGTGTGTGGTATGGGTCAGTTAGTGACCTCACAACTCCTGGCTTGTACTTGGAGAAGCGCTCCTCCAACTCCTCTGCATGGTACCGCTGGTTACTCTGAAGGTTGCCCTGGTTGACTTGTGCAAACTCTTTTCTCTTCGCGTTGATTCGTGCCATGTCTTTGGGCTGGGGGGAAAAAAAAGGCAAGATTTTCACAAATTCATAAACACCCATCTATTAAATCCATTCATTATGTCAGTCGGCATGTTCAAAATGATTACCTTTGGACAATCTCGTAGTTGGTGGTCTTCGGCACCGCAGTTAAAGCAGCATGGTTTAGGCCTGAAAAAGGACATTGCACAAGTGAACATGAAACAATTCGCTTGTCTGGCGGACGCTCCGCATAATCTAAAAGTTATAATAATAAAAGTAATTTAACAAAGAGATGTGTAATTGTTGCTATAGCGAAACTTTGTGTAAGCAGATATTTATTCTTTTTTTTTTTTTTTTTTTTTTTTTTTTAAATGGAAGGAGTCTCCAGTGTCAGCACTGTTTAACAGTTAGTATGTTTTCTGTCGTGGTCAAGACAGAGGCCTTTGTGCGGTGGTTGTGCAGTGGTTTGTTAACATGAAGAAAAGAGAATAAAGAGAGGCTCTGGAAAGAGAATGATAACATTAATTGTGACTATAAACTGCCATGATAGCCTCTGATTCTTGTTCTTAATGGACAGGTGTGCAGCCTGACGTGGTCTTCTGCTGTTGTAGCCCATCCACCTTAAAGTTTGATGTTTTGTGCATGCTGACATGCTTTTCTGCTCACCACGGTTGTAAAGAGTGATTATTCGAGTTCCTGGACCCTTCCTATCTATCGCTCACTCAATGGTTTTTTATGCACCATTCTGTGCAAACTCTACAGACTGTTGTGTGTGAAAATCCCAGCAGATCAGCAGTTTCTGAAATACTCAAACCAGCCCATCTGGTACCAACAACCATGCTACGGGTAAAGTCACAGAGATCACACTTTTTCCCCAAATCTGATGTTTGATGTGAACATTAACTGAAGCTCTTGACCTGTATCTGCATGATTTGATGCATCGTACTTCTGCCACATGATTGGCCGATTGGATAACTGCATAAATGAGCAGGTGTACAGGTGTTCCTATTAAAGTGGAGCTGTGAGGCACCCTGAAGCTGTGAGGCAGTGATGATAGCTGCTGCATTACCCCATGGTTACTTTCCTTGATTTAAATTTTAGTTACCGTATAGTCACTGCACTTCTACGTTTCTTTTTTTGCTGAAAGACAACTGACTCCGAATAATCCAGTGAGACAAGGCAAAACAGGATTTCCACATTCTTACAGAAATCAGGATTGTGTCCTGAGCAGGTCAAGCAGCAGAGACACGCCTCTCCAACAGCATCACATACCTCTTCTCCTTGATCTGCACTTCCTGCCCCTCCAAAGCAATGACCTGGGCAAACACCTGCTGATACCTTTTGAAGATGTCATTCAGGAAGGTATATATATGTACATCTGAGAGGCATAAAAAGTGATCATACATACACATGACAGAAAAAATAAAAAACACACACACACACACACACGAGTCGTTTCAAGAACAAAATAACGCACATACAAATATGATCTTAAGGATACTTGGGAACGTCCCAGCCGTCTGTCAGCTGGGGATTTTCGTTGAGAAGGGGCTGACCGAGTTTATCCAGGCAGAAGGTGGTGAAGTACAACACACTCCCCACCACCTGCACAACACGAAGAGAAAAAGAAAAAGAAAAAGCATTGCTGAGAAAACCGTTCCAGAGAAACAGATTTCTACGCACTGTTTTAAAAAAAGTATGACGACGTTCATATGGGGAACCGTGTGGCAGAAGTTGTGAGGAATACTCACACAAAAAGCATCTCGAATGTGTTTTCCAGTTGAAGCGGTTCCCTGGTTTTCCTCCATGACAAAACTTGAGTTCTGCATAAGGGAGATTACATTTCAGATTAGAAATGTGAAACCAGATTACATGCAATCATACAATATTGATGTTCTAAATTACATTTAGTGTTGATCTTAATAAAATGTGCCATGACTGATTTGTAACCACGGGATTTTTAAGGATAAGATCAGGCTCTGAACATCAGACTTTGTGCCAACGCTGTTCCCCTCCTCATCTTCCCCATGCTGTATCACGCTGATCAGAGCTGGGCCATTTAATAGGTCACTGTCCTCAAGCTGGGGCTCAACTTATCTCCATATAAATATCTTTATACGTCTGGAGGCATAACGCTGAATTTCTACAGTTGGTTATTAGCTACCGTTAGCTAATGATAATGAATTTGTGATGCCAAGGTACTTCATAAAATGAAGATGAGAGCAGTTCGGTGCGGCGAGCACTGAGACTCGTGCTCTTCTTTACCCTTCGCTCTCCACTGTCTGGTATTCGCTCGAGAGTCATGTTAAAGTAAGAGCCATGGCCTAAAGTATAAATTGTGTACAATAACAAAAAATATATATATACAGATTTTATTAGTATTCTAACAACTTATGATTAAATACGTAAAACAAGTTACATTGAAAATGTGTGGTTTTGTCACACCCCGAGTCAGCGTCATTAGGTTTAAATATGGAGTCTAATTTATTACCTAAAAGCGCAGGACGTGAGGATCGTACCTGTGGTTGAGGCTGTGAAGCAGGTGGTTGGCCATTATTCTGCTGATGCTGCTGAATGAGACTGAAGATGTGGTCTTCGATGTCTTGCCGGCACTGTCTGAACACACGTTCACACACAATCCTCAGACTAGTACTGGGGCGATATATCGCTATAATATCGATATCGTGATAAATGATTACACAATACACTTTTCTGAGATATCGTTGGTATGGTGATGTATTTTTTACGTTTTTAATAATTACAAATTAAACGATATTGAATGGACGCTGTTGATTTGAAGTAATTTTTTTTTTTTTTTTTTTAAACGTAATTTCTTTGTCTTAGTAGGCATTAAAGAGAAGTATCAACAGACTCGGTTTAATGTTTTTTTTGTTGTTTGTTTATTTTACTACTGTTTTGACAGTTTATTAGCTAAATCATATATCGTGATGCGCGTCATGTATCGTAGAAATGTCCTCAAGCGCCGCGATATGATATTTCTGTCATATCACCCAGCCCTATCCGAAACCAACCACTATTCAAGCATGGAATAAAGATGCGTAACTAAAATAACGAACACTTACTTTGAGATGCTGTTGTTCCCGAAGAGAATCTGGCAGAGCGGACCATCGACTTTTGAATTCGCGACGCTGATACCTCTGGAACAGAGTTCACAAGGGTTCACATTCGGTCATCCGCTCGTCTGCGAGGACAATAAACCATTTGCTAAGAAAAAATATTAAGAGACTTACTTGGGTCGACTCAAAAAGTTTAACTTTCTCTTCAGTTCCTCATGTGAACTAGTGGTTAAGGAGGGAAAAAAAAGGATAATCTGGAAAGCAAGACTACGGCATGAAGGAGAGGGCTATTATGGATTATTATGATTAATATCAATTAATCAATTATGAGCGAACATATTGATGGTGATTTTAAATACATCGAATTTCAGTTGAGGGACGAACGGTCTAATAATCAGACCGCCGAATGAGATTGGTGAGAATACAGACATACTACTCCTTTGGCGTACTGATTTTCGCCTGCCGTATAGCAGGCGAAATAACCATTCACACCCCGGACAATTTGGAAACGCCTACGACGCGTGTCTTCGGACTGGGGGAGAAACCTGAGCACCCGGAGGAAACCCCCGAAGCACGGGGAGAACGTGCGAGCTCTGCGCACACAGGGCGGAGGCGGGAACCGAACCCCCAACCGAGGAGGGTTTCTTCGTAAACAAAACGTTTAATTCCCTAAAGCTACCAAAGAAACCTTCATTCACACACCAGCTAACCGTCCCAAATGACCAGAACAGCAAAACAACGGCTACAGTATGTCTGAGGATGTTTCATTTGAACATGAAAGTGTTAACAAGGCTTAACGGTATTTATTCAAACATTACTAGTATATGATAATATGCTTTTTGGAAAGACTTCTGGAGCAAAAATGTGTCCCATATTACCTTAAGTCAGACTTTGGATTTAATGTTTACAAGAGAAAAGTGAAAAAGTGGAGGAGATGAACTGTCCCTTTAATGGCTAGGCTGAAGGTTTTCAGAGGAAACGAAATCAAAAGTCATTCCTCCTGCCGGTCCTGTAGCACAAAATTTACTTATTATTATTTAATTAAAAGTTAGATATAAAGGTTAAAGTTGGAGATGAACGCAGTTAGGAGGCAGGTATAAGTCATTATAAGTTGGCGGATTTGCAGCTTTAACCCGCTGTGTTGATGTCCGTTAGCTGCACAGTGCACTAAAACTGACCGAGAAAGATGAGAGCTGTGCTGTCAGGTGCATTGTGAACGTAACCCTTATATATATATATATATATTAAACAACACAAACACCAAACATAACGTCTCTCAGGCGCATTTAATTCCGCGCGCGCTAACTGGCAGCTTAGCTTAGCTTAACCTTAGCTCCCCCCGTCCCCTCCCCCCGTGTATGAAGGATATTCTCCGTTTTCAGCTGGGTTATGGTCTCTTCACACTCCTCTATCCTCTCCCGGAGACCCGGAGCTTCTTCGTCATCGGTAAACTTGACGTGTTTTGCAAGAGGAGTGTCTGCCTCAAACTGCTCGAACAGCTCGCTGTCGCCGAAATCCACCTCCATGTTTGTTAGTTCCGTGTTTGGCTACGTGAGGTCAAAGGGCAATACGAAGGCGCGCGAGAGCGCTGATTGGCTGAGAGCGTTTTTTTTTGTTTTTTTTTTTACGCACGAGGCGCGTTCCAAATCGCACAGCAGCAAAGAAGGGACGTGAGTAAGCAGAGGAGGCGATATAGAGGTTAATATACAGGCAATAAAACAACTAAACAAATGGACAAAACGTCTCAGGAAAACATCTCACTGTCCCAAACAAGACTTTAAAAGGCTATATATATATATATATATATATATATATATATATATATATAACCATATAAAGGATCAATGTATCCGGACAGTGGGCTCCCTGCTGCTTGGTGACAAATTCTATTATTAAAAGCACTATACAAATAAATTTGAATTGAATTGCAATTGCAACAAACATTTTAAACATTGGCATTTAATTAAAACACTTCACCTGTAGGTGGCAGTAGCTTATAGGGCTTGAAGAAAAGCAAACACACAAAAAAAGGTCCAAACAGCACAGTTAATTAATTCTATTTTGTTTTATTTGAATATATTGGCCACTTTATTAGATACGCCTACAAATACAGCTACACCTATAGACTATGTTATCAGATATGTCTACCATATAGGTCAGTCTGTATGTGTAGAGTTAATGAAAGCAAAAGGATCTGATCCAGTCAGTAATTTTATACCCCACCAAAGTGATGCTGGTTGTGACAGTGACAGCCGGTCACGATATTCAGTCATCATAGACATAAAACTATTACGCATGAGTCTTTGCGCCTCAGATTCATGTTCTTGGCTGACAGGAAGGGAACCCAGTGTGGTATTCTGCTGTTGTAACTCATGCACCTCAAGGTTTGATGTGCTGTGCATGCTGAGATGCTTTTCTGCTCACAACAGTTGTAAAGAGTGATTATTTGAGTTACTATATCCTTCCTGGCAGCTTGAATCAGTCTGGGCATTTTCCTCTGACCTCTCTCATCAACAAGACGTTTCCACCCCCAGAACTATCACTCACTCAATGTTTTTTTTTTTTTTTTTTTGTATTTTGCACCATTCTGTGAAAAATCTAGAGACTGTTGTATGTGTGTGAAATTTCCAGGAGATCAGCAGTTCCTGAGATACTCAAACCAGCCCATCTGGTACTGACATCCATGCCACGTTTAAAGTAACAGAGATCACACTTTTTCTTCATGTATTTATTTAATGTATTTATTTCTTAATTGCTACATTTAACATTCAGTAAGGTGTTACCAGTTAACAGCTCTAAAACAAACAGAAAAAAAACAACTTTTAATGTTTAATACATATCGAAATATAGCTGTTATTCATTAACTCGCTTCAGTCTCCTCTTCAGGAGGGGAAATGCTGATAAACTGGGTTAAGGTCTGGTTACTGACTTGGCCAGTCTACAACTTTCCACTTTTCCCCCCTGATAAAGTCCTTTGATGAGTTGCCAGATGTTTTGAATCATTGTCTTGCTGCACTCTGCTGCTACCATCATGAATTATATCATCAGTAAAGATTAGTGATCCTGTTCCAGAAGCAGCCATGCAAGCCCAAGCCATGACACTACCTCCACCATGTTTCACAGATGAGCTTGTATGTTTTGGATCAAGATTTAGATCCTTTCTTTCTTCACACTTTGGCCTTTCCATCACTTTGTTAGAGGTTCATCTTGGTTCCAGATGTTTTGTGGCTCATCTCTGTATTTCTTTGTGAATTCCAATCTGGTTTTCTGATTCTTACTGCTGATGAGTGGTTTACATCTTGTGTTATGGCCTCTATATTTCTGCTCTCTAAGTCTTCTTCAAAAGGTGGATTGTGATACCTTCACCCCTGCCCTGTGGAGGTTGTTGGTGATGTCACTGACTGTTGTTTTTGGGATTTTTCTTCATAGCTCTCACAATGTTACTGTCATCAGCTGTTGTTGTTTTCCTTGGCCGACCCATTCGGTGTCTGTTGCTCAGTACATCAGTGTTTTTCTTTTTCAGGACTTTCCAAATTGTTGTATTCACTATGCCCAATGCTTGTGCAGTGCCTCTGATAGATTTCCCCTCTTTTCTCAGCTTGCTTTTCTCCCATAGACAGCTCTCTAATCTTCATCTTCGCTTCTCCTTTTTAACAACAAATGTAGCAAATTTCACAGGTGAAACCGAAGGCTAAAACCAAGAGTAGATGTTCAGAGCTATTTATTGTTTAAACAATCAATCTGGGTAACAAGAAACACCTGTCAGTCACATGTTTCAATATTCTTGCTCACCTACAAACTGAGTGGTCTGATACAAAATGTGCTGTTATGTCGTTTAACACATCCACATATAAATACCAGGAAATAAATCTGAAATTCTAAACTCTCTTCTCATATTCATCTTTTGATCTCAAACCCAAATGTCTTCAGTCTACAGCAAAAAACACGTGAATTGGCCTTGCTGTTCCATTAGTTTCAGAGGGGACAGTATATATAACAGCAAGTGAGGAAATGTGCGTTCTGCCGGCAGAGGGCGCTGTTGAAACATACTAGATGCAAAGTGTTTAATCAAAATGACAACGAAGAAGATGACGCAGGTGCGCATGCGCGTTAATTATAATACCGGATTCAATAAACGTACGGCGTAGTATCAGCTGTTTTATTTTATCATGAGTGTTTTTACGCTTTCTGTTGTATTTAGATTAACGCTGTGTTTGTTTTTAACATCGCGAACGTTCAATTAAAACGTTATTTTATGTATTAGGGCGCTCAGTGATGTAGTGCGCGTTGAATCATGGGCAATTTTTCAACTTCCAACCTCAGACATGGACAAGAGAGCTCGGGAGTCAGCTTATAAACACCAGGATAAAGTAAATCTCATGTTCTCAGTCACCACATCTGAATATTCTGCTGTATTAATGGGAAAGTTTGGAGTTTGATGCAGATTTTCACTGTTTTCTCCTCAAAAGAACCAAAGGCTCTTCTTGTTTATGAAGTGACCAGTTCAGGATGTCAACAATCCTGAGACTGAAGTGAAGTGTGGCTTCATAGTAAAGACTTCATAACAATACACTTTTAAATGTATCCATCACTAAGTTCACTTTCTGGAGCCATTTCTTGAATTGATACGATTTCCTTTTGTGTAATTGGCTTGCACGCATTGCAAGACTTTTAAATACTTTAACCAAAGCCTAGAAGGTGTAAAAACCTAACATATGAGAGAATTTTCCTGTTCGTAATGCACTAAAGAACACTCTAACCTGATATTTGCCTTTGGGTGTAGAACCCATTAAAAACAAATCAAAAATAATGACCACCAAGTCTGTCTCAGTCACCAACTTGCCATACTGGGAAAGTGGCAAAAGGAGAATTCGATTCTTGTATCTAGTCGGTGACAATTCCTTTCAAGTGACCAAACCGAGTACAAATGAGGTAAATACATGTTTTGTTTTGTTTTTTAAACATAACACCTTCTACTTCGTGAATGTCGTGTACAAGTAACAGCTTCATGCCCTCATTTGTAAAGGAGCCAGGGATCCCTCTATTTCTTGGAGCTGATCTCTTTTTGAACACAGACGTCCGCACTGAGAACCATCCCAGACACCATGCCAAGTTTGCGAAAAGAGGACTAGCAACCAAACTGGCCTTCTCCCCAGGTATCACACCTCTGAGCTCATTTAAACGGCCTGAAACTGCGATATTCTCGGGTGGATGTTCTTAATGAGCTGCTTTTTAAAAAATTTTTGTCTGATGTGTATTTGCAGACTTCAGGATCCAAGGCTTACGAGTCCCTTGTTCCAGTAACAGTTTGTGGTTCTACTGTGTTCATGGGGTTTTTCGAGTGGCCTTTGAGCTTTACAGCAAACAAGAGCAGCTGTCAATCTTGGAGTCATTTCAGGTAGTGTGTATGTGTGTGTGTGTGTGTGTGTGTGTGTGTGTGTGTATATATATATATATATATATATATATATATATATATATATATATATATATATATATATATATATATATATATATATATATATATATATACCTGTTCATCAGGTGCCTCTACCACATACATGCACCGATCACTTTAATAGGAACACCTGTAGCCCTGGTATACAGTCAGACAACATTATGGCAGCAGTGAAAGGCATAAAATCATTCAAATATAGGTCAAGAGCTTTGGTTGATGTTCACATCAAACATCAGAATGAGGGTGAAATGTGATCTCTGTGACGTTGACTGAGGTGAGTCAGGTGTTTTCAATCAATGGGATGACAGTCAGGTGTGAGTGAGCGCCCTGTTTTATTTAAAGAACAGGGATCTATCAAAGTCTGATCTTCACAACACATGTTTGTGGAAGTGTATCATGGCACAAACAAAGGAGATTTCTGAGGACCTCAGGAAAAAGAGTTGTTGATGCTCATCAGGCTGGAAAAGGTTACAAAACCTTCTCTATAGAGTTTGGACTCCTCCAATCCACAGTCAGACAGATTGCGTACGAATGGAGGAAATTCAAGACCATTGGTACCCTCCCCAGGAGTGGTCAACCAACAAAGATCACTCTAAGAGCAAAACGTAATACTCTGCATGGTCACAAAGGAACCCAGGGTAACTTCTAAGCAACTAAAGGCCTCTCTCATATTGGCTAATGTTCATGAGCCCACCATCAGGGGAACACTGAACAACAATATTGTGCATGGCAGGGTTGCAAGGAGATTCTCCAAAAAGAACATTGCTGCCCTTCTGCAGTTTGCTAAAGATCACATGGACGAGCCAGAATGCTGTTGGAAAAATGTTTTGTGGACATATGAGACCAAAATAGAACTTTTTGGTTTAAATGAGAAGTGTTCTGTTTGGAGAAAGGAAAACACTGCATTCCAGCATAATAACCTTATTCCATCTGTGAAACATGGTGGTGGTAGTATCATGGTTTGGGCCTGTTTTGCTGCATCTGGGCCAGGACAACTTGCCATCTTTGATGGAACAATGAATTCTGAATTATACCAGCAAATTCTTAAGGAAGATGTCAGGACATCTGTCCGTGAACTGAGTCTGAAGAGAAAGTGGGACATGCAGCAAGACAACGACCCTAAACAACAAGTCATTCTACCAAAAAATGGTTAAAGAAGAATAAAGTTAATGTTTTGGAATGGCCAAGTCAAAGTCGTGACCTTAATCCAATAGAAATGTTGTGGAAGGACCTGAAGCAAGCAGTTCATGTGTGGAAACCCACAGACATCCCAGAGTTGAAGCTGTTCTATACTGAGGAACGGGCTAAAACTCCTCCAGGCCGACGTGCAGGACTGATCAACAGTTACCGCAAACATTTAGTTGCAGTTATTGCTGCACCAGGGGAGTCACACCAGATACTGAAAGCAAAGGTTCACATACTTTTGCCACTCACAGATATGTAATATTGGATCATTTTCCTCAATAAATGAACGACCAAGTATAATATTTTGTTTGGGTTCTCGTTGTCTACTTTTAGGACTTCTGATGTTGAGAATCGGATGATGTTTTAGGTCATATTTATGCAGAAATGTATAAGAATGTATAAGAAAAGGCTATAACTATAAGTAGGCAACACCCACTGAGGGTTTAAAGTCTTTGTGAAAGATGCACTAATTTATCAGTAGTAACAAAGAAATAAGTGTGTAGTTTTCTCTTTTTTCCTTTTGTTTTCATTACAAGAACAAGCACATTCCTGCCTACACTAACCATTTAATAGTCACTTTCAGCGACAAACTGATATCAGATCTTATGAGTGGGACAGAGTACTCTGTTGATAAGCCACTACACTCCAGATGCCATAAAAGATTGGTAGCTGATACATTCAGTGGATTTTCCTTCTTATCACTAACAAATGAAGGGATGAGGTCATGAGTGCTGAGCAAACCAACTTTATTCTAAAGCGCTCAAGGGGCGAACAGACACTTCCACAGGATGTTTAGAGCTCAATACAGTCTTTATCTACCAGCCCTTTTTATACTGTGTTTCTAGTGTTAACAAATAGCAGGTGGAAATTACGCACACTGTGGCTAAATATGGAAAATAAATGTACGTAGCTATATGAATGAAGCGTAGCATGATTAAAAAGCAGCAGATAATAAAATGTTCACTATCACACACGTAAACTCCCATATCTGATCGGATTTGTAGCAACTGTATTGTAGCACCTCAGGGTCTTTTAATCTGGAAAGTCGCAAATGTATACACAACAAACAATCATGAACATATTGAATGTTTCTCTCTGCTATATGGCATAAGGCTGGTGCACTTCAGTTCAAGACATTTGCCTTTATTCAAAGTTACATATAAGTTAGGCAGAATCCAATCTAAGTGTAACAATTGAGTATTTATGGATTAAGTACCCTGTAGCTTATCTAGGTTTTAATTTCCCCATTTTCCCCCCCTTGCATCTGAATCTGTCTGCAACTCTAGCTGTTATTTATAAATAATATGTGGGGAAAACCGATTCACGTGGTAAAAGTTTGACTTTCCTGAACTGAAACTGGTGCGCATCTCAATCACAAGTAGCGTAACCTCTTAATACCTGGTTACCGACAAAAGTGAGAAGGGAGAAAATTGCAAAGTATATACAAATTAGATACATGTCCATGAAAACTATGTTGATCTTTATAGCAGTTTTTATTCCTAGCCTACAGACTGACAGGCTTTCAGAAGTCCTGTCATTTTATATCGAATAATAATAATATCCCTTATATTTACATTTATAGATTATTTAATAACCCTTTTGTCATTTCTATTTCATTTGGAATATTGAACTCCAGAGCAGACCACAAAAAGACTAATTTCAGCATTCTCTTAGCAATATATAACATCAGCAGTGTTCTGAGAATCTTTATTCAACCTTATTCTCCTTTTCAGGATCTGTGGAAATCTCGGATCAATGACGATCAACTAAACTCGGCGTACAACATTGGAATCCAGCTAGACACGAATCCACCAAAACCCAGTGATCAGGAGAAACCAATGGGAGTTAGTCATTTACCTAGTGATATATCCGTACCTACCGAGGACAATTTAAACTCTCAGGACACAGTGGAAGACCTAGATGACGTGACCTTAGAGTCAACATCTGGTCAAGGAGATAATTCCTCTCCTGCAGACCATGATTACTGCTCCCTGGATGAACCAGTGGAGTCTAAACACTTTAGTGTACTCACAGAGAGACTTTATAGCATAGGAAACAAGGTGAATTGCACGTCAATTGTGGACAAGAACCAAGAAGAGACCATTTCGAGACTTCTGGATTATGTTGATTGTTGGATTGATGGACAAGTAGATGAGGAGAAACTGGCAGAAGCAGTGATGGTCTTGCTTCAAACTCATTTTCATGGTTACTCCATCTATTCCAGTCCTTTACTACAGGCTGTGGCTAGCTGGCTGGGTCGACAGTTCCATGAAGCCAACGGCAGTGTGAGTCACCAGGTGGAAGGATTTAAGGTAAGAAATATCGAGCACATTAAAGACCTGCCTCCAGCGGAAGATCTAGCAACCGAGCTCTTCCCTGAGGCCATGAGGAACCTGCTGATACACTGGATGGGCCTCAGTGAAGAAGCGGCAACATGGAAAAGGCTCAGTGAATATCCCATTGTTTTGCTCATACTGGAGTTTGCCAACCATAACCTGATCACAGGAGTGGCTCATGTCTTGTATTCCAGTCTAATATGCAGGTAGAGAGACATTATTGTAGTGCTGTTATATTCTTGGATGTGTTTGGTATCTACCAAGTCTGAGCTGTTTAGAATTCCTGCTTCACTTCACAGACACTTGGCCCTAATAATGAACTTTTAAACGCCGTTTATCCAAGCTGAGGACTAACATGAGCTTCCTCCAAGTCATGCGAAGCTAACGGTGTCATCTTTCCAAAACAAAAAGTCGCCATCTTGGTCTTTCTTCAAACTCTTTTTCATCGCTACTCCATTAATTCCAGTCCCTTGCTACAGGCTCTGTATAGGCAAACTGTCTTGGGTTGAGATATGCATGAAGCCAAAAGCAGTCACCAGATGGAAATATTTAAGACATGAACACATTAAGGACCTGTGGAGGACGTGGAGACTGAGCTCTTCCCCAAGGAACTTTTTGAAGAGGTGGTCACCTGTAAAGAGGAATGCCATCTTTCCCACCCAGAGAGCAGGGCCATTGATGTGGCATTTGTGACTTTGTGGCATATGTGAGTTCGTGGCATTTGTGACAGTGGTGACTTGTGATCTCGCTCTTGTTTACAGTAACCGAGAGATACATTTTATTACACATTATGGCCAATAGTTTGTGGACACCTGACCATCACACCCAAATGTGGTTCTTACCCCAACCTGTTTCCACAAAGCTTGAAGCACACAGTTGTACAGAATGTCTTTGTATACTGTAGCATTACAATTTCCCTTCACTGGAACAAAGAGGCTCAAACCTGGTCCAGCATGGAAGACTCACCTCACCCCAGTGCCTGACCTCACTAATGCTCTAGTAGCTGAATGAGCACAAATCCCCACAGCCACACTCAGAAGAGTGGAGGTTATTATTAGAGCAAAGTGGGACTAAATCTGGAATGGGACGTTCAAAAAGCACATATGAGTATAATGGTCAGGTGTCCAGAAACTTTTGTCCATATGCTGTACAATTCTCTAATTCACTGTTTTAGTTGAATAAGGTTTCATTTTAATCAAATAACTGTCCCATGTCAGCTGTCACTGTGTTCATGGTTGAGTCAACCCCAAGACGTTTTTACAGCATTAACCAAAGATGCTGACTAAGTCTGATGCATTAGTGATTATAAGATTTTCTGCATTACCATATCACATTGCGATATGATTTCTGTGTTCATGCCTCTGATTAAACATGCCTTTGATCTGTTCTCCTACAGTGTGAGAAACAAATTGAGAGGTGATGAAACAGAATGCGTGTTTGGCTCTTTGATTTTGGTATTTAGGTTATATGAGGTTTAATGGCTTGAACAGAAATGTTGCTGGCACTAATCGTGACTTTCGTTTCTCATAACTACCTCCACCACCATCATTATCAGCATCAGGGCTCCCACTCCATGATGTGTATCAGTGTTTGAAACTAATCCTCAGGGCCCTGCAGTCTGCATTTTTGCTCTTTCCCATCTTGCACAACACAGAGAGAACAAAATGTGGACCGGGCTGCGGTTGAGAGGAGAAAAAGATTACAATAATCTGGTTGCATAAGTGTGCACACCCCTCAACAAATACTTTTGTGGTGTTTTGGGGTAAAATGTTATTATTTGGCAATTCGATTCCACTTTTCCTTGCAAAAATGCTCCAAATTTACCGATTTGTGATGAAATCTCCTGTGCACAGCTCTCTTCAAGTCGTTCCACAGGATTTGTGCTTTGGGTTGTTATCGTGCTGGAAGGTACTTTTTTTTTTTTTTTTTTTTTTAAATAATCTTTTTCATCTGTCTAACAGATATCTTCACTAGAGCCCCAGTACAAGCTGAAGAGAAGCAGCCCCGTAGCATGAGCTGTCTTGTTTTTGCACCAAAAATATCTAAGAATTATGCCCAAAAAGTCCTAAAAGTTGGTCTCATTAGACAGTAACATTGTGGAGGCGGTGGGGGCGTGGTCAAGCACTAGTTTGTGAGTGGGGGGCGGAGCTGGAAAAAGTGAGTGGTAAGGATCTACACCTGTGCGGGATTTTTATAACGAGTGTTCTGTGTTTCAGTGAGCGGTGGCAAGGATAAAGAGGGGAAAGACGAGAGCAGAGCACGTTTGTGTATGTGTAGATGTGCATAGTGAAATGAAATCACTGAAAAGCGAAGGTATAGTGAAGGAAAATAAATAGCTTGTTTGAGTTGTCCCAAGCCTGCCTCCCATCTCCTCATTTCCGGCCCAACCCGTAAGTGTCAGACATATTTTGCCACGTGGTTTGGGGTGATTTAGGCGGGCTCTGAAGCTTATTATTTCGGGAGAAAGGGCTTCCGTCCAGCCACTCTATTCCATAGCCCAGTGTGAAGATTGTCACATGCAGGGAGTGAGCAGTACTTGCTAGATATTCCTGCAGCTCCTTTACTGTTGTTGTAGGTCTCTTGGTAGCCTCCCTGATAAGTTTCCATCTTGTCCTTTTGTCAGTTTTTGGAAGAACGTCCTGTTCTTGCTAATGTCACTGTGGCGCCCCATTTTCTCAACTTGTTGATTATGGCCTTCACTGTGTTCCATGGTACGTCTGATGTTTTGAAAATTCTTTTGTACCCCTCTCCTGATCAGTACCCTTCAATGGTTCATTCTGAGCACGTGCCACATCATAAAAGGGGTGTGCACACTTGTGCAATATTTTGCAATATAGTATCTCACAAAAGAAATGGTTTTGTACATCAGACACACCGAATTCCGACTGATATAAAACAAGATCTCCGTGGTCACAGAGTATTTTAAATAAGCCCAATTTAACATACATTGACTCTCTATTAGCACTTGTTGCAGTTCCCATTTTTGACCACTAGGTGCAATAATAACTCTATTGAAGCTATTGAAAATGCTTCTATTTTGTGTTCTTTTCTAATTTAATACAATTTTCATGACAAATTATATTATTGATATCAACTGGAGTGAAAAGTAGAATCTTTGATTTATTTACATGAATTTCCTAGTTTTATAGTATTTGGTATGTCACTCTTTTTGCTTTAGTGGCTGTGCACTCGAGCTGGCATGGACTTTGGTGAAAACCTTATGATCCATTTTAGATCAGCTCCATCGGAGTGTCGTCTGAACACGTGCATCAATAGGAGAGATCAGACATGAGGAAAATCTGACCTTTTGTACAAAGCAGTTAACATGGTCAAGATCACACATTTGCTTACATTTAAATAGGGACCTAGAAATAGTGCAGAATCTTGAATACTTTCTTCGTTTTAAATATTTAAAAATTCGAAAACAAGAAGCCAGATTTTCAATATACATACACACTGATCGGCCATAACATTAAAACCACTGCCAGGTTTGTTTGTTTTTTTGGCGGCATAAGGGGGCCTAAGCAATGACCTACACAAGACGTCTGAAGGTGTGCTGTGGTATCAGGCACCAAGACGTTAGCAGCAGATCCTTTAGGTCCTATAAGTTGCAAGGTGGGGCCTCCATGGATCGGACTTGTTTGTCCAGCACATCCCACAGATGCTCGATCGGATTGAGATCTGGGGGATTTGGAGGCCGAGTCAACACCTTGAATGCTTTGTCTTGTTCCTCAAACCATTCATGAACATTTTTTGCAGTGTGACAGGGCGCATTATCCTGCAGGAAGAGGCCACTGCCAGTAGGGAATACCGTTGCCATGTAGAGGTGTACTTGGTCTGCAAAAATGTTTAACAACGGGGGACAGATAAAAGAAGTTGATTACATGATCTCAATGCTCTAGTAGGAGAGTAAAGGTGAAGAAGGTCAATGATGTACTGTGGAGCAGAACCAGAAAGAGCTTTGTATACATAAATTAGAATTTCAGTTCTAAACTTGACAGGAAGCCAGGGAAGAGATGCCAGAATAGGGGAAACATTCTGGTCCCTGTTAAAAATCTAGCTGCTGCATTTATAAGGCAACTTTGCAACAGATCTTAAATGAAAGAAGCCCTTAACAACAGCACTGATTTGTTTATCAAAGTGCAAATTTGAGTCCAAAATAACTCCAAGATTTTTGACATATTTGTTAACAGAGAGAGGACCTAACCGGACCTCAAGAGCAGAAGAAACAGTAGGGGAGCCCAAAATAATGACTTCAGTTTTGCTTTCATTTAACTGCAGACAATTGTTAGCCATCCAACATTTAATGTCCTCAAGACATTTAAACAGGGACCCAAAAGGACTGATGGCATTTGCCCTAACTGGCAAATATAATTAGGTATCATCAGCATAGCAGTGAAAGGAAATATCACATTTCTGAAAAATAGAACCCAGGGGAAGCATATAAAGGGAAAACAACAGAGGACCCAATATGGAGCCCTGAGGAACACCACATGATAAAGGGGCGGATGAAGAAGAAAAATTCTCTGTGTTTACTGCGAAAGTCCTATCTTTCAAATAAGACGCAAACCACTGCAAAGCCAGATCCTTTATACCAACCACAGACATTAAGCAATTTAAAAGAATACCATGGTCGATAATATCAAAGTCAGCGCTAAGATCCAATAAGACCAACACAGCACAAGTGCCAGAGTCAAGTGACATTTAAATATCATTAGTAACCTTTAACAGGGCAGATTCTGTGTCAGATCTAAAACCTGACTGGAACTTGTCTAAAATATTTGAAAAATTCAAGTGAGTATAGCTGTGCATGAACAACTTTGAGATAACAGGCAATTTGGAAATAGGCCTATAGTTGTTGGGTAAAGCTGGATCAAGATAATGTTTAAGCAAAGGCTGCACAATTGCATGTTTGAGGCTGGCTGGTACAACTCCGGTAGCTAAAGAGCTATTAATAATGGTTGTCACAACTGGACTGACAGGTTCAAAAACCTCCTTCAAAAGACGCACAGGAAGAACATCCATCCAGAGGACATTACAAGATCAAGTGTATGACCTAAATTATGAGTAGATCCAGAGACAAATTGCACAAGATTCAGGAATTCCAGAAGATGAATGTTTAAGTCCCCAAGAATCAGCAATTTATCATAGCGAGACACCAAATCAGAGAAAATTTATAGATAAAGTCCTTGTGAAATTTGGTGGGCCTGTACACAAGAGCACAAACAACAGGACCCAAAATCTCAATCTTTAACAATTCGTTTGCAGTGAAGTCGCCAGGGCTGAGCCAGGTATAAGTGTAATGACTGAGAAATAAAAAAAATTTTAAAAAGTCATTTAATCTAAAAGACTTGTTCGAAAGCGACCGCCCGTTCACTAAGGCCAAGTTTTAAATTTTTTCAAATCCTTCTCCTCACACCTCTATCATCTCCAAAGACCAAGTACAATATGTTTAGATATCTCAGTGAGCTTAGAGGTCAAACTTTTTTGTCCAGAACCTCACTAATATTTCCAGTAGAGTTTCCAGTAAATGTGTATTTAACGACCTTTTCTTGTTAGGATACCTTAAAAATACCGTTTTCAAGAAGTAATTTTTCAGTTTACTTTTGAAGAACTGTAACCCCCTCCCCTCCCCCCAAGACTATGAATTCTTTAAGGGGTAAACATTTTAAAATGTATTTACTGAAAGATGGTAATAATCACAGTAACATTTATGGACTAACAAAAAAATTTTATGTGATAAGCAGTTACAACAGCTTGGCACACTTGTGGCCACTATGCCAGTGTTTTCTGATGGTAAGAGTTCAGTCATGTTCTTCGTAGCGTGATTCTAAGCAACATGTTCTATCTGTTCTATCCACAGGGGAAACTGAGTTTTTTTATTTATTTTTATATATATATATATATATATATATATATATATATATATATATATATATATATATATATATATATATATATATATATATAAAGACAGATAGAAAATGAAGTTACAACATTCAAATCCCCCATAAAGCTATGCAGCATCCTATTGCACCTTTGTGTAATTTTTCTGGAGATCTGCAGTTCAAGCCTAACAAAAACATAAACCAAATCACTCGTATTTACATCTGGATTCTTTCAAGACAAAAACTGGTATTTGAATAAATTACAGATGCAAACCAACATCCATGCGATCTAAAGCATCAGCTTTCTATACACGCGTTAAAAAATAAGCTGATGCCGATGATGGAAGAGCGAAACGGCGGATTTTCAGACGGGGTCCATCCCTCGCGAAGAGAAAGACGTGGAGAAGCCAAGGCCCATCCCCCTCTGTGTGTGCGTCTGTGAGCGCGCCATTTCATACTGCACATCCAGGTTACGGAACATTTCTTCCTGCTGCTGCAGCGTCTTCATTCCTTCCTCGTTGAGGTCTCCGGACGATGAGTCGTCATCGGCCTATAGGTGAACAAAGTCGACAATAAACTGTTTATATACAGTCAAGTGCAAAATTTTGTCTACCCTTAAGACAAAATGAAGATTACAAATACGTCATTTAGTACGATAGGCAAGTAAATAGGTGAAGACCACCCTGTATCTGGGTTAAGAATGAATGGGAGAATCCTATAGTACTAAGGTCTCAATTTGTAACATGTCTTCAGGCGAGTACAAACTCTGACCTCTGCATTTCTCCAATCCTGGCTGCACATACAGGCTTAAATAAATATGGCCTCACACCTGGAACTACATTTTGAGGGTTAAGGGCCTTGCTCAAGGGCCCAACAGTGGCAGCTTGGTAGTGCTGGGGCTCGAACTCACGACCTTCTGATCAGTAGACCAACATCCTAACGCACTGAGCTACCACTGCCATGAATTCTCCATACCGTTCCACTCCGATCTAAACCTGCCTACCTTACGCTCAATCAATACCATCAAGAGTTAATACATCCCAATTTTAAAAACATTTACATGTAGAATGAGTGCAGGATTTGAACTTACTTTGATGCCCATCAGTTTGCGGAACTTCACATTTTGGTCTTTGTTGCCGAAATTCAGCTTCTCCCAAAGTTCTGCAGTCTGGGACTTATCCTTCAACACAAAAGAACACAAAGAACATGAAGATTTGAAATGACGGCAATGACCATTTTAATGGTACACGTTTTAGAGTTTCCAAAATGATAATTATACTGGCCATTCAATCAATTTCATAATTCTACACAGTTCTGCACTTATATGAATCTTAACTGTAATTTTTGTAATCTCTTGACTGATGGACTCCATTTGTGCTGATTACAACACTGTGCAAATATTTTTTGGGCAACGTCATTTCTTTCCAAAAGGCTAATCCAGTTTTTCCACAATTACTTAACAATATAAATGAAAACAAACTTAATTTCTTGAATGCAGACTCAACCACCTTTCTCACCCCTTCCTTCTTCCCCTGCCACAACAGCTTCCTCTTCTTCTCCTGTTCAGCAAACTTCATGGGGTTGACAGCTGAGGGATTGTAGTAGCTCGGCACAGCGATGCCCGTCTCTGCCAGCGTTTTAGCCTGCAGTGCTGCCATCTGAGCTGCCATAGCGATCTGTGGTGTGACCTGTGTGCCAGAAGCAAGCAGTGCTGCCACGTTCAGAGCCGGACTGGAGGCGGCAGCTGGGGCGTTGTCGCAGAGCAATGGAGCTGCTGCCACTGCTGCTGCTGGAGAGTAAAGTCAATAGAGTGTTAAAGATTAAGCTAGTTTTCACCAGATGACTAAATAACGTTAAATATAGCTAAGTAAAGTTCCTTACCTGCTACGATCTCTTGCTGCTGCTGTTGGTGTTTTTCCAGCAGCTCTTTCTCTTTCTGTTCTTGAAGTTTTTTGGCTCTCTCCAACCTGTGTGCCAAAGCAGAATATAATCAAGTAAAGCTTTTACTCTAAGGAATTTAAAAACGTTTATGTAGGGTCCACCCAACTACTGACATACAGAACAGTCTAGAAATGTATATAACTAAACAGTTCTTTATATATATTTACCACAACATGTACATTACAATATTGTAAAAAAAAAATTTTTTTAAATAATTTTAAAAAACGCTTTAAATTAAACACTATTCTACCTCCTGGCCAAAGCCTCCTGTGCATCCATAGCTGTGTTTCTGCCCCTGAAAGCCACAGGACTGGCAGAGCGACTGAGACTCTTCCTTTTCACCTTCTCAATCCTTTTCTTCTTCTCTCTGTTGCAAGAGAAATAGAAACGATACAAAATATTCAGCTGTTAAATTTTGATTATCAAACATTTAGACATATTATTAATTTGAGAAACACATTCACTAAGTTAACTCCATGAAATGGGTTGGTTTTAATGGTTTAGGTCATTTATGATGATTTTTATCAATTTTATACATGTATAAATTTATACATTTATTATAATAAACTCAAGATTAACGACATTATTGAAGTATTAGTGATCCTTAGTAATGAACGTATAGTAAATCGTAGTGAATAATTTGGGATCTGAATCTCCCATAGATTTCTCCACACTGATGCACCTGCTTTTGCTGCGACTTTTGCTCCTTTGTCTGTGTTTGGAACGCGATCTGGATCGGGATTTGGGTCGTCTCTTCCTCTCGCGACTCTTTGATCTCCTCTCGCGACTGCGCGACAGAGACCTTCGTCTGTCCCGACTTCGACTACGATGCTTTCTGTGACCGTAAAAACAACAGACCACGTAGAGTTAACACTAAAGTATACTGATGCAATACATTTTAGGAACCTTAAAACTTAAACAGCTGTGGCGGAGTAGGGAAGATTAAAGTAAATACATTTAAATAATGATATTGGAAAGTGAACGTCCAATGAAAGTGGACTTATATTTTTGCCACGTTACCTTTCCCTTGAGCGTGATCTGGACGGGCTTCTTCCTCTGGAGGACCTCTTGTCCTTTCTGCGGTGTCGCTCCTCTCCGCTGTCTTCCGAAAGCCTCTCGCGCTCTTTGTCTGAACTGTGCAGCATGTCCTCGGATCGGCTGTGCGATCTGACCATCTTGTCCAGGTCCCTCCGCCGTGCCTGTTTTAAGAAGAAGTGGTCTCTTTCAGGAAAATAGTGTGACAAAGAGAGTTAGTATGCCAGTTTTAGAACAAGCATCTTTAAGATGA
Source organism: Cranoglanis bouderius (assembly GCA_023630585.1). Classification (NCBI taxonomy): domain Eukaryota; kingdom Metazoa; phylum Chordata; class Actinopteri; order Siluriformes; family Cranoglanididae; genus Cranoglanis; species Cranoglanis bouderius. Next base: position 4,615,558 of record CM042565.1, read on the forward strand.
TTAATACGCACAGCCCCAACCCACCCCTCCTCACCTACATCTTTTTTTTTCTTTAAACTCAGTATCCACATACCATTCTTACCAATTACCTTGGGCACAAATCCCATCCTTATTAAACAATAAAATCATAAAATAAAAAAAAAAGTAAAACTAATTTTAGCTTAACTCTAATAGAAGGTCGTATTCAGAGTTCAAAACTTCAAAATCACGCCTCCAAGATTGCCAGATTGTTCTTGTTTAGGGCTCTCAGTACAGCTGGTATTGAATTGTGTCAATAACCACCTTTAAATCAGGTACTTGCCTTATAACCTGGGATAAAATGTGGACTGATATAATTAAGCAGAAAAAAGAGCACCCCCCTTGCTGTCAACTGCAATACAATATTGCATTAAAGCAAGAGACAAAAAACACAGAATATACTAATATGACCATATGAAAATGAGAAGGTGGCAAAGACTCAAATAAAAATCTAATAGTTCTCTAATATATTGTGACTACATTAAGACCACCATGAACAGGAAGTATCCTAGTTGTGATAAACACAGAGTTCACAATCACAAAAAAAAAAAAAAAAAAAAAAAAACAATTCTCAATGTAAGAATGTGTGTTCCACCCACATTAGTCAGCTATCAGCCTATAAAAGAGCACGATGAACTAGAAGCAGCCTAACATTCTCTACTGACGGGCAGGAAAGAATGTGAAGCTTAGGCAGGGGAGAAAATGCTGTATCTGCCATTGAGAGTTGCAGAAGGATTTACGTGCCCATGGTTTAAAGGACAAGCGGACCAAGCAGTCATCTGCTGTGGTTAAAGCTCACTGTACGTAGGTGGAGTTCATAATTTTATATATAGGGATGGTTCATAAGATTAACTCATTCAGTGACAGTTGGTCATCCATACACTTTTAATACTACCCTCAAATGGCAATCCATATGAATCTGAACCCACATACAGACCCAAATTGACCACAAATTGTCAGATAGTGGCACTGCATTTCTTGCCTTAATATGGCTTAAGTCTGTAGATACGTTTGAGGTCTAAAAGCCGATGTTAACAAGTTCGGTATTAACGCAATTACTACGCGAGCAGAACGCAACTCTGAATACGGCCCCGTGTCAGTGTTCTTTTTTTTCAGGTCAGGCTTGCTATGGCGTCCCCTTCTGATGCACTACTATTCTGAAACAAGTGTAATTCATATGTACTAGCCTTTCAGTTCACTTTTTCATGACATTCCCAACATTCATGCATACAGGTAAGAGGACAAAGATCGATCAAGATCAATGCAACTCATGTGGGGGGACTTGGAAAATTAGAGAAATGATTCAAGTTGCTAGACAGAAAAAAAATAATATTTTTAGGCAAGTGGAAGATTGAGGCTGATAGTTACCTGTCCGGTTGTAGGCATATAATTTTGCTATCTGTCAGCAGCGTCTTCTGTTCAGAGTGTCTCTTCGTGCATTAGCACGCTGAGTGTAATTTGTTATAGAGATGTTATCATGTGATCTAAATACAGGCTTTTACCAAAAAGAAAATTCCCACACAATCTGTACTCTACTTTAGTCATCTCTAATTTCACATAATTGACATGTGTGAGAGAGAACCAAAAGAAACTATCTCTCAAGAACTACTTCATTTTGGTATTTCATCATGTCCTGTAAAAGCTTCATACTTACCCTGTCCTAAAACTTACGATAAATTACATACAGATGTGACCACATCAACTTAACCTACGTGAGTGAAATGGTCTGTAATTTAGTTACCTCTTTGCTTCTGCTCCGGGATCTTCTGTGCTTCTTGTCACCTGAAATTCAGAGGACAATTGATGCAGTAGGACACCACACACATCATCATCTTGACATGAACAAATGCTTGAGACACTGGAGAGTGCGCTGTAAGTTTTTGGTGCAAACAATACACAGATTTTAGAAAGTCAGATATTCTCCTCTCAGCACTGGACTGGTTAACCTACTTTATTTCGTTGGTCTCATGCCATTAAGACAGTTCTTTTGTGAAAATAATAAATTCTGCTTGGTATTCCGCAAGGTTCTGTTCCTTGTCCAATTTTATTCTCCGTGCATTCGATTCCATTTAAAAACCCTATACATGGGACTGCACATTTTAATTGTAATCATGTTAGATAGGAATATTTATTAACCCTGGTGCATGTCATTAACGCTTTCTTTAGCTGCATTCTGACTAATGGGACCTTTAATTACAGTTCAGGCCAAAAGTTTGCATACACCTTGACTAAAGACACTTAACCTTTCACATTTCCTGTATTAAGTCAGTTAGGGTGTCTACTTTTTTACCATGAGAGGTCATTTTAAAAATAATAGCTAAAGACAGATTGATTCAGCTTTTATTTACTATGTCGGTTTTTCAGTGGGGCAAAGGTTTACATTGTTTACTTTATTAGTATTTGGTGGCATTGCCTTTTAAACACTTAACTTGAATCAACTTCTTGGCACAGCCTTCCACAAGCTTCTCTCAATATTTTGCCAGACGTTTTGCCCATTCCTCCTGACAGAACTGGTGTAACTCGGTCAGGTTTGAGTGCCTCCTTGCTCAGACATCAGTTCAGGTCAGGGCTTTGTGATGGCCGCTCCAATACTTTCACTTTGTTGTTACAACTTTTGAGGTGTGCATAGGATCACTGTCCTGCTGGAAAACCCAGTTGAGACCAACTTTTTAACTTTCAGGCTGATGTCTTGAGGTGTTGCTTCAGCGTTTCTAGACAATCCTCCTTCCTCTTGATGCCATCTATTATCAGTCTCTTTTACAGCAAAACACCTCCAAAACATGATGCTGCCACCCCCATGCTTCACAGCTGGGATGGTGTTTTTTCAGATTAAAAGCCTCACCCTTTTTCTTCCATGCACAGCGCTGATCATTATGACCAAACAGTTTGATTTTTGTTTTGTCTGTCCATAGATCGCTCCTCCAAAAAGCTGGTGATCACCTGCAAACTTCAGTCTGTTTGAGTAGCAGCATCTCTCAATGGTGGATGTACATATATTGGTACCTGATGCCTCCAACTCCTTCACCAATTCCTTTGTTGTTGTCTTGGTGTTAAATTAAACCTTTTTGTTCATGTCCGAGTTAATTTGTGCCTCCGTCCTGAACAATGCAGTTTCTGTGCGATCCCAAGGTTTTTATTTGCATACAAATGATTGTACAGATGCTTGTAGTACCTGCAGTTATTTGTAAATTGCTCTTAAGGAGGAACTGGACTTGTGAAGGTCCACAATTCTTTTTTTCTGAGGTCCTGGCTGAGTTGCTTGGATTTTCCCACAGTATCAAGCGCTAAAAGCACAACACAGCCATAGCTGCACTTCCAATTAAATCCTCATTATGACAGCCGACCAATCAGAAGCTTCTAAAGGTCACTGCATTAATTACAGGAATCTTCCAGACTGTTTAAAGAGACAGTCACCATGCTGTGTGTAAAGTTTTAACCCACTGGAATTCTGATATAGTGAATTCAAGCTGAAATCAACTTGTCACTAATCAATTGTTTTAAAATGACCTCTGATGTGAATAAAGCATATGCTCTACCTGACTTACCAAAAGAAAAGTATAGTAACATGAAGTGTGTGGATCTGTGAAAAAAAAAAAACTGAGGTTGAGTATCTCTAGCCTAGGTGTGTAGGTGTATGGAAACCTTTGGCCTCTACTGCACCTTTTCAATTAACATCTGTTCAACATATAAAATGTCTAAAAACTTAATGTGTAATAACTAATCTTATACTAAACACTTTTTAAGTAACACCTGTCCAGTTTTCACTAACATTCAGTGTGCACCTGTTTTATTTATTCATTTATTTATTTGATGGCTATGAAAGAAAGTTACCCGATTTGCGTTTTTTGTCCCGTGATCGTGATCTGGAACGTGAGTGATGTTTCCCGCTCCTGGGTGATTTAGATGTTTCCATGTCGACTCTTTAAGTCCACGTCAAACACCGAGCTTGTGTGTACTCACTTCTTTAGGACAGCGGCATTTGCCTAATTGGGAACAGAAGCATGGTTTTAAAGTGGCCTTTCAAATTTTCCTTAGTTATAATTTCTTATAAAGTTGATCCTGACCCTACACGGGTGGATGACCTTACCTAGCACCTTGGTTCAAGTCTAATTTACGCTTTGGTTGGAAAAACGACTAACGTCACGTCGGCATTTCCCAAAGTCCGCTTAGCCTAAATCTAGTTGATCGGCTACGGACACTTTTCAACCACACTCTCAAAAAGAGCATTACGTTCTGTCCTCCTCTAATTATGTATTTCGTAACCGCACTCCAGAGTAACTGCAAACTGCAACTGGAGGCATCGCTCCCAATTCGCTGGTAGTTGCAGAGAACAAAATGGTCCAGTGTGGGACGAGGAGATTAAGGGAACAAGCAGGGTTTTAAACTGGGAGCTGAATTTGAACTTAGGAACACACATACGAGACCAAGACACCTGCAAATCTGATGTGGGCAAATTGTTACTATAGAAATTATAATGTATTACAACTAGTACATTAATATAAACCTGTGATTTGCCTTGCAGAGGACACCACTGTCCGAGCTGCTGTTACAGAAAAATAACGAACGCCTTCTGACCAATCAGAATCCAGAGGCGCTGTGGTAGAACATTTGTTTGATAAACAAAAGTCTATATTTAATCACCATCTTCCCACACGGCAGGCAGTGCTCTGCTTATCTCGCTCGCTTCTCGAATGAAAGGTCAGAATTTCCCGCTCAACACAGCTTTTTCTACTACAGATCAAAAAGAGCCCACTCACATTCACCCGTTCTTATCGGTTTGTTCTGAAGAACAATTGACAGACTCGACTTTCAGGTTCATTTATATAATTAACGCGGGGGATTTCCATGATCACGAGTTCCGGAAAAATGCTGTCCAACGTCAAGCCGCCTTTATTTTCACCGAGAGCTTTTCCCTTCCTCTCCCCAACTGTTCTGCTCACACAGGTCAACCAAATAAGCTGAGTCTGTGAACACCTGACCGTCACACCCACATGTGCTTGTTGAACATCCTATTACAGATTTAGTCCTCCATTCGCCGTTATAACGACCTCCACTCTTCTGGGAAGGCTTTCCACTAGATTTCGGAGCGTGGCTGTGGGGATTTGTGATCATTCAGCTACAAGAGCATTAGTGAGATCGGGTTTGGGTGAGGAGGCTCCAGTCCGAGGTTCATCCCAGAGGTGTTTCATCCAAGTGGGGTCGAGGTGCATCGCGATGCGTCGAAGAAACGATTCATTTCATTTACTAATTAAACAGTGGTGTGTGAATCTTCATGAGAGAGACGGCATGTTACATCGCACAGTTTTAACGTAGTATCTGATTTCTTCGCAAACATCTAAGCGAAAGGGTAGAAACAAAAAGCAGCAAAAAAACAACAACAAAAAACGATGACAAAACCGCCCACGTCATCAGACTTTCTAATCGTACTGAAACGCGTCAGGAACGACGTCAGGTTTACGGAAATCCCTTACATTATCTTGTAGTTGTCGTTTTTTTTTTTTTTTTTTTTTTTTAATTAAATAAGAATTCACATATTTACATTTGCGGCGTCTACTGGCCCATATAGATAAGTTCATGATTACCCAGCTTGGTGTGTACACACACACACACACACACACACACAAATAACTTCTGAGGTTTTGTTTTTTTTCGTACATGACGTCATCAGTGAAGCTACACACGATTAGTCCTGAGCTGTTGTTTGTCGGTTTTGTCCGCGAGCTACCTGGGCTAGTTATGCCAAATGTATGGCTGTGTGGCGCTGTTCCGCAGCAGCTCAGCATCAAACAGCAAGAGAAATATTTCCTCTCATTCATAATTCCACTCCGAACAGGATCAAACACACAATGATGCGCTGTGTTTACATTTTATACCGGGTTAACTCAGCGAGCTCGCTTATCGTGTCTGTTTTTACTGTGAGCTCGCGCGGCCTACCGGTCCGTAATCTCTGCTCGCCATCACCCGGATATGCGAAACTCGACGTTACCGAGGATGATGAACCATTCCTGGGATATTAACATTTTTTCAGACACACTTTCAACCAAATGCAGATAGTAAAACATTAACGCGTACTCACCGCCTCTCAAAATTGAGAACTGTGACTTATTTATATCGGTTTTCTGCCTTGCAGGCTCGACTTCACGAACAACGGAGCTGTAACCGACAATTCGCCGTGACCCGGAAGTGCTTCCGCTCATTTCCTTTGCTTTGTGTATACGACCCAGCGTACATAGGTTTCTAATTTTTAACATTCTATATTATATATCACGTTAATTAAAGACACCTCACATATTGTCAGCAGCAGACATCGTGCCACACTTAAAGAATGAGAGGAAACACTGCAATTACTCATAATAATAATAATAAGAAGAAGAAGAAGAATTGCACATTTTCTTTCATAAAGTTATTTCAGGTCATGTCTCATGAGGAGCCACACTCTTTCTGGTATATAACATTGTGATATAACAATGAACTTTTGTATCTGAAATCTCATTCATTCATCTTCAATAAGCACTTTAATATTGACCGTGTCGTCCTGTATCTCAGCTTTTGTTTGGAAACTTTTTTTAAAAAAATAATAAATAAGTAAGTAAATAATTAATAATAATAATAATACAGACTTTCAGCTGCTTGCAATGAAAAAAAATCAAACAAAAGCAATTGAAATAGCTCAACACAACGAATGCTTCAAGTGGTTTCCCCCAAATCCATCTGAAAATGCAACTTATAATGACTTCTCCAGTCTCAAAATTATTCAACCCCTTCATGGCAAGCTTCCTTAGTACTTAGTAGAGCATCCTTTTGCTGTTATGACCTGCTGCAAATGAGATGCATAGCCAGACACCAGCTTCTGGCAGAGTTCCTGAGGAATCTTAGCCCATTCCCTCATGAGCAATGGCCTCCAGTTCAGTAATATTCTTGGATTTGCGTGCTGCAACCGCCTTCTTCAAATCCCACAGAGATTTTCTATGGGGTTCAAGTCAGGTGACTGTGATGGCCCTGTACGATCTTCCAGGACTTCTTCTGCAACCAAGTCTTGGTGGAATTTGAGGTATGCTTGGGATCATTGTCCTGTTGGAAGGTCCAATGATGCCCAAGCTTCAGCTTCCTCACAGACGGCATGACGTTTTCTCCTAGGATTTCCTGATACTTCAATGAATCCATCTTGCCTTCCACACGCTGCAGGTTTCCAGTGCCAGAGGATGCAAAGCTGCCCCAGAGCATCACCGAACCACCACCATGCTTGACTGTGGACAGAGTGTTCTTTCTTCATTCTTCTTTCTCCAGACATACCGCTGATCCATCGTGCCGAAAAGTTCCAGCTTTGTTTCATCGCTCCGCAGAACAGAATCCCAAAACCTCTGTGGCTTATTTATATGATTTGGAGCCGACTTTTCTTGTGCTTTTGGGTCAGTAGTGGTACAACTTGGAGTTCTGGCATGGAAATCTTCTGCATTTAGTACGGGCCTTACTGTACTCACTGAAACCTCAGTGCCTGTTGCCACCAAGTGTTCCTGCAGGTCTTTTGCAGTCACTCGAGGGTTTTTCACAACCTGCCTTCTCAGAAATCTGGCTGCAGCCGTTGACAGCTTCCTTTTTCTGCCCTGCCCAGGTATTTCATGTATTTTCTGCCTCTAGCCAGTTCAGGTATTTCATGTGTTCCAGCTCAAGCACACCTGGTGCAACTAATGAAGCCCTTGATTAGTTGCATCAAGTGCATCAAGTGTGCTTGAGACAACACCTGTTGTGAGGGATTCTATTCAGGGGTTTGAATAATTTTGAGACTGGAGAAGTCATTATAAGTTGCATTTTCAGTTGAATTTGGGGAAACCACTTGAAGCATTCGTTGTGTTGAACTATTTCAATTGCTTTTCTTTGATTTTTTCATTGCTGAAATAGCTGAAAGTCTGTAAATTTTTACAAGAAACCTAATTTGCAATGGGGGTTGAATAATTTTGATTGCAACTATATATATATATATATATATATATATATATATATATATATATATATACACACACGCACAGTACGGTGCACCCTATTTTTTGGTACAAACTTTTAATAACTTTTTATGACTTCTACATTATCAAGTCAGTACAAAAAACATTTTAGATTCCCAAACATTAGTTTTCTAGCACAAAATTAAATGTTACAGAAAAATGTTTGTATGTCATTAAAGAAAGCAGCATATTACGTAAGAGACACTTTTCAGACAAAAAACACAATGAAGGCTGCTGGGTTTTGCTGCAAAAATAAGAAGCGAGTGCGAAAGTCAAAGTCTCCAGAAGAACTGTGGATGGTTCTGCAAGATGCTAAATAAAACTTACCAGCTCATTTCCTTATAAAACTGCACTAATTGTACCGGAAACTTTTTGTCACACCAAATATTGACTTTGTTTCATTTACTACTGTTTACTGCTCTTTACGGTATTTTTTTTAAAATGTAAAAACATTTAATACTACATTACTACAATACATAATACTACATACAGTACTACATTTAAGTACTATACATATATATATTACAGTTGTAATGAAAAATGATACAAGATACACAAAATGGGCTGTGCATGAATTTGGTTTTAAGATATTCAGCAATGAAAAACCCTGAGCAGAACAATATGAAGCCTTATCAGCACAGAGCCTATTTTGTCGAGTTCAGATACAATGCTTATGAATCAGAGGTCCGTTTGTCCAGCTGAATGCTGAACTCAACAGTTAGAGGCTCCATCTTGGAAGGGTTGCTTTCGTCAGCCAAGGCCTCAGTCAAAATCTCCTTGCATCCTTTTCCTTTTCCTATTAAAAGACAAGAGATTTTCTCCAAAATCTGAAGAACACCTGAATATGATGAGATTACTCTATTCTGATTCTGAAGGACAAGAACTGACTATGTTTTGGCAGATCTAAAGCTTTCGCTACGCCATGTAACACTGAATTGTTTTTGCTCTGTACGAACCTTTCAGAAGTGGAGCACCTGTATAAATTAATCTGTTTTTTTATTTTTTATTTGAAGAAATAAAATTTTAGAAGCTTGGCTCAATTTATGCATGCTCCATATCTTTAACTTCGACTACCTCCTTCTTAGTGTTTTATATGCTGGAATTCTATTATGTTTCTGCCCATCAAAGCACTGCAATAGCCAGCATGCATTGTGCAAATAATCCCTACCACAATATGGAGTCAGTCAGTCCTGACCAGTGACTGTATGAGTGGACGTCATAACAGAGAGCCAAAAGTGAAGCCAAAATGTCTCTGAGGCCCTCTAGTGGTTGGCTGCAGTACAATTTTTAACCCCGCCCATTCCCATGTTAGTTAATGAAGACTGAGCAAAATTTTTTTGTAAATCTCCACAAATTATTTTCAGCATTTTTTTTTTTTACAAGTTTAGTTGACCTCAATATCTCCCATAATAGTTTTCCTTAGAATAAATGTGTTTTATAGGTGTTATTTGGTCCTTTAAAATAAAAACGGCGTGGTTGATGAGGTGATTGATGGCCTCAGGCCATGACAATTGAGCCTCATAAATATGCACGTTTCCAACAGGCACCTAAAGCTCTGTACAGTTCAAACAGACCCTCAGCGGGGAGTTCTTTGCAGTTTTTCCAGTATGTTGCGCGTTTTGATGCCTAAGCTCGGCCTTGTTCCGATATTATAACTAGCAAACCAACATGAGTGAACAAAATGATGGCAAAAAGCAAGACAGCTAACATTAGCTACGTTTCATAATACCGTATAGACTGTATGACCTTAACGAAATATTTTGGTAAGGTTAGAACTGCACTGACAGAATAACCAGAGGATATAAGAGCATTTCTTCAGATGGGTAGAGCTAGATGAAAATCATGGAGAGAAGCTATTTTTTGCCTTAAAAAATAGATTGTGTTGGTGGAAATGTTGGCTGGTGTTTATAATTTCAGATGGTACCTTACATTAGCTACTTATACTTGTGTTATTTTGATTAAAATGATGGAGAATGTCAGCAAGCTAGCAAATGGCAGCTCAGTCAGTCAGGACTCAAAGCTCTCATATCTTTTCCTGACAATGGTAAAATCAGTATAGCTGCAAAAATATACAACTACAGTTTAGCATTTTACATATTAATAAATAACGCCGTACTTACCACTTTGACTTAGCCAATGCGCCATTTAAAGTTTAGGTAATTCGTTTTAGGTTCACTTTAGGTAATTTATTGTGGACCTACTGTGCAGATACTGGTTTCAATTTTTTGTGATTGAGATTTCCATTTTGATCCAAAAATAAGGCTTCAGAAAACACAATGGGAGTGAATGGTGCAATGCTGTCCACTCATATATACAGTCATTGGTCCTGACAGTTATCCACTGATGTTTAAGATAATAAATAAAATAGTACTGCTAGTGGTGTAGCACTCAAGATCAGATATCTGACTCAAAGCAGATATAGTTGTTCAAAAGATTTCTTCCATTTACAAGATACATCAGGAGGGGGTTTCCCCCAGTATTTAGGTCAGGAAATTTTCCAAGGAAACAAACTTGGGTGCACTGTGGGCCAAAGTGTTTTGCTAAAATTAAAATAATAGCATGAGGTGTTTTGAAGGATACTCCAAAAAGTAGTTGGGATTCTGTAGGACTAATTAAATTGCACTAGAACTGAAATACATAATTATTTTATTATCATATGCGGTCATGTGAAAAAGTACACCCCATGGAAACTGTTGGCATTTTTGACATATTTGGACAAGCAAACATTTGATCCTCTTTGAATCAGTGCCTATTAATAAAGTTAATACACTCTATCAAATAACACATAAAATTGATATTTTGTAGTAATTTTCACAATTTAAATGAACAAGTAAGAAAAAGTAAGTACACCCCTACATTTATCACACCTTCAAATCCATAAACTTAGAATCAGGTGTTCAAGATTGGGTGCCAGTGATTAGAACCTGCTTAGGGAGTGCAGGTGGAACCTGTCTTATTTATACCCCTCTCTCATCTAATGTCTGGTGTTCCCTTTGCTATTGAGGTGTGTGGTGTCATCGTGTCAAGATCTAAAGAGTTCTGTAAGGCCTTCAGAAAAAAGGTTGTGGATGCTTATGAGTCTATGACCCAAAGGATTTAAAAAGATCTCCAAATTATCTGAAATACATCATTCCACTGTCAGGAAAATAATCACATTTCAAACAGCTGTCAATTTGTCCAGGACTGTCCGTCCCAGCAATTTCAGCCTAAGAGCAGACCGTCTGATGCAAAAAGAAGTCTCCAAGACCCCAAAATTTCATCACAGGATCTTATAGTAAGTCTTGCAGCTGTTGGTGCCAAAGTGCATGCTTCTACAATCAGAAAGAGATTGCACAAATTTGACCTGCATGGGAGGCGTGCCAGGAAAAGTCTTTGCAAGACTACAGTTTGCCAATGAGCATATAGGCAAAGACCAGGCCTTTTGGAATAATGTGCTCTGGACAGACAAATCAAAGGTAGAGTTGTTTGGCCACAGCACACATGTTTGGCACAGACCAAAGACAGCTTTTCAGGAGAAGCACCTCATACCAACTGTGAAACATGGTGGTGGAAATGTTATGGTTTGGGGTTGCTTCGCTGCCTCTGGGACTGGACAGCTTGCATTCATAGATTCAACTATGAATTCTGCATCATATCAAAGAGTGCTTGAAGATAATGCGAGGCCATCTTTCCAAAAGTTGAAGTTGAACCGAAAGTAGACCTTTCAACAGGATAATGATCCTAAACACACTAGCAAATCCACCAAGGAATGTCTCAAAAAGAAGAAATGGAGGGTCATGGAATGGCCTAGTCAAATCCCAGATTTTAATCCCATTGTGGGGGATTTGAAATGGGCAGTACATGCAAGAGAACCCTCAAACATCTTGCAACTGAAAGAATATTGTCAAAAATTCCCATAAGCCTGGTGGACAATTATGCAAAACGCCTACAAGAAGTTATTTCTGCTAATGGGGTCAATACTAGCTTCTGAGGCTAAGGGTTTACTTACTTTTTCCACAGAAGAATATAACATCTATCGATATTTCTGTTGAATAAATTATTGAAAAAGCTATTTTTCCTTGTGGTTTTGTTCAAGTATACCAACTTCATTAATAGGCACTGTTTCAAAGATGATCAACTGTTTGTTTGTCCAAATATGTAAAAAATAAAAAGGGTGTACTTATTTTTTCACATGACTGTATTTATCACCTTTTACAGAAGTTGGCTTTAATATCTTGTCTTCCTTGTTTTCTTCTTTAGGCTTCTTACTTTTCTCCTGTGGAAGACAACATCGTTATGAAAGTAAAAGCAATTAGGTTGGACAATATGTTTTTGTTTATTAATGGAAATTTGCCTTGCAACACCAGCTACAACAATCATAAAACACAATAACAACAACAACAACAACAACAACAACAATAATAATAGTGTAACACTAGGCTTTCAGTTGTGCTTAGAGTGCAGTAATCTAAGTCATGCTGTCTTATTGCAGAATATCTATTATACTTATTATTTTGAACAAAAGAGAAGATTGAGGACCTCAATATTGATCACAATTGATCTTAATTGCCTTAAAAACAGATATATTTGTTGTACATTTTTGCAAATGTAGTGTATGTGACACCTCCTGGTCTAGCACTGTCCACATGCAGAACAAGATATTTAAAAGTTAGTTTGTTTAACAGACTGGTTATGAATAATTACTGGACAGTACAAATATATGAGGTGCTCCAAAGATAATTCCTCAATTTTTGTGATATTTAGTATAGGGAAGTTTTGATGTAATCATTGTTGGTGCTATCCTGATAAACATCTGGCAACTCAACATCAGGGCAGTGGTAGCTCAGTGGTTAAGATGTTGGGCTACTGTTCAAATCCCAGCACCACCAAGCTGCCACTGATGGGCCCTTGAGCAAGGCCCTTAACCCTCGATTGCTCAGATGTATAAATGAAATAAATGTAAGTCGCTCTGGATAAGGGCGTCTGCCAAATGCCATAAATGTAACTCTTTTTCAATAAATTAATCATTAGTTAGGAATCTATTGGAGAATTTAATGATATAATGAATCGCCAGATTAGCAAAACAAGTGTTTGCTGTTTAGTGGTGTTTAATGTGAAATTAATAGGGTGAATTGAAAAACCTGCACATGGATCTAAAAAAATGTAAAATATCAATGGGAGTATACTTCAGATATATTTTTCTCATATGAATTCATAGGGGTGCACACCTATATTTAACAAAGATTTTTTTTTTTTTTTTTGGATAAACTTGTCTTTGCAATTGTTTGATATCCATGAGAGCAGAGTATTTTTGTGAATTTTTTTAAATAAAACATCAAAAGGTTAAACAATAAAGACAATTTTTCACAGCCTTCTTTGCTCATATTTACCAAGCGTGCCAATATTAGTGGAGGGCACTGTGTACGCTCAGGTACCTTGTGTTCTTTCGTTACCAAGCCTTGAATATATTGTTTGCTTTCACTGTTTTGACCTCTTTTCTGCCCAATGATACTGTGTTTATGCCTTGCCTAGTGAAGTCTGTTTGTTCATCGCCTGACCCTTGCCTGTTTATTGTTTACGATTCTGATTTACCCTTTTGTATTGTCTGCCTGGATTATTTAATAAACTCTACTGTACCTGTTATTGTATCCATATCTACTCATTCTCTTGACAAAATGTTCCTAGATCATACTCCAAGTCATTAAAAGCTGTTTCTATGATTACTAGACAAGTGCATAGTTCTTTGAAATAAAGTGGAACTACTATGGACAAAATTTGCAACAAATAAGTAAATAATTAAATTAATACGGTTAATAACTAATTACTCTGCTTCAATGCAAAAAAAAATAAAAAATGAGATGACAACTTTGCTATTGGTAATTGTAAAAGAAACAAGCAAACAGGAAAACTCCATTGGTCCCTAAGGAAACCACCCTGGTAGTTAGACGTTTTTTTTAATACTTCAAAAAGTTTTGAGAGTTAATGACCTACCTTTTCTTGGGTGACTGCTGTTCTCATGGAGTGATCTGAGTGGTGTATCCCCAAGTTATACACTTCTTCTATTTGATCCTTTCCTTCCAAAAGTTCTTTCAGCTTTACATGAACTGAGCCAAGGGTTTGCTTGATAGGTTTGTCATCTATCATCTTGAGTTCTGACTCTTTTTTCTTCTTCTTATCTTTTGCTTTTGTACCTGCCGTTGTGGCCTAACAAAACATTAAGATCCCAAATTAGAAAATTATTCCAGTGTGTATTCTGATAGCACTATTTCTGTTAAGTGTGATTATTTATAAACACAAGAAGAAAGTAGGCACCAAGTTATTAAAAAAGAAGAAGAAGAAGAAGAAGGAGAAGGCTAATTCTGAGACTAGTATTAAAATGGTATAGAGATGAATGAATGATACTCTGATGAAATAGTTGTCAACGGTCTACTGTTAACAGCTCCTATCTAGAAGACAGTACTGTACCTCTTTTTCTTTCTTGTTTGCTGATGCTTTGATTCCAGTGCTTTCAGCAGGAGGTTCAGGCCAGGACAAAACCTACATACATCATTAAAAGTGTCAGTCTAATGAGTTAAACTGCAGTTCAAGTGAACTGCAATTCATCATCTCTGATGATCTTATATTTATCATATAATTTACTAATTAATAGGCCTATCATGCATTTTACAGATTAGTCATTATTATACAAATAAGCAGCACATATAAAGTACACCTCACATAACCTAAGCTGGCTGAGCAATAAGATTATGAACTCTGAACATATTCCAAATCTGTACTTGTTGATTTTGGTACCACTTTATTTAAGGGTACGCACACTGGAATTTTATATCACATTCATAAACTTTGCACATATATATATATATATATATATATATATATATATATATATATATATATATATATATATATATATATATATATATATATATATATATATATATATATATATATATATATATATATATATATATATTTTTTTTTTTTTTTAAAAAGGTGATGAGGTTTGACCATGAAAAGAGTAGTGGTTGGTAGCAGAGTACACAGTGGAAGGGGGTGAGACCTGTGGAGGAGTGAATAAGTGAATTTTAGACATAATTGGCCCAGGGAAGGTTCTAGTCATGCTGGTGGATGCTGGAGTATATTCTCAAAAACCTCCCAATTTCTTGGTTTAGGTATTCCAGCTGGCCAATGGACTGTGGGTCATAACCTGAAGATAGACAAATGTTAGCATATACTGTAGTTGCTTGCAAAATGCCATACACAGTGTCACCTGGAAGGCTGTAATGCCTGAACACTTTACAGAAGATTACTTGTGTGCTTTCCATGGCTGTGAGGAGCTTGGGCTAAGGTATTAAATGGAATGGTTTTCAAAATCAGTCAATGATTTGGCCTTTCTACCTTGAGAAGCAGAGACAGCAGTAATCAAATCTACAGCTATGTGAGACCAAGGAAGGGTAGAGGTTACAGGAGTCCAGTTGCTTTGGGGTACAGGACTATGCACATACTAAGCAAGACTTGACAAACCTTGTTTGTGGAACACCAGAATTTGTTGGGTAAATGCTGATTGTTGAATAAATGTGTCCTATAACGTTCTACTTGTGAACCCTCATACAGGCAAGAAAGTGTACCAGCTTTAACATTCCTGCTTCCTTCTCTGTAAGGAAGAATAAATTTATAGTAAGTAAAAAGCACGTTCCACCCCTTCCAACCAGTGTTGACATTCTTCAGTGGCTGCTTTGATTGCTAGGAGCTCTCCCACGTAATAATTTCATTCTGGACATAAATTTCGTGAGGGGAACGCACAAGGATGAAGTATTGGGTGGATTGCCCTGGCATTGCAAGAGGATGGCTCCGATCACACTTTTGGAGGCATCTGCTTTAATGGTGAATGGGAGTGAAGGATCTGGGTGGTGGGAAAACGGGGCACTGGTGAATCAGGTTTTCAGTTTCCTGAATGCTTTCTCTGACATGCGCCGTAGGTCCATGTCAGAGTTTTCAGTTTACCTCTTGTGAGTGAAGTCAAAAGGGAAGTCAAACAGCCAAATATTTGGTTGAGTTGACCTAGTTTGTGCACTTCTGCTGGATCCACATTTACTCAGTGACAAGATCTACGTATACAGGTGGTTTATTACAACAGTCCAAAACCCAAAGTCAAAAGGCAGGCCAGGGTAAATACACAGATATGTCTCAGGGTAGACAGTGTCAGAGCAGCACACAACCTCTAACTTCTCACAGGTATAGCACCAACCAATAAAGTAACACCAGTATCACTAAAGACATAAAAATATTTAAATATAAACATATTTAAAGAGTTTCACGGTGGAATTTTCTTTTAAGAAGCCAATATGTCAGCTAAATAAATAGGAATATCTCAAAGCAAGGTCTAAAACAAAGTAATTAATACATGAAACTACTGTCATCTCAGTAAAGTGAATGAATCATAAATCCTTCTTCATTTCTTTATCAAATACATACAGTATGCAATGCTTATGAATGTGTTTTGAAGGCCCAACGTGCCATTACACTTCTTGGTATGCATATTATTATTATTATTATTATTATTATTATTATTATTATGTCAAACCTTCTGCTCTTCCACAGTGAGCCAAAGGCCTCGGAGAATAAAATTCTTGAGAGCTGCCAGGTCTCTGATGTGGTGTGTGCTTGCATAATTAAACTCAATTACTTCGGCCCACTCTCGCTTTGATGTCCAGTTCATAGTTACAGGAATGCTGAAGGCTTACAGAGGAAGACAGTGAGGAAAAGGTGAATTGAGACTTGGTGTGCGACCATCACTCAAGAAAAACGCACTATTATGTTGATCAGTTGGGAAATGGGAATGCAGGCCAAAAGCTTTCTCAAAAGCAACACATGCAAAAACTAAACCCAAAGATAAAACACTGATTATTAATTTGATTAAAAAAAATGATAAATGATTGATTATTAATTTGAGATATTTTTTTATACTTATGATATTTGCGGTATGCAGAGATTAATAAACTTTCATAAACTACAGAGACTATAAAAATTGTTTATGTCAATTGTTTACCGTGATTTTGGTGATCTGATGACATACATGGGATTGGTGTTACTCTCTTATTCTCTTGTGGATTCTGAGGAATATTTTCCAGTGTTTGGCCCTCAGCTTGAACCTGCAGTGAAAATTACATTTCAAGGGGATTCATCAAGATTTTCCAACATACTCAAATGCAGTAAAATGCTGTATACACTGTACTCAGCCATTCAAAGACAACTCTGTTCATTTATATCCAAAGACCTACATGGATGTACTGTGTATAAATCAAATGTGTCTGCTTGTCATAATTATGTTGTAGAATATCAATTGAATGGATTACATGTCTAAGGGCTGTATTCAGAGTCAGAGACTTACTGATTTACATCAGTATTTACTTAGGGAAAGTTACAGGTTTTCAAAGAGGGATTAAGCACCTTCTTAAGCCAATTTAAGTAATTTTTATGCATATTATCAGCTGAAGATTATGGATATTCATGTCTTCATGTAGTTAGTGCCTCTGAGGTTGCCAGATTTTTCTTGAGAGGAAACATTTGAGACACAGTTTTTCAACATATGCCTTTAAGCTTGGAAAAATTCAGAGATAGAAAATACAGACAGAAAAGGAAATCATATATGAAATGATATATGAATGAGAAGATGACAAGCTCTGAAATAAACATCTAACAGGAGTCTAGTATATTGCCAGTGTCATATCCATGCTGGAATTGGCGCACAACTACAGCTCCCAGAATACAGTGAGCCCTACAAACATGGCCGCCAAGGACTACAACATACCACCGTCACAAACACGCTCACGGTCACGTTCACCCAATTACTGATTACACACACCTGTGCACTACTATAGCCTCATGGTATATAAGGACCCTCAGTTCAATTCATGTATACGCTCTGTGTTGATTTTCACCAGTCATTACCAAGCCATTGAATATTGATTGTTATCCTGGTTTCAGTCCTGTTTCTGGTTCCCTCGACTGTCCTCGGCTCTTCTCTGACCTAGTTTATGATGTTTGTTGATCGCCTGATCTTTGCCCGCACCTCAACCCTGTTATTGAGTCTCGGCTTTGTTTTGATTGTGCCTATTATTAAAAACCTGTCAACCTGCACTTGCGTCCTCGCCTGTTTACCCGACAGCCAGTATATTGCCGCATGAATTGTCCTTGTAATGATCATAATAACCACTGCAAATTTGGTTTCACTGAACAAAACGGCTTCCATCCTTATTATTCGGCAGCTTATAAAATAGAAATTTATCTAGCATATCCTATTATTTTGCATTTTATTATTTTATATACAGTAACATGCTGGCATTCACTCAAGCACACAACTCAATGAGGCCATGAGAAATTAAGTCGAGGTCATGAAATCATAATGGGTGTCAGATTAATAAAATATTGCTAGTATTTTGGTAAATGCACTCTCCTCCAAACAAAAGATGACAACAGTTTGAAGGAGAAGCTGACCAAGCACTCATCTCCTATATTTATGGCTCACTTTGAGTTAATCCATAACTGTATCCATGAATAAATCACTCCTCAGAACTTTAAAGCTGAACATTAAAGGGTCCACGCTATTAATTATTTGTGTCATATGTATTTTAACTGTATTGGCCTCAGATGACACTCCATATTTTTTGGAGTGTACAGCCCAAAACATTAATTTCAGCATGACATATTGTCATTACAGTGGTGCGGGATGCTGCACCTTTCTTGAGTCAATATCACACCTCTGACACGGACACACCTCTGTTTTAACTAAACTCCCTCCCTGCGTGTTTAACTTGTATAACGTCTCGGTATGTAATTATGTCTGAAGTCTGAATACGGATGTGTGCAAATTCAGTATTAAATCCACACTACGTGTATGTAACTCAACTCTGAATATAGTGCTAAAGGCTTAAATTATAGCTAAAAGTATAGCCGTGGCCAAAAGTTTTGAGAATGACACAAATATTAATTTTCACAAAGTCTACTGCTTCAGTGCTTTTAGATCTTTTTGTCAGATGTTAGTAACTGTTACTGAAGTATAATCACAAGCATTTCATAAGTGTCAATGGCTTTTATTGACAATTACATGAAGTTTATGCAAAGAGTCAATATTTGCAGTGTTGACCCTTCTTTTTCAAGACCTCTGCAATTCGCCCTGGCATGCTGTCAATCAACTTCTGGGCCACATCCTGACTGATGGCAGCCCATTCTTGCATAATCAATGCTTGGAGTTTGTCAGAGTTTGTGGGTTTTTGTTTGTCCACCCGCCTCTTGAGGATTGACCACAAATTCTCAATGGGATTAAGGTCTGGGGAGTTTCCTGGCCATGGACCCAAAATGTCGATGTTTTGTTCCCTGACCCACTTCGTTATCACTTTTGCCTTGTGGTAAGGTGCCCCATCATGCTGGAAAAGGCATTGTTCATCACCAAACTGTTCTTGGATGGTTGGGAGAAGTTGCTCTCTGAGGATGTTTTTGTACCATTCTTTATTCATGGCTGTGTTCTTAGGCAAAATTGTGAGTGAGCCCACTCCCTTGGCTGAGAAGCAACCCCACACATGAGTGGTCTCAGGATGCTTTACTGTTGGCATGACACAGGACTGATGGTAGCTCTCACCTTTTCTTCTCGGACAAGCTTTTTTCCAGATGCCCCAAACAATCGGAAAGGGGATTCATCAGAGAAAATGACATTACCCCAGTCCTCAGCAGTCCAATCCCTGTACTTTTTGCAGAATAGCAGTCTGTCCCTGATGTTTTTCCTGGAGAGAAGTGGCTTCTTTGCTGCCCTTCTTGACACCAGGCCATCCTCCAAAAGTCTTCGCCTTACTGTGCGTGCAGACGCACTCACACCTGCCTCCTGCCATTCCTGAGCAAGCTCTGCACTGGTGGTGCCCCGATCCCGCAGCTGAATCAACTTTAGGATACGGTCCTGGCGCTTGCTGGACTTTCTTGGGCGCCCTGAAGCCTTCTTCACAACAGTTGAACCTCTCTCCTTGAAGGTCTTGATGATCCGATAAATGGTTGATTTAGGTGCAATCTTACTAGCAGCAATATCCTTGCCTGTGAATCCCTTTTTGTGCAAAGCAATGATGGCTGCATGTGTTTCCTTGCAGGTAACCATAGTTAACAGAGGAAGAACAATAATTTCAAGCACCACCCTCCTTTTAAAGCTTCCAGTCTGTTATTCTAACTCAATCAGCATGACAGAGTGATCTCCAGCCTTGTCCTCGTTAACACTCTCACCTGTGTTAACGAGAGAATCACTGACATGATGTCAGCTGGTCCTTTTGTGGAAGGGCTGAAATGCAGTGGACATGTATTTTGGGGATTAAGTTCATATTCATGGCAAAGAGGGACTTTGAAATTAATTGCAATTCATCTGATCACTCTTCATAACATTCTGGAGTATATGCAAATTGCCATCATAAAAACTGAGGCAGCAGACTTTGTAAAAATTAATATTTGTGTCATTCTCAAAACTTTTGGCCATGGCTGTAAACTTGCAAGGAAAGGTTACTTACACTTTCCTGGGATTGAGCTTCATCAAGAAATTCATAAGAGACTGAATAGCTGTAGCTGACCAGGGGGAACCCAAACGCACCATCGTCCAACAGCAAAGCGGAGTTAGGAACACCCTTTATCTTCTTAACACACACGGTGACCTCTGCTTCCTCAGAGATTGATGCTTGAAATGCAAAAATGTACTTGAACACAAACGTATCATTAATGTCTCCATTATCATCATCAGCAGCAGCATCATTAACATCAGTAACCACTTTTTCATGGATCACGGTGGCAGTGGATCCAGAGCCTATTCGAAACTGGAATAAAAACTGACTGGGACATCCATGCACCATGCACACACACACACACACACACACACACACACACACACACACACACACACACACACATATATATATATATATATATATATATATATATATATATATATATATATATATATATATATATATATATGCACTCATTCACACACATGTAGGAGCAATTTAGTGTAGCTAGTTCATCTACCAGCATGTTTTTGGGAGGTGGGAGGACAGTGAAGTTACGAAGACAAGCCTTATTACTAGTGATTATGCATTATGGCTGGCTAATTGCACAATCTACATCCTTTAGCATTAAAGTAATATGATATTGTTTGTTAAAGCTGCAGTATCGAACTTTTTTTGGTTAAAAATGAACAAAAATCAAGTATAGTGTGTGGGGGCTGAGGATGGTGGAGTGTCTGTAGCTTGTCCTCACAAGAGTTGCTTAGAATTTAAACTTGTCCTCTAGATGGCTGATTTAATCTGGATAGTTCTAAACGCAATCATCGTTGACATCTGAGAAACAGCTGTTATCATAACCAAGAAGCATCGAACTGCAGAGAGCCTGCAGTCAAAAAGGGAAAGCGACAGAGCCCATGCTAAAACGAGAATAAATAAATAGAATAAATATATATAAAAAATAGCACAACCTACGTTAAAAAAAAACAACCCTCTGCACGGAACTTGCAGTTTTATGTTTCAAACAGAGATGGCGATAAAGAGGCAAAAGTTCAGTACTGCAGCTTTAAATAAAATAAAAAATAAAGAAATATTCTAATATCTCGCATTAATATTTGAACCTACATTTGCCAAACATAACTATAATACATATGTTTCTTACAGGATTACTGGCAAAATACAATAACATTACCTCTAAGTTGGGCAAGGCCACTGAAGCGATGCCGGTCATCTGGTGTTACTTGATTTCCGTCTAGATGGAGCAAGTGAATTAAGCTGTCCAGTGTAAAGCCCGGGTACAAGGTAGTTAGGGTTAGAGGGTTGCCCTTTAGAACTAAACTCCGTAGGCAAGGCAATCTAGAGAGTGCATCCACAAGAGCATACTGTTCTGTATACCCAGACCAACTCAGATCGAGAGACATCAGCTGGGGCCTACAGTTGGGGCCATGAGAGAACAAATGGGGTTACTCAAATGAATGTAAAAAAACAAAAAAACAAAAAACAGGAAGAGAAGCAGAAAGAAATAGATAGTACACACAGACCAAATGTGGTTCACCTACCAAGCACATTACCAAAATCTGTTTAAGCAAATCATGTAAAGCTAATATCTATGTCCATTTTTATGTCAAATTTATTTATATAGCAATTTTTACAATTGACATTGTCACAAAGCAAGTTTACAGAAATCCAGATATAACTGTAGCTTTAGATCCCTAATGAGCAAGCCAGAGGCGACAGTGAGAGGAAACCGTGAGAGGAACCAGACTCAAAAGGGAACCCATCCTCATCTAAGTGTCACCCAGTGGTGTGCAGTTCATTCAGCCTGATATGTGTGTGTG
Organism: Cranoglanis bouderius; assembly: GCA_023630585.1. Classification (NCBI taxonomy): domain Eukaryota; kingdom Metazoa; phylum Chordata; class Actinopteri; order Siluriformes; family Cranoglanididae; genus Cranoglanis; species Cranoglanis bouderius. Next base: position 4,637,920 of record CM042565.1, read on the forward strand.
TGTGTGTGTGTGTGTGTGTGTGTGTGTGTGTATATATATATATATATATATATATATATATATATATATATATATATATATATATATATATATATCACAAAAGTGAGTACACCCCTCACATTTTTGTAAATATTTTATTATATCTTTTCATGAGACAACACTGACGAAATGACACTTTGCTACAATGTAAAGTAGTGAGTGTACAGCTTGTATAACAGTGTAAATTTGCTGTCCCCTCAAAATAACTCAACACACAGCCATTAATGTCTAAACCGCTGGCAACAAAAGTGAGTACACCCCTAAGTGAAAATGTCCAAATTGGGCCCAAAGTGTCAATATTTTGTGTGGCCACCATTATTTTCCAGCACTGCCTTAACCCTGTTGGGCATGGAGTTCACCAGAGCTTCACAGGTTGCCACTGGAGTCCTCTTCCACTCCTCCATGACGACATCACAGAGCTGGTGGATGTTAGAGACCTTGCTCTTCCATTTGAGGATGCCCCACAGATGCTCAATAGGGTTTAGGTCTGGAGACATGTTTGGCCAGTCCATCACCTTTACCCTCAGCTTCTTTAGCAAGGCAGTGGTCGTCTTGGAGGTGTGTTTGGGGTCGTTATCGTGTTGGAATACTGCCCTGCGGCCCAGTTTCCGAAGGGAACTGCTTCAGTATGTCACAGTACATGTTGGCATTCATGGTTCCCTCAATGAACTGTAGCTCCCCAGTGCCGGGCTGCACTCATGCAGCCCCAGACCATGACACACCCACCACCATGCTTGACTGTAGGCAAGACACACTTGTCTTTGTACTCCTCACCTGGTTGCCGCCACACACGCTTGACACCATCTGAACCAAATAAGTTTATCTTGGTCTCATCAGACCACAGGACACGGTTCCAGTAATCCATGTCCTTAGTCTGCTTGTCTTCAGCAAACTGTTTGCAGACTTTCTTTTGCATCATCTTTAGAAGAGGCTTCCTTCTGGGATGACAGCCATGCAGACCAATTTGATGCAGTGTGCAGCGTATGGTCTGAGCACTGACAGGCTGACCCTCGACCCCTTCAACCTCTGCAGCAATGCTGGCAGCACTCATACATCTATTCTGCAAAGCCAACCTCTGGATATGATGCTGAGCACGTGCACTCAACTTCTTTGGTCGACCATGGCGAGGCCTGTTCTGAGTGGAACCTGTCCTGTTAAACCGCTGTATGGTCTTGGCCACCGTGCTGCAGCTCAGTTTCAGGGTGTTGGCAATCTTCTTATAGCCTAGGCCATCTTTATGTAGAGCAACAATTCTTTTTTTTCAGATCCTCAGAGAGGTCTTTGCCATGAGGTGCCATGTTGAACTTCCAGTGACCAGTATGAGAGAGTGTGAGAGCGATAACACTAAACTTAACACACCTGCTCCCCATTCATACCTGAGACCTTGTAACACTAACAAGTCACATGACACCGAGGTGTGTATATATACAGTGGGTATAGAAAAGAATCACCCCCCCTTAAAATAATCACATTTTGTTGCTTTTGAGCCTGAAATGAAGACGGACACAGTTTTTGTTTTATCCAGCTGTATTTACTCAGTGCAACTTATAACATCCAAGTGAAAGATATAACACCAACATGTCAGAAAAGATTTTTTTAAAAATTAAAAAACCAGAATCACTGAGTTGGAAAAAGGATCACCCCCTTGCTTTAATTTGCCTTATTTTTTTAATTACAGCCTTTAGTCTGTTGGGATATGTCTCTACTAACTTTGCACATCTAGACTTTGCAATATTTGCCCATTCTTCCTTGCAGAACTGCTCAAGTTCAGTTAAATTTGATGGTGACCATTTGTGGACTACAGTCTTCAAGTCATTCCACAGATTTTCAATGGGGTTTAAGTCTGGGCTCTGACTAGGCCATGCAAGGACATTCACCATTTTCTCCTTCAACCACTGTGTGGTCAGTTTTGCTGTGTGCTTTGGGTCATTGTCATGTTGGAAGGTAAACCTTCTTCCCATTGACACCTTTCTGGCAGAGGGCAGCAGATTTTCCTCAAGAATTTGATGGCATTTTGCCCCATCCATTTTCCTTCTATTCACTTTCCTACAAGTGCTCCAGTCCCTGCTGCAGAGAAACACCCCCATAACAGGATATTACCACCTCCATGCTTTACTGTAGGAATGGTGTTATTTGGATGGTGAGCTGTATTGTATTTCCGCCAGGCATATTGTTTGGTGTTGAGGCCAAATAATTCAATTTTAGTCTCATCTGACCATAACACCTTTTTCCATGTGGCCCCAGAATCTTCAAGGTGTGTTTTGGCAAAGCTCAGTCGTGGGTGGCTTTTTTCTTGCAACCCTCCCATACAAGCCACATTTGTGGAGAATTCGTGATATTGTTGTCACATGCACACAATGACCACTCTTTGTCATAAATTCCTGCAACTGCTTCAGAGTTGCTGTAGGCCTCTTGGTAGCCTCTCCGACCAGTTTCCTCCTGGCTCTTTCATCCAGTTTGGAGCGACATCCTGATCCAGGGAGGGTCTGTGTTGTACCAAATACCTTCCACTTCTTAATAATAGACTTCACTGTGCTTCTAGGCATTGATAAAGCCTTTGAATTTTTTTGTATCCCTCTCCTGACTTGTGCCTGTCCACAACTTCATCCTGGAGACCTGTTGACAGTGCCTAGCCACCCATAGTTGATTGTTTGCTTCAGTTGCACTACAAAATGCTCCAGGAAAGCTCTTTTCATGCTGAGCTAATCAAAATGACCACAGCTGATCACAGCCATTGAGAAGGTGATTAGCTACACCTTACTGAGTTTACAAATCATTTATAGGAGGGGGGTGATCCTTTTTCCAACTCAGTGATTCTGTTTTTTTATTTATTTATTTATTCTGACATGTTGGTGTTATATCTTTCACTTGGATGTTATAAATTGCGCTGAGTAAATACAGCTGGATAAAACAAAAACTGTGTCCATATATATATATATATATATATATATATATATATATATATATATATATATATATATATATATATATATATATATATATATAGGCTGTACTTTTACTGCATAAGTCCAAAACTAATTTGCACAAGGAGGACTTAATGTAAATCCCTGGATAATGCAGCATAACAAAGTTTGTGATGTAACTGCTTCACCTTTCAATGTAAATATAGTGTATCATGTCTACTGTTTTGGTAAAAAATATATATATAAATAAATTTAAAAAAAAAAAAAAAAAAAAAAGAAAAAAAAACAGAGATGTGGAAACACAATTTATGTGGTCAAGCCCTTACCAAAGATTGGCAGTAAAATATTGGAGGTCTTCAGGAGAGCCAAGGCAGTTGTTACCCAGACCCAAATGCAGGAGATGAGGAGGAAGGTCTGTGCTCAGACTCTTGAGACTGGAAATCTGATTGCCATAAAGTTCAAGAACCTTTAAATGGATCAAGCAAAATGATCATTCATATCATTCACATCACTGCGTAGAAGCACACAGATATGTGTTAGAGTTTTCCCCTCGTTCTCTGAGTCGCTCGCTAGGTGAGCAGCGGACTCGACTACATCCGCATTCCACTGCGCGCTTTCCAGTGCTATTCAAAAACTCTCTGATGGACATTTCATTCATGAACTCACGTTTTGTTTACCTCTGCCATGTGTTCGTTCACGTCATGTCTCCGCCTCCTCATTTCACATTGGTTCATGTTTATGAATGTCAGGTGTTTGTGATTTGGACATATGATTGATATGTGTTTAAATACGCCACTCCGTTTCCGCTTCGGCGTGGAGTATTTGTTTATCATAGTATTGTTAATCATAGTTTAGGTTATCATAGTTTAGTTTGTTAGAGTTTAGATGTGTTTAACCGTGCGCTTTGTTCCGGTGATTCCCAGATCACTACTCTTGTTTAGTACAGCCTGGATTATAGTTTGTTTTGGTTTGTGGTATGGATTCTTATATTTGGAATAAACTTTTCTGCATTTACTGACGTCTCCCCAGCGCATGCGTCCTGACTCCCTCTTCCGTCCAACACGTCTGTGTTACGTAACAATATGATTCTCATTCAGGTTTCGGCAACATTATTACAACGTTGTAGTATATCACTGAAAGCATTTGATAACCCTTTAAAAACAGATATTAATAAATAGGCAAATAAAATAAATAAATTAAGTCTTAATAGTACACAGTGAATCTAGGGCTGTTTGTTGGGATACATGCTCATAATGAGTTATTACTGAAAATTACTGGAATAAATGTCACATGACCCATACCTGGTCACATTCTCCTGATTATTAATTATACTGTAAAATGACAGACTCAGACATGGGATGAGGATACATGTGCAGAAGTTTTAACAAACAAACACACAGGCGTATACACACAGTCCAAATCACAATCCAAAAACAAGGTCCAAAATCAATCAGAGGTCACCATATTAATAATATATCAAGGCCAAAAAAAATGTAGCAAGGCCAAAGTCAAATCCAAGAAAACTTACAAGCGAGAGACAAGGCTTTGCAAAGAGACCATGCCCTTGAACAGGTGTTACAGTGTCTACCAGGAAGTAATGAGGAAGTGAGAGATCACGCTAAAACTCGGATCAGCACAACGGCTCCTGACGCATGTTCCTAATCACACCATTCTGTACAATGTATGATGTCAAACTACAAACTAATACTACTCTGAAAGCAACCCTACGTAGGATTCTGACTAATAAAGGGAAAGACAGAGTGTCCAGTCATCTCTAAAAACTGTGTCCTTAACGATTAAAGGATTCTAAGTGAAACGGTGGTATGTATGGAGGTTTATGGAGGCAGAAGATATCAGATATCAGGTCGATATTTCCCTTGAAGGGAAATAGTACAATGGTTTCCTACCTTAAGTGTCTTTGGAAGGTTCTTTAAAGGAACCTCAGTGACATTGTTAACAGTTAATATGAGCTCTTCCAGACAAGTGAACATCAACAATCCCTCATCGATGACCGAGACCTAGAACACATAAAAAAAATAGAAAGAATGCGTAATAAATAAAATATTTCAGTTTCCCAATTAATTGTGCTTTTGCTATGAACATATTCAAATCGAAATGAAAATGACATGTTTCAATTAAAAAGTAATAATAAAACGATGACAAATGTTGCAAGTTACATTGACCCCCACCACCAGTAAACCACCCACACATTTTTATTCATATATTTTAACCTGGCACACACTCACTCTAACTGATATAATCTGCAAAATTGGCTAGACGATTATCTTGAAATCAGATTTTAAGGCACAGGAAACATTGCAGACATGATTAGTACAATTAGCAATGGGAAAATGTCATTTATTCTGTGTGGGTAAGCATCGGAGTTTCCCTTGATGGTTCTCTGTCACTTCCACCTTATTAAATTTTGATTTATAAACCTTAATATAACACCGAATCCAACATATGGAACTTTAGAGGACTGTACACGCAGGCAATCCTGTTACAAGAAGAACATGCACCTACCGTGAAATCGGGTCTTAGTAGGAAAAGTTAGATGTCAGTTAGATAGATGAGTTCTAGCTATTGTTCGACGTAGTCGGTTTTTGATGTAGGTCATGCAAGTACACTGCATAGTAACTGGAGTCTCACACACTGCATACTTCACAGCTGTTATACACTTATGTACCAGTTCGCTTCCTCAGATTTTGAAGGCCAAGTCTGGGGACAGTAGTTAGGTTGTTATTTCCTTAGCATAGACAAATCCATGATCAATATCTAAAGATGGCAAAATCGGAGAGAACAAAACACAATCAACTAGGAACTGGCACCCTATTTTATTTTAGTACAAACTTTGTTATAGATTTTTTATTTTATGACCTACATTATCGAGTCAGTACAAAAAACATTTTCGATTCCCAAACATTAGTTTTCTAGCACAAAGTTAAATGTGACAGAAAAATGTTTGCATGTCATTAAAGAAAGCGGCATATTACGTAAGACCAAAAAAACACAATGAAGGCTGCTGGGTTTTGTTGAAAAAATAAGAAGCGAGTGCGAAAGTCAAAGTGTCCAGAAGAACTGTGACTGGTTCTGCAAGATGCTCAATAAAACTTACCGGCTCATTTCCTTATAAAACTGCACACATTGTACCGGAGACTACTATTTTTATTTTTATTTTTATTTTTATTTTTATTTTTTGTCACACCAAATATTGACTCATTTACTACATTTACTTTATCATTATCTGGAATGGTAACACTTTACAATAACAGTACATGAAAAATCATGTAGTATTACCTGAATTAATACTTACTTAATTATGAACTAATGATGAGTTAAGGCTTGTACTAATCACGAACTAATGAAGAGCTAACCTTAATTACGACGTTATGACTTCATGCGTGAATATCAACCACACTAAGCACATGTTAGTACATGTTTGTTAGTTAATGTAGTAATTAACAAGTAAGGGTGAACTAAATCAAATTTCTCCCTTGTGGGTAAAGCAGCAGTGCCTCAGGCCCTAGCCACCCAGAGCACGTACTGGTACGGCAGTGAGATTTGAAGAGAAATCGGATGGAGAATGATGCAAAATGGGTTGAGATGAAATTATTGGTGTTTATTATTAGTGTGTCTTTCTACATTCGATAAGGAGGATCAATGTAAATTACGAAAGTAATCCAGAATAAATGTAAAATTACTCCGGTGGAAGAGTCATTCATTCATTCATTCATTTAAATTCAGTAACCACTGTATCCTTGTCAGGGTCCTGGTACATTCAGAGCCAATCCCAGGAACACTGTGTGCGAGACAGGACTGCACTATGAACACACACATTTACACCCATAACAATGATAAAATGCTTACTGTGCCATTAAATTATATTAAGTATTAATTATAATAAAAGTTATATGTTAATATAAAAGTTAAATGTCTGAATTTAGTTTTGCTGTATTATTTTCAATCTTTCAGCTTAGACATGGAAATGTGTTGACAGGTGACAGGAGGGTGAGGGAAAGATGGAAGGAGTACTTTGAGGAACTGATGAATGAGGAAAATGACAGAGAGAGAAGAGTAGTAGAGGCAAATATTGTTGAGCAGGAAGTAGAAAGGATTAGCAAGGGTGAAGTTAGGAGAGCTTTGAAGAGGATGCAGAGAGGAAAGGCGGTTGGTCCTGATGACAGACAGGTATGGAAGTGTCTAGGAGAGATGGCAGTAGAGTTTTGAACTAGGTTGTTCAACGAGGTCTTAGAGAGTGAGAGGATGCCTGAGGAATGGAGGAGAAGTGTTTTGGTGCTGATTTTTAAGAACAAGGGAGATGTGCAGAGTTGTGGAAACTACAGAGGTATTAAGCTGATGAGCCATACAATGAAGTTGTGGGAAAGAGTAGTGGAAGCAAGGTTAAGGGGAGAAGTGAGCATTTGTGAGCAGCAGTATGGTTTCATGCCAAGAAAGAGCACTACAGATGCAATATTTGCTTTGAGAATGTTGATGGAGAAGTACAGAGAGGGTCAGAAAGAGCTGCATTGTGTCTTTGTAGATTTAGAGAAAGCATATGACAGGGTGCCAAGAGAGGAGCTGTGGTATTGTATGAGGAGGTCTGGAGTGGCAGAGAAGTATGTTAGAGTGGTGCAGGATATGTATGAGAGCAGTAGAACAATGGTAAGGTGTGCGGTAGGTGTGACAGAGGAGTTCACGGTGAAGGTGGGACTGCATCGAGGATCGGCTCTGAGCCCCTTCTTGTTTGAGGTGGTGATGGACAGGCTGACAGATGAGGTCAGACAGGAATCTCCATGGACTATGATGTTTGCGGATGACATTGTGATCTGTAGTGAGAGCAGGGAGCAGGTGGAGGAAACTCTAGAGAGGTGGAGGTTTACTCTGGAGAGAAGAGGAATGAAGGTTAGTTGCAGCAAGACAGAATACATGTGTGTGAATGAGAGGGATCCAAGTGGAACAGTGAGGTTACAGGGAGAAGAGATAAAGAAGGTGCAGGATTTTAAGTACTTAGGGTCAACAGTCCAGAGCAACGGGGAGTGTGGAAAAGAGGTGAAGAAGCGTGTGCAGGCAGGTTGGAATGGGTGGAGAAAAGTGTCAGGTCTGTTGTGTGATAAAAGAGTACCAGCAAGAATGAAAGGAAAGGTGTACAGGACAGTAGTGAGACCAGCGATGTTGTATGGTTTGGAGACAGTTGCACTGAGGAAAAGACAGGAGGAAGAGTTAGAGGTAGCAGAGCTGAAGATTCTCTTCTTGAGGTTCTCTTTGGGAGTGACGAGGATGGATAGGATCAGGAATGAGTACATCAGGGGGACAGCACATGTGAGATGTTTTGGAGACAAAGTTAGAGAGGCCAGGTTGAGATGGTTTGGACATGTTCAGAGGAGGGAGAGTGAATATATCGGTAAAAGGATGCTGAGGTTAGAGCTGCCAGGCAGGAGGCCAAGAGGAAGACCAAAGAGGAGGTTTATGGATGTAGTGAAAGAGGACATGAAGGTAGTCGGTCTGAGAGAAGAGGATGCAGGGGATAGGGCTAGATGGAGGCAGATGATTCGCTGTGGCGACCCCTGAAGGGAACAGCCGAAAGGAAAGGAAGATTTTCAATGTTTCAGCTACATTTGATTTGCGATTTGTGTTTTAATATTATTTCCATATCTATGATTTTATTGAGTGACAGCCTAAAGACTGAATAATTTCAGTAAAATCAAGGTCAGGAAATTAGTTTAGCATCCCAAGTTTGGCATCTCCTACTTAAATACATCATCATACCTGTGGTTACTTGAGAAGAAGCCTCCTTAAAAATGATGACCCCCCTGGTAAATAAATATTGACTCAATCAGCCCATTTGACTAGAACATTCAGGGGCCAATGTGACCATTCTGGAGGACACCAACTGACACCATTGTAAACAATACTATTAAACAAAGTAGAAGTGCCATGTGGTGAGAATCCCAAATGATCAACTGCTCAAATGTTGTAACTGTTCTGCAGGACACAAGAAACCTTATTTAGAGTTAGTTAGAGATATTTAAAGTTGACTGATTTCTGCTGTCGCCGTTTATTATTTATTTGATTGCAGATAGACAGATGGTACTAATAACCTACAGCCGGTAGAGACGTACCACTGCTCACATAACCTTATTTGGGTGAGTGATATTCCTTTGTGGTAAATAGTTTCTGATAAGCCAGAATATCTGATGGTGGGTATTTTTTGGTGTGACATAGAGAAATTATGCACATACGTGCATTCTGAAAGTGTGACTGTTCACCCATGATTTGGCTTATGAATATAAAAACGACAGACGTTCAAAATACAGAAAGAAGTATTCAAGCAATAAATATTTTTTAAAAATATATAATTATTATAAGTAATTATAAATAGGAATTGATCTATACAACACACAATACCATAGTAAGACTTTTTTGATGAGTCTTTTTGGGGTGAAGGTATTGAAGGCACCATGTTGTGAAGAGCATTACTTAAACCTATTTATTTTGCGTCTCCACCGAGTAGCCTTTGGGAGGAAAACAATCCTGAAAACCCGACTCACCCCTTGGTCCACAATCCGTAGAGTTGTTAAGGATGAACATATGAAGTCGGCATTAAATTTATCTGGTGCCTTTACAGCCAGTTCTCTCAAGACTACGGCCTGAGGACTCCATGATGCCTCCTCATGCCACGGTGATAGTGGACTCCGGAGCAGGTCATGGAGACTGTCTGACTCCTCTAACCGTGCACCTGTGCTCTCATCATCATGCCAGTCTTCAGAGCCTCTTAATGATGGCTTGCGCTGTAAAATCAAGGATTGTACGCTGTTTTCAGAACTGCATATGCATCATTATTGACCATTCTAACCATGCAAGTGATTTGGATTATCATTTGGCTCATCAGCTTGGCTTAAGTTAATAAGTTTATAGGTTATGGCTCACAGGTTTCAGAATGAGAATTGTTTTTAGTGGTCACCTGTTGATTCACACAGAATCAACAAAAAAAGAGAGAGAGAGAGAGAGAAATGAAAATAAAATTAATTAAAATAATAGTGCAAATATCAATAAGTATTTTATACTGGTTTTTACAGTATATGCAGAATGTACAGATTGACCAATATATTACACATAATTTAAATAGTACATTTAGCAATGTAATTAAAACCTGCGTTGTTGTATAGTATGACACATTATTAAGAGATATTATCTCAGGTATTGGCTGCATTGATTATTTTTTTCATATTGCAAGTTTTCAGCTCCCCTTGAAATGAACTAATGAACAATTAGTTTCGCATTTATCTTACCAAATTTATAATCAGCAGGATAAGACATTGACTTCTGAGTGACTTTCCTAACTAATATCCTTCTGAACACTTATCCTTCTGAAAGTGTTAAAAAAAATTTTTTTTAATCATTCATTTTTCTGTAAGAATAATGTACCATATGTTTCTCCAGGTATGCAGTGCCAGATGTTTAACTACATGCCATGTTAGGGATCACTGCACTCACCCAGCTCCCTCTGCCACATGGGAAGCTTTCCAAACACAGGCTGTGAATGAGCTTGTCGATGGCTGACGTGAGTGTGCGACAGGCCATTAGGCTCATGAGCAAAAGCCAGTCATGGATGAATACTTTTCTTAAATTTTTTTTTTATGGTAAACACATAAATTTGCAATAGTGGATACGTCTTCTGCACTTCTTCCCAGTAAAGACCTTCTCTGTGTTGTGTTGCGTTGTGCATAGTTGCCAGGCAACGCACATAGTGCTCCCATTGGCTCTTTGTTGTGGTATGTCAGGATGGATTACTGGTACTAAAAATCAACCAATGAAGTAACATTCTGGCAAAATATGGAACTCACACAGCAAAATGTCAAGTTCTCAGTGTTGCAGTATCTCCTACAGTCCTGAATCTCCTATAGAGTTGTATAGAGTATGGAGTCTTTATACTGAGCAGAAAAGTCTATTGGTTATGGTGAATATTTAATTTCTTATTCTAAAACAAATCTATAAATGTACAAAATCATCCATTTAGTACTATATACATCACTCTAAAATGGCCATGACTAGCTAGATTTTATGATGTGTTGGGATCTTCCTAAATAGGTCCTGAAGACTTTCTGAATAATCGCTGACTCATTAAACCATATCCCCAGTACAGTGCTCTGATAAATGGTACATAGGAAACTTTCTTTTTATCAGATTTTACACATGCATGCGCATCTCCACAACGTCAGGTATTTCCCCCTACATGATTATAAATAAGCAACATGCGTACAAAGATGCTTAAAGCACAACTGACACGGTATCAACATATACCAAAGACAACTCTGCAACATGGTGCACGTAGCAGGTAGGTCATCTTTACCTTCACTTTATAAACCAGAGGACTTTGAAATGCGAGGTACACAGAAATAACAAATACTTCTCTTTAGAAAGCGGTTGTATCAGTGTTACAGGACATACTGCCTCAGTGCCTCAGAAAAGCTCATAGTGTGTAGTGTGTGTGTGTGTGTGTGTGTATATATATATTATGTAAGAGACCAATTTTCAGACAAAAAAACCACAATGAAGGCTGCTGGGTTTTGCTGCAAAAATAAGAAGCGAGTGTGAAAGTCTCCAGAAGAACTGTGGCTGGTTCTGCAAGACGCTCAATAAAACTTACCAGCTCATTTCCTTATAAAACTGCATTAATTGTACCTGAGACTATTAATATTTATTTTTATTGTAAAGGGTCGGCACACCAAATATTGACTTCATTGAATTTATTATACGGTTTACCGCTCTTTATAGTCTTTTTACATTTAATTTCACTATTTTTGAAGGCATCCTTGCTCTACAGCATTTATATCTGTATGTATGTGTATATATATATATATATATATATATATATATATATATATATATATATATATATATATATATATATATATATATATATATATATATATATATATATATATATATTATATAGTATTACAGTTAGTATAATCAAAGTAAGGAATACCAGGGCATGAAACATCCAGCATACTAGTCCTTGTGTAAGTCAGTAATAATGTATAATGTAATAATGTATTAGAACCAGTGGCATTTATGTAAACCTGTCAGAGCTGCTGGTAAATTTAGAGCTACTTTTAAAAATATGTATAGGTAATTAACACTTTCTGACCAAAAGACAATTGAGAATTCAACAGCAGTGTGATATAATTCACAACCAAGATGCCAGGTGTTCGATTTCATTACAAACACATGGCTTTATGATGAACAGTGGCACATACGTTACAACATATTGATCTGAAACCTTCAAGGAATTCATTAATAATTACTAACGCATTATTAGAGTTAAGAAAATCTTTCAAGTTTGGTGTTGTTACCAAATTACAAAACAATAACCATGAATAAGGGATTACTGTTTCTGGATAACTACTGTATTAACTGTGTAATAAATTTACATTTCTGCGACATATACAGTGTAGATACATAATAACACAATATTCCTTTTCTATAGGATCCACTCTCTGGATGCATATCTTGATCCTTCTCGCCTGCAACTTAATGGTTCAAACTCATTCTGTCCTAAGTCATCGTCCTACTCCAAGTCAAGTTCGTACACTTTGTGTACTTAGTGAGGCATCATTGTCCCTATGTGAATACTATGTAAGTATATTTTGACATACAATCTTATACCTTTTTTTTTTTTAGAATATCTGCAAAAGAAAATTAACATTTGTGACGACAAATTTTCAGAGAGGAAGCGTCAGTGGCTGTGATCCAGTAAACCTCAGTGGGATATCAAGCAATGTCAGCGGGTCTGCTTGTGCCTTCAGCAAATATCTCAGCACCATGAAATCTCAGCAAACGAAAGTGAATGCCAGTAAGAACATTCATTTGAAAACCAACCACCTGACAGATCAGTTCAATGCCTTTTTCCACGGATTCCTCAAGGATGGCTGTAAAAATACCTCAAAGTTGGATGAAAGAATAACATCCCAAAATGTTTTTCACATAAAATGTCTGGGTTTAAATGTCTTTGAGAATTTAACATCATGGTTGAAAGGGAATCACTACCACAGATGTGGTGGAAAACTCCACCTAGAAATGGAGAAACTCCACCTAGAAACTCCATCTAGAATTCCTTAACATTTCATGCTAAATTATTTAAGTTAACTATTTAATTTATTATTTATTATTGATTTATTCTAAACTGTAATATCCTTGTTTGAATAAACACAAAAAAATAAATGCAACAAATTCTACAGCCTCCATTTTTTGCTTCTTATGTAAATTTTTTTTTTTTTTTAATGCTCTCTTGTAATGTTTGCAGTGCTGACTGAATGATTGCTGAAATCACTTTCAAGTGTTTGAAGTAGGGTTTTTTTTTTTTTAATGTCCACTGCATAAACATTAAGTTTGAATATAAATACCCTTCCAAGTCTCAAACAGCCACATGCACATGCACTGAGCTCATTCAAAAGTACTATAATGCCTTTCAAAAACATCGGTGCTATTTCACCCCGTCTAACCACGAGTGGGGGCGAAAATCACCTTCTGGTCCATGTGTGCATGCATGCAAAAGACTTCCAAAGTCACAAAGTCACGTATGAAACAATATTTGCAATAAATACATAATTTTAATTCAATCCAATTCAGTTTTATTTGTATAGCGCTTTTACATTGTCCAAAGCAGCTTTGCAGAAATATATAAATTCAGGATATAGATTTTTAACTGTATGAGCAGCCAGAGGCGACAGTGGCAAGGAAAAACTTCCTGAGACAACATGAGGAAGAAACCTTGAGAGGAGCCAGACTCAAAAGGGAACCCACCCGCATCTGCGTGACACCGGATAATGCAATTATAAATAAATAAATCCCTTCTATAAATGTGCTAATACTACGTGGTCAAATAGTGCAGCCATCTTTATGGTTTTTAAGTGGTACCATCCTCAGTAATCTCAGTGATCTTTAGGCTGCACCGTGTGGGGCCATCCTCAGCAGCAGCATGTGACTTCCAATTGATGAGAACTCCAACCAGAAGTAGGGCATCAGGATGGGTCAAGCAGCACCGCCAATCTGCCACCGTTGGGCCCTTGAGCAAGGCCTTTAACCCTTAACTGCTCAGATGTATAAAAATTGAAATAAAATGAAATGAATGAATAAATGAAATAAAAATGTCACTTGCTCTGGATAATGCCATAATGCCATAAACGTAAATGTAAGATTGGAACCAGCTATGTGCTTGCTGCCTCGGCATCAAAGAGGCCATGTTTGATTCAGGCATCCCCTGTTCAGCAGTGACATTACTGACATGCTGTACCCAGCTGATGTATTTACAACTTGATTCATAGTTGAATCTGACCCACCCAAATGCTGCAGTCTAAGCAACTTGCCATTTTTTAATGCTCAGATTCCAGGTCACGTTCTAGGCATATGGACAACCTTGCAGCAAACATAATTCATCTGAAATTGTTCATAACAAGAAGAAGGAACTGGTTCTTAAAAGCCTGTGTGTTAGAATTGTCAGATGAACTTCATTTCTCTATTTAGATGTTTGCCTTCCAAGGATAGGTATTCCAATTCAAAGTTCACACAGTCTTTTCTCTAGCACCATGGGTATCTGACTTCCTGGCACCTTTACCAAGTGGACTATCATGTCCCAGGAGAACTGGTCTCAGGAGAGTGGCATCTCAGAAGAGTGGCATAATAGTTTGGTAAGGCAGAGGTGGACATTTTTGCTGTTGCCAAGTCAACTAATTGCCAATTGTGGTTCTCCCTAGAAAAGCCAGGCAGCCTGCTGGGACAGGATGCAATTGGCCCTTACATCTATTGCACACCTTTCTGCCTCAACAACTCATTCTTCCCACATAATTTACACAATTCAGTAACTAAGCCATAGAGTCCTACCTGTTGCTCTAAGATGGCTGGCAAAGCGTTAGTTCCCACTGCTATTTTTTTTTTTTTTTTTGCTAGAGCAGATATGCTATCCCAAATGGACAGAAAAGATTTTGCACCCCCAGATAGGTCATCTGTGTCTGTGGGTTTGGCCCCTCGGGATGAAGCATGGACGGCGCATTGATAACTAGCAGTTCAGGAATCACTCCAGGGCCTTATATGCCCTAAGCTGGTGTGCACCTTATTGACTAGTTATCAAACTGGTCACATTGCCTGGCTTGACTTGCTAGACAGGAGCAAGTCCAAATACACTACATGTCATTTCTCAAGGGCCTCATAATGTTATTATTACCTTTCTGAAAGGAGCTAGGCATTTCCGCCAACGAGGGTACCTCAAGAGCCCAGCGTGGGATAGTCCCATTATACTGGAGGTCCTAAAGTCCCCTCCTTACGAGCCTAAGAAATATGCCAAACTGAAACGTGTGTGTGTGTGTGTGTGTGTGTGTGTGTGTGTATCAGCAAAAATTTTCTGTAAACTTCATGCTTTAGGTATGATCTCTTCTTGCATGCGTTGGACACCAGACTTCACAGGGTTTCTGTCCAAGGTCATATTACCTAATTTTGTAAATCAATCAACTATCTTCACAGTGTTCCATGTAGGCAAATCTACATATTGCTCTCTGTGGTGCCCACTGCACACCCTATAGTGCTCCTATGGTGGCCATTGACATTGTTTGCCATTTTAATGATATGGCAATCATCCATCACAAAACGCTTCTTTAATGTATTGTCCATTTGTGAAGGGCTATCCCGTGTTTAGCTAGTGTATGCTTTGTATATGCTAGTGTATAACTTGCAAATGCAGCATAAATCCCAAGCAAATGATATTTTCTGTTTAAAACTTACAAGAGCACAGATGAATAAATGTTTTAATAAATGTGTGTGTGTGTGTGTGTGTGTGTGTGTGTGTGTGTGTGTGTGTACTGTTCCTTGTGTTATTTGAGAATAGAATATACTCATGAGCATTTCCAATGTTTAAAATATGCAGTGCTTACTATTATGAACACATTTTAATTTCGTGACTACAATCTAGGCCAGCCGTGTAACAGTGTGGTTGCCGCTATCAGATGAATTAGGTTAGCTAACCTAGAGAAGTTGTGTATGCCTCTCTACTTCCATGTTAGCTAATGAGGTACTCTAGATACTTTATCAGGATGAGTTATTGTATGGTTTTATGGCAGAATTGGCCCATCATAGTGTTGTCTTTTATTATGCTGCACTATCACTGGACAGTAAATTGATAATACTATAAAGTTGTGTTTTGTCCTATTAACCTGGCTCTAATGTCAAACTCTGCCCATGTTGCCAACCGCTACATGGGGAAAAGCAGATAAATATGTCTAGATCTACAATTTTTCAGAGTATTGAGTAAGATTTTGTCAAAGTACTCATACTTTTACTCAACTACAGTCACCGGGTTTGTCTTCAGTGGGTTGGTGTAGCTGCAGGTTTACAACGAAGCAGCAGTCACACCTGATTACACTTGATTATCTTCTGATTCATCTTTGTTCTTTGGCTGTTATGTGGCATCTGCAGCCACATTGGGCCTTTGTGAATAATATTGCTGAATCTAAATGCTGTAGGGAGCATAGCAAATCACTATACCTCATATCCTGCTATACAGAGCCCTACCCACCTACTCACAGGAAACAGTTGAGGTCTGACAGAATTTCATTTGAATTAAACGCCATTAGAAACCGACAGAGACCTATAAAACTACAGCGACCCGGAAATCCCTATCACCTGCTGAAAAATGTACATAAATTCGCTATGCCACATCAATACATATGTTGTGCAACCCAGTGAAGCATGATTCAATAGCGTGTAAGCGCACTCGATAGAGCAGGAACAGGACCCAAAACAAAGGAAGTAGTACATAAGACTCTAATGGAGAAATCAGCTTTGATACAAATTTAGTAGAAATACCACAAAAGCCACTGCTTGATAAGACCCAATAAATACAGTCTGATCAGTAGAATCCAGTTATGCAAACGGTTCTTGAGAAGGAAAAACCCTGCCACTTCATACTCGTTACTTTCTAGTTAACACTAATTAGACAGAAAAAAGGCCTAACCTTACCTTGATAACCAGGCAATATAGGATACAGTTACCTTTAATATAAGATAGAGTAGATGTTCTTTTTTATATTATTATTTAGAATGCATTAATCATGAATACCTTATTGCCTTAAAATCTAGTGGCATGTCCACTTCTTTGTATGATTTCAATGAAACTGCTTTCAAACATGCACTTGTACATGGGAATCTATACAGTAAAGACGAAAAAGGCTATGCAGGAAGAGGTAGTAGCCCCCTCGTGGCTTAGAGGCCAGTGTCCGGTTTAAAAAACAATATATGCAAAGAAATAATATTAATAATAATAATAATAATAATAATAATATTAATAATAATAATAATAATAATAAATTTCACACACACACACACACACATGCAAGCATACACTCCCAACATACTACAAACATTTCATTCAAAATGGACATCAATTTGAAATCTATATCCAGATTTCTGTAAAGCTGCTGTAAAAGTGCTATATAAATGAATATATAGAATGAATGAATTGAATTGAAAGAAAAAAAAAATTAAAACACACACATATAAAAACCTCCCTTTACACCTTGACATTTATACCATGCCCACAAACATTTATTTCCGTTTACTTTATTAACATTTATTTATATTTAAAGCCATCATCCAATTCGCTAAATGAAAGCTTATCCAATATAGCCAGATTTCATCAAGGTTGCAGATACCATAGAATGAAAAGCAGAGCAGCTGTGGTGACCAAAAGCATCTGTTTCTGTCTTCTTACACTGGTTTAGGTAATATAACATGCAAATAAAGCCATCAGTTTATTACAGACAAGCATCAGTACAGTGTATAATCACAGAAGGGATTCATACATTGAGGTTTTCACTTCTTTGTTAACATATCGCTGGAACTGGATATCCATTGCACATAAATAACGTCAGTAAACTTGGCGAGGATTTGACACCTGCAAGGTGAGGAGTAAGTGTAAAGAGGAGCCACAGACAGTTAATCAAATATCAAATAGTCAAATAATAGTCATATTTGCAGCTATGAAACTTGAATGATATTTTGTAGTGCTGCACATTTTGGGTTGATTATTAAGCAGAGTCTTGGAATCCTAGCAGCTACCAGCTAAGATGATATAGTTTAGAATTTATCCGTTAAGGACTCATCACTGTTATTATATTCATTCATTCATTCATTCATTCATTCATTTATTTTCCTTCCTCATTCGCTTGGTAGGGGGTGCAATGGCAGCAGGCTGAGAAGGTCAGTCCAGGCTTCTCCGTCCCTAGCCAAAGATTCCAGCTCCTCCTTGGGGATCCCCAACCATTCCCAAAATAACCGTAAGATATAACTTCTCCAGCATGTCCTGAGTCTGTCCCAGGGTCTTCATCCAGTGGGACATCCTTGTAAACTACAGCAACTGGCTCATCTTGATTCAGAAGAGCAGTGGCTCTACTCCAAGGCTCTCCTGGATTGTCAAGCTCCTCACCTTATCAGAAAGATTATACTGAGGAGCCTCATTTCTGTAGTCAAGACCGTATACTTTTAGTCACTACCAACAGCTATTGAGGATAGGGACAAAGCCTGATCGGTAAACAGAGTGCGTCCTCTGCGAACTGAGCCCCTGCTTCACCACCACCACCATCTTTATTCATCACTTGTAAATAAAATCCTAAGACACTTAAACACCTCCACCAAGGGCGAGGTCAGGAGCTACCCACTCGTTTCTGGGGGGGGGGGGGAATGGCTTTAGGATTTGGAAGTCTTCAGACTTAGCAGAGAGCATCTGATGGTGCCAAAAGAACATCATCATCTTTAAATAACTGTTATCATAATAAAATAGAATTGCAATACTTCACATTAATTACACAGGTAGAGGTTGTCCTCTTATGGCATTACTGCCTGTTGTACCTCCTCCGGTGCCCATAGGATTACTGCTCTTCCTTCAGCCTTGCCAACATGTCTAACACAACCAAATATAGACCATACAGGCCTACCCAGTGACTAAGGCTGTAGCCCCACTGGGACCATTAATGCATGCTCAGTGCCACTGACTCCATATGGTTTCCCGTTACACCTAATACCACTCAGGCATACTTGCCTAACACAATCAGAGCCATACAGACCTTCCCAGTGACTAAGGCTGTGACAAGCCCCACTGGCACCGTTAATGCATGCTCAGTGGTTCCACATGGCATAGGTCAGCTGCAGGGTCGTCAGCCGGGTACCACCGCTCAACCACGCTTCACTCCTTTAACCCCAGAACGTCTCCTGGTGGCGGAGCAGTGGCAGGGACGTCTCCCTACCACTCCCTGCAACAAGACCTTGGGTTAGATGTTACTACCACAACACTTCTCCTTTCTCCTTACCCAGAGCCAAAAGCTGCTTTTCTCTGCCTCTTCAGCCAGGTCTTTCAGGGCCTTCCGCTGGTTTGCTCCAGTTACTCCCATCTCCCTCGAACAGCCGATGTTCCAACGAAGCCACAGCATCCTACTTCTACTGGGTAGATGATGGTTCTCCAGCCAGCCTTCTTACACTCAGTGAAGAGATCTGAGCTCTTCAGCCTCTTCAGATGTTTCTGCACGTGATAGTTAGTCCAGTCCAGTGTTTTATATTACCACTTTCCTAGACCTATTCCTATTATAAAATAAAGTAATAAAATATCAAGTCTAAAGATAGACTCGACAGATGTTGGGCTTTCAGTAAATTCCTGTCAATCTGTCTAAAAATAAAATTGGCTAATGTATACAGTGATGGATCAAATATTTATAATCCTTATTTCTTTTTCTAAATTAAAGTTCACGTGTGTTGTCTTTGTTTCTAATGTGTTTGTCATGTTACATCTTGTCTTAAAAAAGTAACATGATGCACTCATTAATATAGATTTGTGTTGTATGATTTGGATGTTAACTCTGTTAGTTAGACCAGCGTACAAAAAATATATACACACGAATACAACAGGCTCTATTGAAACTAAAATGGACACTTTTTCAATAACTTTGCTGCCTCGATTATACATATGCTGATTAAATTGTCCAACTTCCATTTATAAAGTGCTAGCCTCATGGCAAAAGTTCTAGGGAAATGTTAACATCTCAATAACCACTTTTTGTGACCTTGTTCATAACTTTAATCTATGGGGAACACCACTGCGATTTATTAGTCCAGGCTTAGGCTTAGTCAGGGTCTGGATGGCACTAGATACATTTTAATTATCTAAAGGTTTTGAAGAAATGTATGCACTGCACTGATCTAGATTCAATCATTAAAATTAAGCACAGCTAATTTTGTTACCATTTTGTCTCATTATCTCACCTTTTCTTATATCTGGCAAAAAGGCATGATGTGATGATTAATTTTGCTCAATCAAAATAGCAGTGGCAAATCTATACATTTTCTCATGCTTTTTAAAAATGAATTCATTTTCAGTAACCGCGTTATCCTGGTCACGGTTGCGACTGATCCAGAGCCTATCCCGGGCACACTAGGTGTGAGGAGGGAACACACCATCGATGGGATGCCAGTTGTTTCACATTCTCAGTCTCGTTCATACCTAGGGGCAATTTACCATAACCAATGCACCTTACCAAACCAAAGAACCTGGAGAAAACGCGCACAGACATGGGGAGAACATGTAAAACACCTTAAAGATAAAGTAACCCAAGCTTAGGATTGAACCAAGGACCCAGGAGCACTTTCCATATCACAACAATATTAAGAAACACACACAAAAAAAATACTAGATAGATAAACACTATCCAACAATACTGTAACTCAACCAACACATATTTCACAGAGAAGAAAATGACACACTGAGTAGCACTGGATATCACTGCAATATTTGAAGTTAAAAAGTGTTTAATATATAAATCATGGCAGTAAAGGTATGGACGGTGAGACTGCCAGTTTCAAAGAGTTAAAGTACAAGTACATATTTACAGATGTTTACCAGATGTTACCTCTGGGACGTCGCCAGTCTCATATCTTGAAGAAAGATGTGTTGAATGCGAAAAATGACTGACTACTGACACAGTTCTCGTGTTTAAACACATTTCGCTAGCGTTTAAACACAAGTTGCATGAAAGGCAGCTATTTAATTTTTTTTTTATTATTATTATTTTACTGAAACTGTATTGAGCAGCACATCCTTTCCCCCTCAAAATGCATTTAGACATGAAACTAAAAGTGGACGCATTCAGACTGGTGAAGAAAAGAAAATACAATACCCAAACTGTATATCTTTTCATTAGTCACATAAAGAACTGAAAAGAAAATTGTCTTTGTTGCCTTGCCATTATATCGCTTGATATGTTCAGTGAAAAACGATCAGCGGTAGCTTTTTAAAGGATGTAAAGAATTCTGTAATTTTGTGACAAATGTGAATGTAATTGCCCTCTGCGTAGCATTTCACTTGCAGCAATGCATTGCAGCTGTGCCACGCTGAAATGCAATCACTGTCCGATCACAGCAGTAAGCCGTACCCTGGGGCGTGGCTGTATTCGGAGAAGAGGTGAAGGGGCTAAAAGCGTTATTTTCCAGAAGACACAGCAGAAGAAAAAGTCTTTATTTGTCACATATACATTACAGTACAGTGAAATTCTTTCTTCATATAGCCCAGCTTGTTAGGAAGTTGGAGTCAGAGCACAAGGTCAGCCATGATGGAGCAAAGAGGATTAAGGGCCTTGAACAACGGTCCAGGAACCTTCTGATCGGTTTCTTAGTGTCTCATATATTTCTTCATTCCTACTGTTTAATTGTTAACCCTTACTCATAACATTATACAGAATTATTACTAAAACATGATTAAAATGTTAATTTGACTAAAATGACAGTTCAAAGAAGGACCTAGGGGTTATATGAAATGTATTACTTTCTCCTTCAAACCTCAGAAAGGAGGTATGTCCTGGATGTGGAATTTTTTTTCTTTATATATATATATATATATATATATATATATATATATATATATATATATATATATATATATATATGAATGACGAACGTTTACACGTTCACACGTTTAGTCAGGAACTCAGTCATATATATATATATATATATATATATATATATATATATATATATATATATATATATATATATATATATATATATGAATGACGAACGTTTACACGTTCACACGTTTAGTCAGGAACTCAGTCATGGATGTTCTGTATTAGTCCAGGCATCTCCCCGTGTAACACAGTCTAACATCGCCACCTACAGGTCACCTAAAGAAATTTCGTGAAGTGCGCACGCGCAGGTAGGTAGGCCGTATAGGAAGTAGGAACCACGTGACGTGGCGTGCGTCACATGATTGTACTCGTTAGCTTGTAAACATGGCTTCTCACTTGTCTTATGGCCGAGTCAATCTAAATGTTTTGAGGGAAGCTGCAAGGAAGGAGCTTCGGGAATTCCTGGACAAATGCTCAGGAAGCAAGGTTATACTTTTTTTTTTTTTTCTCCTGCTGGTTGTTATGTTTACAAAGTGCCAATATTAATTATCGTGCGTTATTAGAGTAATGTCTCACCGGTTAGTATTGACTTCCTCTGGGTTTGTAATTAGATGTGAGGAATCTGTGTGTTTATTTGCTTCTGGATTGCTGCTTGTTGCTCATTAATCCCAGAGACTCCGTGTCAGACTAGTAGTGTATCATTTAAACTGTGGGACGCGTTATTACAAATATATAGAGCATTTAATATAGAGGCAGAAATGTTACAAACAGTGCAGTAAAGGTAATGTAGAACAGTCCATGAAGAATAGCCAGGTGTCTGTTCATTGTTTTTACTTTGGTACAGTGCTTGCAATCACATGATGATGATGATGATGATGATGACTGGTCACATAATGCAAAATAATAAAACTTGACCAGTATTGTGGGATTACCCCACCGGAAAAAAACAACAACCACAAAAAAATAGAAACCATCACAGATTCATCACAAATTCTAATGGTTTCCACTACAAATACCATTACAATCCATCAGCTAAACATTAAAACCAGTACCATTATTGGTCTTTAATGGTATCCACTAGACATAGCATGCCACCGATGGGAGGCACCAAGTTACCAGTAGGGGACCAGTACAGTTTCCTTTAAAATCAATGCAATTCCCATTAAAACCATTACGAATTCTGTGAAGGTTTCTATTGTTTGTTTGTTTTTTTTTCATCAGGGTATGTTGGGTCCATGGATGGATATAAAAACAAATGGAAAACCAAAAAAAGAAGACATAATTTCAAATGCAAGTTAGTGCCCTTAATTAGAGAGAGATTTTATATTAAATGATATTAAAAATGTATTATTACTATTGAACTACTATCCATCCCACTCAATTTTCAATATGGTGGCTTTAAAATAAATTTAAAAAACGCATAGAACTAGCACAGTTCTGTATGATACCAGTACGTTCATGGTTTTTGTATAGTTCTGCTAGTTGAAAAAGGCCAAGGGGTTTTTTTTGTTTGTTTGTTTTTTTTGCATGTAATGCATATCCACAGAAATGTATGCAGTGGGATGGTGTGGGAAAACCTGTCAGCTGTTGCCGAGTCTAAATTCTAGATTGGGTTTTGACCAAAAGCGAGTTTTTCTTCCAGTGATAAGCTTTTACTTTTACATTTCCGCTTTCTGTAAACTGTAAACTTTGTATGCTTGCCTTGGCATCTGGCTGCAAAGATCATGTTGGGAAAATGAGCTAGTTTAACAAATGCAGTGGTTAAAAAAATAATAATAATAAATAAAAAACATTGAATATCACGCTCACACTGAGACGAGTGCTTACACAGATGTTCGAATGACCAAATTAGAAGATGGGAATTTTAGTCTACGGAACAAAACTCAATGAATGAATGAATCATAGATTATTTCTCCACTGATGCTCGAGTGAACGGAAATGAGTCGAGACAACAACGAGGCTTGAGTTTAAATGCCGTGAGTGACTTTCGCCTCAGGTGGTGAGTCGGAGACATGGAGGTGGATGATGCTGATAATAAAAGTGACAACTCGTTTCCCGTTGTAAACTTTAATTGTAAGTTCTTTCAAACGTATCGGTAACGTTTTTTTTCCTTAAGTAGACTAGGTTACAAATGCCGAGGTAGATGGGGGAGTTCGCTTGCCGGTCAGCTGAGGGTAATATTATTAAATCAGGTTGAGATCATTTGGAGATAAAACATATTAGATTAAATGCAAATTAAATCGATAAATTGCAGCTGCTTTTAGACAATCAGTGCGTTGGTGTCTTTCAGTGGAAATGTAAGGGAATCTTTCGGTTTAAATGTTTCTCCCTTTTCATTTTTGGGGGTCTCCAGGCTTTAAAACGCTAGAACCATATTGAGAGCAAGCAAAGGAAACCTTGTAGTTTTCAGAACTAACGCACCATTCGGCGTAAACCCTAGACACTGGGACTGTGTGTGTGTGTCCATGTCCGTTTCCGTGTCTGTGTCCCAGGTAATAAGCAGTTTCTGAAATACAGCCATTTTGGCACCAACAACCCCGCCTCCCCCTAACCCCAACTATCCCCCTACCAGCCCCCACCCAACCCTAACCCCGGACACCCCCAAATCAAAATTACATTAAATTAAAATGATAACATCAAACCAGATATTGTATAGTTAATTAATTATAATAACTCTACACCTCACTTGTCTAATCCACATCTGAAAGAGTGTGCTGCACTGAACAGTTTGCTAAAACAAGCTGTTTTAATTCTGAACCGTTTGTCTTTAGGCCATCGTATGGGACGAGTACCTTACTGGACCGTTTGGATTAATCGCTCAGTATTCATTGCTGAAGGTAAGAAAATGATGCTTTTGAATGTGGCGTTTACTTTCTGGAGTGCGTATAAATGGAGTATTATTATATTCCGTACGTATTATCCACTACGTCGTTCTGAAATCCGGTTTTAATATGGATATTCCTGTGCATCATGTGCTTCCTACGCTCTTAAGGGTTCTTGGGTTGTCCAAGCAGAACCCTTTTCTGGAAGCTAAGAATGCTTAATTATTGAATGAATCCTTGGAGAACATTGTATGTGTTGCATAGGGTGTAGAACGTATTATTTCGTGCTATCCTTACTGACTACATTCAAGCTTCATACTTGACATGTAACAAAGCACTGGGATCTTCGTTTTCATCTGGAATCAATTTGGATAATGAACAAGCCTGACCTGAGCGAGGCTGTGGAGGGGAAACGTCAAAACGTGATGGCCGGTGGTACTCTAGGCCCAGGATTGAGAAACACTGCTCTGTACAATACTATGCATGTAAGATAAGTTCAGATCTTTTGTTTTCAAGGAACATGAAGTGGAAAAAATGTTTACACTCAAAGCGGGGCGTGTGCCACCAGCTGATGTCAAAAACATTATCTTCTTTGTACGACCAAAGCTGGAGTTGATGGACATTATTGCGGAGAATGTAATGAGGTTGGTCAGTCTCTCTCTCTCGCTCTCTGTCTCCGTCACTAATTTGTACACAATGCAAACCGTCTTCGTGTGTGACTTCCATACAGCGAGGACAAGTTACAGCCACAACGCGAGTTCCACATACTGTTCGTACCTCGGCGCAGTCTGCTGTGTGAGCAGCGGCTAAAGGAGCAAGGCGTCCTCAACTCCTTCACCAACCTAGACGAGTACATTCTGGACCTCATCCCCTACGACGGAGACCTGCTCTCCATGGAGTCTGAAAGTGCATTCAGGGTAAGTGGAAGAAACTACATGCCATGTTTAGAATATCAGCTGCACACACAAAAATTTATAATTTATACAGTACATCACAGTTGATGACGTCTAAACCAGGAGTCATCAGCAGGTGGGCCGCGGTCCGGATGTGGACCCACAAAAAATTTCAATGAATTGAACTGAGTACTTAAAAAAAGAACAGGACATGTCTCATCCATTCAGAATCCATGGCACTAGTCAAAAGCGGTAAGGTGAAGCGCCACTATGACATGAAAAACAACCACTTCAAATTGTTCGAAGTACTTATAGCCATAAACTAATTAAATGATCCAATATTAAATGTCTGTGAGTGGCAAAAGTATGTGAGTCAGGTGATTTCAATCAATGGGATGACAATCAGGTGTGAGTGAACGCTGTTTTATTTAAAGAACAGGGATCTATCAAAGCCTGATCTTCACAACACATGTTTGTGGAAGTGTATCATGGTATGAACAAATGAGATTTTTGAGGACCTCAGAAAAAGAGTTGTTGAAGCTCATCAGGCTGGAAAAGGTTACAAAACTGTCTCTGAAGTGTCTGGACTCCACCAATCCACAGTCAGACAGATTGTGTACAAATGGAGGAAATTCAAGACCTTTGTTACCCTCCCCAGGAGTGGAGACCAACAAAGATCACTCCCAAGAGCAAGACATGTAATAGTCTGCGAGGTCACAAAGGAACCCAGGGTAACTTCTAAGCAACTAAAGGCCTCTCTCACATTGGCTAATCTTAATGTTCATGAGTCCACCATCAGGAGAACAACAATAATTTGCATGGAAGGGTTGCAAGGAGAAAGCCACTGCTCTCCAAGAAGAACATTGCTGCCCTTCCGCAGTTTGCTAAAGATCACATGGACGAGCCAGATTGCTGTTGGGAAAACGTTTTGTGTACGGATGAGACCAAAATAGAACTTTTTGGTTTAAATGAGAAGCGTTATGTTTGGAGAAAGGAAAACACTGCATTCCAGCATCTGTGAAACATGGTGGTGGTAGTATTGTGGTTTGGGCCTGTTTTGCTGGATCTGGGGCGGGACGACTTGCCATCATTGATGGAACAATGAATTCTGAATTATACCAGCAAATTCTAAAGGAAAATGTCAGGACATCTGTCTGTGAACTGAATCTCAAGAGAAAGTTAATCAAGCAGCAAGTCAACGACCCTGAACACACAAGTCATTCTACCAAAGAATGCTTAAAGAAGAACAAAGTTAATGTTTTGGAATGGTCAAGTCAATGTCCTGACCTTAATCCAATAGAAATGTTGTGGAAGGACTTGAAGCAAGCAGTTCATGTGAGGAAACCCACCAACATCCCAGAGTTGAAGCTGTTCTGTACTGAGGAATGGGCTAAAACTCCTCCAGGCCGACGTGCAGGACTGATCAACAGTTACCGCAAACGTTTATTTGCACCAGGGGAGTCACACCAGATACTGAAAGCAAAGGTTCACATACTTTTGCCACTCACAGATATGTAATATTGGATCATTTTCCTCAATAAATAAATGACCAAGTATAATATTTTGTCTCATTTGTTTATTTGGGTTCTCTTTATCTCCTTTTAGGACAATCTGATGGTGTTTTAGGTCATATTTACGCAGAAAATTCTAAAGGGTTCACAGACTTTCAAGCACCACTGTATGTATGATAATTCATATACTGGTATTCAGGCTTGTTTCCATACAAGTGCTAATATTCAGACAGATCAGTCACACATACACACAACAGATCTAAAGTACAAACATGTGCTCCACAGGTCACCTGAAGCTTTAGTAACGCTTTTACTACATAAGTATAGTGTACTGTATATTCCATAGTATAATATATAAGTATGCTTTACAGAGCCTTTTTGCATTTATCCATTATCATGTCAATACAGAATATGATACCAATATTATGATGATGTTCGTTTATTTATTTGTCTAAGTTTTAACTTTAAATGCAGGGTTTGAAATACCTGGCATGTAAGCAGTCTCCATCTGTGATGGATTTTCTTATCTTTTCATTCTCCATTGCTTTCTTCCATTTTGATTTCATGCAGGAGTGTTATCTTGAGAATGACCAGACGAGCCTGTATCACACTGCTAAGGGTTTGATGACTCTGCAGGCACTGTATGGGACCATCCCTCAGATCTTTGGCAAAGGAGAATGTGCAAGGGTGAGTGGGACAGCACCGTTTCTGCCCCTTTAGATCACTAATGGTTTCTACACGTAGTCATATTGTCATATCAGTACATGACTAAACCATAATAATACGTCTAAGGATATCATTTTAAGTGTTTTGGACACTTAACTCTTACACTTAACACAACACGAACTGGATTCTGAGGCTCTTCTGATAAATTCACCCCCCGTAGCATGTAGCGAACATGATGCTGCGGATGAAGAGGGAGTTCGCTGGCAGTCAGAATCAAATCCTGCCTGTGTTTGATACGCTCTTGTTATTGGACCGAAACGTGGACCTGCTCACTCCTCTAGCCACGCAGCTCACCTACGAAGGCCTTATCGATGAGATCTACGGCATCACTAATGGTGTGTCATCTATACATAAATAGTATTTTATATTTAGGAAAATATTTATTCAGAGTTCAGAACACTAAAACCGTCACAACTCTGTAACAAAAAAGAAGAAAATTATAATGAGGGGATACGATTATTTTCCCAACTCTAGTCCTATTTGGACTGGATTAGTTTGGATCATTTGGATTAGTTGGATTAGGAACGATTTCACTGTATTTTACCTTCCATAAAATGACCAGTAGAAATTGGTCGGTGATGTTATAAATGATGTTATATCTTGTGGGGAAAAGAGTTTTTGCTCTTTTTCTTCTAATAAAGACACTCCAGGAAGTGATGTGTCATGTGTGTCTGTGCTACTAATGTTGTTTTTTGTTCTTACAGGTTATGTGAAGCTTCCCCCTGAGAAATTTGCCCAGAAGAAGGCAGGTGAAGGAGGTAAAGATCTGCCCACCGAGCCCAAGAAGTTACAGCTCAACTCAGCTGAGGAGCTGTACGCTGAAATCCGTGACAAGAACTTCAATGCTGTCGGAGCAGCACTCAGCAAGAAGGCCAAGATCATCTCTGCTGCATTTGAAGTTTGTGTCTAAGCTTTTACTGCGCCAGACGTCGGGGACATGTGTCTCTGCAGCCCGGAGCCAGCTCCAAAAAGGCCGTACAGCTCCAAATGGGTGCTACAACTCAATTCTATTCGCTATGTTCTCTAACCTTAACCCAAACCCTAACCCCTAGGGACAGTGTAAGTCCCTCCTACTTGCTGGTCTCCAGTCTGCAGAGATACATATTTGTCATTGTGTCATTTTAGCTTTGTCTGTAAAACTTATAGTTGTGCTGGAAAGTCAAAGCTGCCCAGGTCTCTCTCTTTTTATATATATATATATATATATATATATATATATATATATATATATATATATATATATATATATATATATATATATGTATGTGTGTGTGTGTGTGTATGTATATGTGGATTGTCCCTCTTATATGTTCACTGAATTATTACCAAAATCTGATTATTTTGTACTTGTATATGTGCTTGTTGTCTGGTGCATTTTTTAATTTTTTAATTTTTTATTTTTTTCCCAATGAACACTTTGTCTGTCTCAGGAACGCCACAATGCAAAGACAGTCGGAGAGATTAAACAGTTTGTATCCCAGCTGCCCCACATGCAGGCTGCTCGCACCTCGCTGGCCAATCACACGTCCATTGCTGAGCTCATCAAGGACATCACCAGTGTGTTCAAACTCTTCTTCTTCTTCTTCTTTTTTTTTTTATTACAGATCAGTTTTTCTTCAGATCAATTCTTTGGTCTCTGTGATTTTAGAATGCATAATGTAACGTGCTCACCAATGCCCAGTTTAGTTCCTCTTCATAACCAAAGACAGTTAATGGCAAAGAAAGTTCAGGCAGTGTGGAAAAAAATTCTGATTAAAGTCTCAATCGCAAGTCTGTGGTTAGAGTATCTTCGGTGTATAATCTTACATGGAAAATATACACATTATCTCAAGCCTAAAGCCATGACTTTATTTGGATCACCTCATACAGTGTGACAGGTAATACTCTTAAAAGATCGCTGAAATCACACAGTGTAAAACCAGCTTAAGAAATCCAGGGAGAGATTCTAGGACACAGCTTTAAGACAAGCCTTGTTCTCTGATATATATCACAGAGTTTGTTATTTAAGTCTGCCGATCTCCTCCCTTTCAGCCTCAGAAGTATTTTTTGATAACTTGACAGTGGAGCAAGAGTTTATGACCGGAGTGGATACAGATAAGGTACAGTGGTTCACTTAGTAAATCATTTTATAGTGATTACAAAACATTACCTACTTCTACAAAAAAACAACAAAAAAATACACACAACTTGATACACAAGTATTATCTTTTGTGCAGATTAACACTTACATAGAGGACTGCATAGCGCAGAAGGACCCGCTCATCAAGATCCTCCGGCTGGTCTGCATGCAGTCCGTCTGCAATAATGGCCTGAAACAGAAAGTTCTTGATTTTTACAAGAGAGAGATCCTGCAGGTACGACCCCGGGTTTATATATTACGCTTTTTACTAGTCGTTATTATCAGTTCTCTTAAATTCGTATTCTAATCCTTCCACAAACATGACCTCGTGCATGTAGACGTACGGATACGAGCACATCCTGACCCTCAACAACTTGGAGAAGATCGGCTTGCTCAAACTGCAGACCACCACGAGGAACAGCTATCCCACCATCAGGAAAACGCTCAAGCTCTGGATGGAGGATGCAAATGAACAGGTTAGTCAGAGCTGAAATGGGGAAAGAGGGAAACTAGAAATACTCTTAAGCAGTGTGAAGGAGTGTGTGAATGTGTGCGTTGGCTAGTAGGGGTTGTATAGACTAGTCGATTAGCTGACTAATCCATTCACAAGTCGCAGCCGTGGGGAGAAAAAAAAAAACAGTAAAGAATTTCAGACTTGACGAAACGAATTTCAGAGCTGAAGCTGGAAATGTCATTTGTAGCCTGTGTGTGGTTGTTAATTGAAGTGCTGCTTGATGAATTCTTTACTGCACAAATAAAACGGTCTAAAGTAGTGATGTTTTTTGCTTTAACTATGGAAAAGGTGACTTGTCAACTAGTCGGCTACTTTATTAAATTACTGGTCACCTAGTAGAAATGAGTAGTCTTGCCACTCCTAGTGCATGATGCTCCAAGATGGCCTGATATCCCATACTGGGTGTATTCCAACCTCACACAAAGTGTCTCCTGGATTTGCTTCAGATCCAGTGGCCAGGATAAAGCAGTTACTGAAGACGAATTAACATACCGCAAAAGTATCATTGGCTCAAGGGTGCTAACAATAAACAGAAAGAAATCAAACATAACAAAGTCATTAAAATGCTCGATCTGTAGTGAGGTGTTGTGACGTGTTAAACAATAATAGTGTAGCAATTCCACACTGTAACATATGGCATTTTGCATATCGGTTCATTAGAGAGATCATAATTACTAGCTATCGTCAGATATCGTTCTGTTTTGAAGCAGCTACAACGATGTTAAATCTGTGATGGGTAAAGCTCAGTTTGAGAGGTAGTGGTTTCATATTCAGCCTTCACCGAGTATTCTGTTACACAGTGATGAGCAGATATGTAATGGTGGTACTGTTACTGCAGTGTTCGATGGCCTTTAGTGAAAATGCATCTGTCAATGTTAAGAAGTAGAGATATGCCCATGATGTTCAGTATACATTCTGTCACACCATTCAATCCCTACTGATGATGCATCTTTTTCTGCCAGAACCCCAATGACATCTCCTATGTGTACAGCGGTTACGCTCCTCTCAGCGTGAGGCTCACTCAGGTTCTGGCTCGGCCGGGCTGGAGGAGCATTGAGGAGGTGCTGAAAATGCTGCCTGGGCCACACTTTGAGGAGAGACAGCAGCTTCCACCTGGTCTCCATAAGAAACGTAAGTGTCCACAGAGAAAGTGTGTTTTAAGAGACTCCACCTTGTGCGCGCGGAGTTGGCACATTCTCCCCATGCTTCTGGGTACTCCGGTTTCCTCCCCCAGTCCAAAGACTTGCGTTGTAGGTTGACTGGCCTTTCCAAATTGTCCATAGTGAGTGAATGTGTGTGTGATTGTGCCCTGCGATGGGTTGGCACCCGGTCCAGGTTGTCCCCCACCTTGTGCCCCGAGTACCCTGGGATAGGCTCCAGGTTCCCCGCAACCCGGTGTAGGATAATCTGCATGGAAAATGGATGGATGGATGGATGGATGGATGGATGGATGGATGGAGTGTTTTAAGCCAAATTTGCGTAATATAGGTATATATGTATAGGTGTAGTCCTGACACCATAAGTAGAACCACCCTTAAAAAGAGCTGTTTTTGATCATGCTTGATCCAGCTTGCGCAAGACCTTAATGTTAAGCTTGAAGGAAAACTCCACCCAGAAACCCATTAATTATGGTTATATTTATGTGCTAAGGATTAAAGCGCCGCTGCATCGCTCTCATTAGGTAGAGATGACACAAGGGGTAAATCACACTAGATTAGACTAGAATTCTAGGATTAGGACTTTATGCTTAATTAATAAATGAGATCAGTGTTTCTAACACAGTAAGCGTGGGTGAACTGACACAGGGTCCCATTTACACCTTGCATTAAAATGATGTGTATCTAGAAATGAATGTCTGGCTAATAAGGGATACGATCTCGTCCTTGCATTTACATGTGCTGTTTGGGTGTTTGTCTGTGGTTTATACGCATTGGGTTCAGATCTCCTTCCTCCCATGCAGTAAAAAATAAATACCTTTTTGTGGATATCACACAGCTTGATGCTAGATGAGAAGAATTTGATGTTGAGTCCTGTGGGTAAGGACATTCTCCATAACGCCAGTCTCATGTCCATTCACTTTTTAAATGTGGACAAATCACCATCACTGAAAACACATGTCGGTGAAAGGTGTAAATTCTAAAGTGAATGACTGATTTGCTAATCAGATAAACCTAGGTTTTAAAGGGACACATTGTCACGGTTTTATTGCACAGACACTAAGCTAACATGTTGAACACACGGTGGCCAAAGATAAGAGGAGCTTTTTGTCTTTTACACATTTTGTTGCTGGTCTGTGTTTGTTCACGACTGGGAGACTTGGCGCACTCAAAATAATATTTAAACCATACAGGCTTCCCGTGATATATAGGTAAAGGCCATAATCTGTTGCATAGGTCTATTGGATCTATTTAATTTTCAGGTTATTAAGAGTGTTATTATGAAGAGTGCATGTTGGTACTTGCCCTGTACTGTTGGCAAAAAGGTGCTAATTGAAAAAAAAAACTGTACTACACCCTCTACAGCTGCACTCTCGGTGTGCATTGCTAGGGTTTTTAGGGGTTTTGCTTGAACAATTTCCACCCCACACTCTAACAGAAACTTGAAAAACACAGTAGTTTGGTTTTATTTAATGCTTGTGAGACCTGACATCCGGAAATAAACACTTCGGGGGAAATTGTGAACGATGCGAAATGAAAACTGTTGTGCTGTATGTAAAGAGTAAACGTACACTCTCCGACCTCACAGGTCAGCAGGGAGAGAACAGGACAACGCTGGTGTTCTTTCTCGGCGGAGTGACGTACGCAGAAATCGCCGCACTCCGCTTCCTGTCTCAGATGGAGGACGGTGGG
Organism: Cranoglanis bouderius; assembly: GCA_023630585.1. NCBI lineage: Eukaryota > Metazoa > Chordata > Actinopteri > Siluriformes > Cranoglanididae > Cranoglanis > Cranoglanis bouderius. Next base: position 4,671,254 of record CM042565.1, read on the forward strand.
ACGGAGTACATCATTGCCACCACCAAACTTATCAATGGCACCAGCTGGATAAAATCTCTAATGGACCGCCCTGAAGTGCAAATACCCTGAAAATGTCCCATGAGCAATTTGGAACGTGTGCAAATTTATCTCGTATACAGAAGTACAAACTCGACGCCTTTAAGTCATTAAGTGTTCTCTTGATATTAACCCGCTTTTCTGGCAATCCCCAGTGCACATATTTGAAAGCCTGTCGGTAACCATTGCCGAAATTGCAATAACGCTGGTCCCTTGGTTAAAATAGTGCAGTAGTGAAGCTTATTTCTGTGACATGAGTGTATTTCCCTTCACATTCCTTCTGTATGAGCTCTTCTAAGGAGGAAACGAAGAGTGTACAGTTAAAGAGATTAGAACAGTAGCATTGCCACCTCAAAGCTTTGTTTCGATCCTGATCTTAAGAGTTTCTCATGAAGTGTCCATGTGGGTTTCCTCCAAGTTCTCTGGTTTCCTCCTGAAAATATTCCGCTTGGCGGATTGACTACACTAAATTGCCCCTAGGTGTGTGTGAATGTGTGTGCCGCGTCCCATCCAAGGTGTATATTCCTGCCTCGCACCCAGTGTTCCTGGGATCGGCTCCGGGTTCACCGTGCCCCTCAGTGAGTGAGAACGGAGCAGAAGGAGCCTTGAGGATATATGGATGCATGCTGCTTACTGACCTGTGAAATTGTATTTGTGTTTGATTTTTGGGATTTATGTCACTGTCGTACAGCATTTATGCACTTATGATTTGCTCACCGACCTTGTAAATAAATAAATAAATAAATAAATAAATAAATGTCTGTCTGTATTTTGGTGACACTAACGCGCTCTGACACTGAGTCTAGTAAAATAACAGTGTGGTCAGTATGAAAACCTTTAGTTAGATTATAAAAGCAGGAGCTCGTCTGCAGTCAGAAAATATAAGCTTGTAATAAGTCTGTAGGCCTGAAAAGTAGCTTGCGCGCACAAAGGAGCGGCAATTAGTCGTGTAACAGGCCGATAATGGGCCCGTGTCTGGAGATCTGGGGCCGGAATGGAACATGACTCGACCGCGGAGGACGCTGATTAAATTAAGGGGCCATTTGTTCTCTGTCTTTCCGGATAAACCTCTTACTGTGCGCGAGCTGAGATTCGCTGATCGATGATTGGACCGCGCTGCGCTCGAGCGCCTCAGCGCGGGAAAAACACGGAAGTAAGAACGCAGCAGAGACAAGTACTAACTGGCCCGCGTGCCCAAAAGCCCCACACTCCCTATATAAGCGCACTAGATAGAACGTGAACACAATGGCTCTTTACAGCCTATTCAGGGCACTAAGTGTCCAGGTGAATAAAATAAAATAAAAATAAGGCGAGTTAAAAGTTGAAATTTCGTCAAAGTGACATTAAAGGTTGTGATATTTTGTATGAAAGTGCTTCTGTGTTCATTTGTCTTTGGATAATTGAGCTAATTAACACAATTTTGAGTTGAAAATAGCCTCCTCGTATTGATTGGTGTGATGTATATCTAACAGTGTGGGCTGTTTGGTATCAGAGTGAGAGAAAAAGAGAGAGAGAGTGTGTGTGTGTGTGTGTGAGAGAGAGAGAGAGAGTGTGTGAGAGAGAAAGAGAGAGGCAGGGAGAGAGAGTGTGTGAGAGAGAGAAAGAGAGAGAGAGAGAGAGAGAGTGTGTGTGAGAGAGAAAGAGAGAGAGGCAGAGAGAGAGAGAGGCAGAGAGAGAGAGGCGGGCCGGAACTCGCCCATGGAGCAGGTGCTGAATGCTCCTCTTACTCCCATAAGCACGGACCCAAGGGTTTCCTGCCTCTCGTAATCAATTTAATTGCCTCCTCCTCTGCCACTCCTGTGGCATGAGGACAAGCAGCAGCTTATCAGCAGAAGAAATAAAAGCTCGAGGACGCACAACACCGTCACTTTACTCTGTACTGACTATCAGAGAAATAACATCCTCCCAAGGTAAGTGAACGACTTTATCTTTAGAAGAGAAAAAAAAAAACCCTATCAATCATATAAATCAAACACAGCAAGTATATTTCACAGGGTTGTCTTTTCACTTCAAGGACATTTAAACAGAATATTGCAACATCCAATACACACACCTTGCTACTATTGTTTAAAAAAAAAAAAGTAGTGCAAGTTTAGTGACCTTTTGTTAGTATATTATTGTGGCATGTTTCTTTGTTTTGCAGAGAAGAAGAAAAAAACAAAACAAGAAATGTCTGGGGGTTTTTTTTTTTTTTTGAATATTACATTTTTACAATCGACATCACCTCATAGACTCAGAAAAAAAAAGTGTACTAACTGTACCTTTCCTTGTTGCTGGATTGGTACATTTGTCTGCTGTACCTTTAACCATGGACCATAATCACCTTTTAGAGTAAAAAAATCTTTAGATGTACACTGTATGCACCTTTCCAGAAAAAAAAAGATACACTGAAGATTAAAATGGCGTACACTTGAGGATTGATACCACCCCACTGGACTGGTACAGGTGAGGAATAGTACAGTTTAGTACCCTTATTTCTGAGTAGAATGTGATGTACTTAATATACAGTTTAGTATATTTTAAAATGTACCTTCTTTTTTGTTTTGTTTTTTTAAAAATCAAAGAATAATATAACGGAATTATACAGACATTTTGATTTTTAATTGGTCGGAGGTTTTCTTGATCTACTATCATATTCTGCTACACCCTCAGAAACAAAAGAGTACTAAACTGCACCGTACCTTATCACTGGGGTGAACGCAGGTAAAAGATACACACTAAAGGTACAAAAGATGATTCTAAGATACACATTTGAAGTATTAATCTAAACGCTTCAATTAAAGGTACAGCAGTGGTCCTTAAAATGCAACTTTACTGTGTACTTTCAATTATTTTGAAAGGTCCTCTTCATTCACATTAGACACATGTAAAAGATACATTCTACAGATACACAAGATGTGTACTTCAGGGTAACAACCCCACAATACAGTTCAGTATATTTTTCAAATAAGTAGAAATTAAAAGCAATATACAATCTTGTCCATGTGTACAGACCTGAACAGATCTGTGATTTTTAAGCCACACACATCCTCCAAATTATTCATGTGCCAGTCTATCAAGACCGAACCCAAGGTGTGTCTCTGGCTACACAAGTAGGCCTATTTATGTCACAAACAAATATTTATTCCAACAGGTCTCTGGACCTTGCTGTCCCTTTGAGTCGAAGATGGATATTCATCTCGAAACAGAACCTCTGATGCTCCGCTTTCTCCGGACTTTCCGAGACCTTCTGAGATTCGTTCTGTTCACTTACACCGTGTTGTTCGGTGCCTTGATCCTCGCCGGATGGACCACCTACTTCATCGTTGCCAAATGATTTGCCACGAGCAATCCGATCAACAACTAATGCCATGTGATTACTTTTCCAGCCGGGTTCAGTCTGGCCAGGAGTGGACATTGTGTGCAGCTTTTTAAGTAAATATGAATTCATAGAGCTATACTTTGCAAGCCAGTGGTTTTTCTTTTTGTGCGAATTGTTGAAATAAAATATCCAGCTGCCTGTTCAATCAGTATCTTATATTAGGCGAGATGTATATTATATTAATGGAGTATAGTATATCAATGGAGATGGGACGATGGTTTTATTAGCTGAGACGCTGCAGTTCGATAGCCAAGCCAGATGTATTTCACTGTTGGATCGTGGCATTTCCAGTGTTATAACAGTGGGCCAACACATACAATACAGAGGACGTACAGAGTTTTCAGGAGAAATATTGACCCAGCATGTGCTTCTTTGCTAAGCAGCATTTAAATACCTGACTGTTAAAAATTGTGTTGGCATGTTAGTCACACATCTGAAAACTACTGCAAGTTACTTCAATAAAGTGGAAAAATGAAAAAGAAAATGTAGAATACAATTTCTTACAATATTAAATACATGAATTGCAACTTAGAAATGATTCTGTGGCGCTTTAAGGGGAAAACGCATTCTATACGCCCACACGCATAGGAAGTTGTTGAGTTTGACGTCCCTGGACTAAGGAGCTCTTAGAAATCTTTCTTACATGTTTACATTTGCAGCATTTGGTAGATGCTTTTATCCAGAGCAACTTACATGAGTGCAGTGAAGTCTCCAAGGGAAATGTACACTCGTATAGGCCAGCTTCTAAGAACACCATTAAGCTAAAACCTCATTAGAGAGGAGTTAGTACTTTTTTTTTGTGTGTTCAGTCACAGTCAGTCATAGCGATCATATGAAGGACTTCACTGCAAGTACATGGCTTTCACTGAGATTAAATAGAACAGAGTCAATGGTTTACACATTTGTTGTCCATCCAACAATGAACAGAGAAATGTACTGGACTGTACCACATGAGGTTTAGTCTGCTTTTGTGCATTTTGAACACACAACACTTAAAATTCATTTACAAACGGGAAATACGTTGAGAGGGAGAGTTGCCTTAGGCAATAACATTGTGGGTGCACTCGTGACCCAGCACCCTGGGCATGAAAATTTGTTATACTGTGCTGTAAAGTGTCGGATAATATCTTATTCCTAGCTGCTAGGCTGCTTGGCACTTATGGATGATGTTTTTCAGTTTCTGAACTGACACCTCACTGTGTACTCAGCTCTCAGCTACTGGCACAAAGTGTACACTTGGAGCTCCAGGGGATAAACATCCATTTAGCAGATCCATTGTAAGATTACTTTGAACTGACCAATGAGTCATAAATTCCATGTAAATAGAACTTAACCCATTTATCCAGGATCTAACTATGTGTGCTTGTGTTGCCAGATTGGACAGTTTGGTGGACTCCCTAACACCAAAACAGGACAGCCAATTCATCTGTGTGAATCGAGAATGCTAGCCAACCTGTCACCCCAACACCCCAATGAAATTCAGGAAGGTCACTGTGTTTGACACCATCGCCTGTTGAGGATGCTAGGATTACAGACTGCATCTGCAGTGGTAGTTCAGAAGACTTTCAGAAGACAGGCATTTCTCACTAAAAGGGTCTGCTTGGGAGCAGTGCCCCATCGAAGAGAGAGTCACCACGAATGCCTCGCTCACTGGCTGGGGGTGCACAGAGGCACAGGGAGCGTGTGGAGCCCTGGTGTGAGACCTGAACACATCAACGAACTGGAACTGAGAATGTAGTGATGCTCAGATTCATCAGTCATCAGGGTGTTATGAGGTTGGATAGTGCTCTCTGCCCTGCACGAAAGCTTTTCAGATGCACCCACCCATGGTTAACTCCACTGAGAGCAATTCACCTACAGGGACAGCACAATGATGCAGGACACGTGCTGTCAAGGTAGTGCATATGCCTGGGAGAGTGCTGTCTGCACCCAGAAGTGGTGTCACAGATTTGAGAAAGGTTTGATAACGCACAGATGGACCTCTGACAGACATAGCCATACAGCTCACTGGGACAGGACTCATTGGCCCACGACTGGTCTCACTGTTTACTGTGAAGAAACACTTCTGAATGCAAGAGCTCGTAGTACACAGGCTTTGTATCATCCCATCCCTCAAATGGTGTGAATTCCAACGACTGGATCCAGTGCATTGCCCAGTTCCTAGAGTATGATCCTTTGTGCAGAAGACATGCTATGGTGTATGTGGTGGCCAATGCTGAACATCACAGCACAGTGAACACAAACTTATCACAACATTTCTCTCCCTTGTGCTGGAGGTCCTTAAGACCTCCTAGGAGGTCCTATGAGCCCAAGAAGGTTGCTGAATTGACACGGGTTATTGTAAAGACCTTTGCTAGTGATCACATCAGATAAAAGAGTAGGAGAACTGCATGCTCTGGCTCTGATGGTGGCCAGAGTGAGCCTGTGTTTAAACCCGTCATTTCTGCCCAAGGTCAGTCGATTGACCTCACAGTGTTCCATGAATGTGAACCTGCAGAGCATTCTTTGTTATGTTACACTTGCACCCTATGGTACTATCTGCACCGGATGGTGACTAATCAATCATCAGATCAACTGTTCTGCTGTCATGGAGAAAAGATGTGCCCGGGTATAAACAGAGACTGGCACAGTGGGTGAAGGAAGTTAACATGGCCTACAGGTGTCCAGGATGCCTGGCCCCTACTGTGACACACTACATGTCATCATCATGTGCATTACTTCATGGTGTGCCATTACTCCAATTTCTACAAAGTCAAGGTCATCCCTCCCTTTGTGATGGTCATCTCCATGGATTGGGTCGGGTATGCTATCCAGGTGATTTTTCACCACCACGAGTGGTTTGGAAGAGTTCAATGGAATGCTATCTACATATGTAACTATGGTTCTATGCGCACTGGATAACGCCAGACTTGAACCTGTCATTCAGAACCAGTGCTGGTGGCGCTGATGGTCAGGTGTCCACATACTTTTGGCATCATCGTGTACATACACAACTAGCGTTACTATTTACTACTGTGTCTCACACGCCATGTGGGTCCCTTTTCTGAAGAGTGCTTTTTGGAATGGAGTGAGACAGGCAATAAGATATGGCTCATCTTTGAGGTTGGAATGGTGGCCTTCTTGGAAACAGGCAGAAAGCTAGATATATAATTAGTTTTGATCATTTTAGCGATTGACTATAAACCTTTGTGTGAGATGTCTGCCATATGGCTAAGCGCTTTACCCCTTGTTGTCTCTTGTATCATGTCATGTTAACACAGAGGTGTAAAAGAGGGTTAAATATGCTTCACAGTAGTGCACATAAACAAATGTTAAATCATGTATGCTGTATTAAATGTTATGTTCAGTGTGTTCAACTAAAACATAATTCTGTATGGCAAATCACATGTCCAGGTTGCTGCAATTGTAGAACCATACTGCTTCAGCAATAAAAATGTCCACTCAGAAATACGTTTACTCTTAATAACAGAAAGGCACCAACGAATGGTGGCATATAACTATGTTTACCATGCCGAGGAACCACTGTTAATACATTATATGGCCAAAAGTATGTGGACACCTGACCATATGTGCTTTTCGAACACTTCTCCTCACCCCACAATTCATGTTCCTTCTTGATAATATTTTAATCAAGTTCACTTTCTGATTTGCCTTAATTGACTTTAGGGGTCCTACCACTGCCAGAAATATTGCAGTGAGAAACGTCCTACCAAGCTGTAGAACAGCCTAATGGATGGATCGATGTCCGTAACAGTTTTCAGCTGCTTAAAAGCAGTAGGCTGTCAATTATTCAAGAGCAACCAAGATTTAAGGCCAGTCATATCACATCAACAGCACTTTAGCAGCACTTTACTTGGTGTTCTGTAAATAGCTTTCATTAGGAGGGAATGTTAATAGAAAAAATATAATTATCAGCACATATTCTGGATTTTATATGCATGTGCATGGTGTACTTTGGGCTTCTATCCTTTCTGGATGGATTATGCATGTGGATGTTGCTAAATATATGACGACACCACCTGCTAAATAAGGAAATAAAGAGAAATATATAACGATATATACACTGATCAGCCACAACATTAAACATCTGTTAAAACTGTATAATTTTTTTAAAATGCAAAGATACACCAATCAGCCATAACATTAAAACCACGTGCCTAATATGGTGCAGGTCCCCCTTGTGCCGCCAAAACAGCTCTGACCCGTCGAGGCATGGACTCCACAAGACCTCTGAAGTTGTGCTGTGGTATCTGGCACCAAGACATTAGCAGCAGATCCTTTAAGTCCTGTAAGTTGCAAGGTGTGGCCTCCATGGATCGGACTCGTCCAGGTCTGATGCTTACATACCCATTATAGGCACTTTTGGCGGTGGACATGGGGTCAGCATGGTTATTCTGACCGGTCTGAAGCTATGCAGCCCCATAACAGCAAACTGCAATGCACTGTGTGTTCTGACATGCTTCTATCATAGCCAGCATTAACGTTATAAGCCTCGGGTCCCCATGACCCTGTCGCTGGTTCACCGGTTGTTCTTCCTCGGACCACTTTTGGTAGGTACTAACCACTGCATACCAGGAACACCCCACAAGACCTGCTGTTTTGGAGATGCTCTGACCCAGTCGTCTAGCCATCACAATTTGGCCTTTGTCAAAGTGATTCCGCTTGCCCATTTTTCCTGCTTCCAACACGTCAACTTTGAGAAGTGACCCTTCACTTGCTGCCTAATATATCCCACCCCTTGACAGGTGCCACTGTAACGAGATAATCAATGTTATTCTCTTTACCAGTTAGTGATTTGAATGTTATGGTGTATATTTTTAAAGATTATATATAGTTACATATTTACAGATATTTAAAATCTGATTATATTTAGAAAATTACAATTTCCCTTTTGTCAGATTATCTTTTCAATTGCGCATGGGAAATTATTTTCTTTCAATTGGCTTATAGACCTAGGGCTTTTGCAGTTACATTTAATCACAAGTTATTTCAGTTTTCTGGTTCTGACTAGTGATTATATACCAACGTGGTAAAGGTCCAGGTGATGTACACTACCTCATTAAAAGTACTGATGATGTCTACTAATCTTAATACGTAAACAAATCACATTCAGACTGATGGACAAACATCGACTAAAAGAACACATTTACTGAAACTTATTCAACATCAGTTACGACTGGGTGGGTTTTTTTTTTTTTTTGTACTTTAAAAAGCATATCAGTGATGAGAAATGGCATAGGCGGCAAAATTAAATTAAAGTGTGAATCAGAGCAGGATTGGTGTTCCTGCCTTGTGCCATTCCTAGGATAAGCTCTGGATCCAAAGTGACCCTTCCCAGGATAAAGCGCTTAAGAAGATAACTGAATTATCTGGAGACATGTCTCTCCAAGCCAGCCTGCAGAAAATGCATAGGGTTAGACTTAATAATAGTGCAAACAATTGTTTATTATACTTTCTGGACACTTTTTTTTATAGGTATCTAGTAGATTAGCATGTAATTATTCAAGCTGTAATATAAAATAAATAGCAAGTCAGACAGTAAATGCAACCATTTTAATATGTATGACAGAAATTGCAGTTTTTATTCTTAGATTTTCTGTGTTAAAATACAGGTTTATTGTGGCAATTGGATGATGATAATAATAACAGTATGAATAAGAAGCACTGGTGGCACAGTGGGTAATCTCCCAGCTCCAGGGTGCCTGGTTTGATCCTAAGCTTGGGTTACTGTCTGTATGGAGTTTCTTTGCCTAGAGCATCTCACATATAAAAATGCAAATCAAAATGTTTTACGAGAATTATGCAAATAACCTAGACATCAAGAAATGCTACTAGACACTGTGATATAAAAAAAAATCGAATAAATAGGTTTTGATTTGTATTTACATATTCAGCCAGTAAAATCAGTATTTAGTAAATCATGAATGGAAAATGAAAAAAAAAAAAATATATATATATATATATATATATATATATATATATATATATATATATATATATATATATATATATATATATATATATATATACACAATGCTTATTGAAATGACTATTAACATAAAGCTGTGAAGTGCAATACACAGTTGATAAGAAGGAACGAATGAAACAATGAGTCAATAAGAAACCGTAAAGTGTGTTCCCTTTGAGATCTTTCAGACTTTTCTCCGTGACTAAACAGTGATGGCATTTTAGTGTGGCACAACTTCAATGCAGTGCAACGGGGAATTGTGTGTATTGCATTTCACACACCCACAAACATGATTGTTTGTTGTTGTTGTTGTTGTTGTCTATAATCTGGCAAGGAATCAAAAGTCCACCTCCACCTATAAGCCCAACCCAGAGGTTCCCAACCCTGGTCCTGGAGAACCCCCTGTCCTGCAGAGTTTTGTGTGCTCCCAGCACACCTTGTTCAACTAATAAGCTAACTAACAAGTTAGAGCAGGGAAAACATTAAAAACAGGGGGTGTCCAATCTTATCTAGAAAGAGCCGGTGTGGATGCAGGTTTTCATCCCAACCAAGCAGAAGGCCCTTTCTCCAGGACCAGGGTTGGGATACTGTGTCCTACTGCTGTACAACACAGGAACAACAAATACACTTATCCAGCCTGAAACTGCTGTCTCTATTCCCTGGGCTTTGACTCTGCTCAGATAGGAGTATCAATTCCGACTCCTTGTTTTTGCAATGAAGCCTCTCCATATTAAAGAGAGACTTGCGTTGCGTTAATCTGTAGCCCGTTTGGTCCCTCCGCGTGTTCCGTACTTTAGCTTTACGTGGCACTAAGGAAGCTGTCGGTTCTGTCCAATCAGAAGCGATCACGGCAGCTCGGTGATGTGAGTGACTCCTCCCCCGCATGTCCGCGGCTCGCCGAGGGTTCCACTTCCTCGAGTAGAGCGAAGCCGGACTGTATATATATATTTTTATATATATGTAATAATCCTTTTCATGTCTATATTTTGTTAAAATCTAAGTTTTCGCCATGTTGACCTTTTCGGAAGTCGCGGTTGTCCTGGCAGCGCTGTGCGCCACCGCGTCCGGTTACTTCGTCAGCGTTGATGCTCACGCCGAGGAGTGTTTTTACGAGCGAGTCAACTCGGGCACCAAGATGGGCCTCATGTTCGAGGTGGCTGAGGGCGGCTTCCTGGACATCGACGTGGAGGTAAAAAAACAGAACAAAACAAAAACGCTGTAGCACGACCGAGTATCTACGGAGCAGGTTGGCATATTCACTAACGTTAACTCGCGCCGAAAAAGGCTCCGTTTATAACACCGCACTGTTTAGGTGCACTACTTAGTGTCAAGGAGTGCGGTTTGGGACGCAGCCTACACTTTAATACTGACTAACCTTATTAGCCTGTTAGCTTCCTTATGCGTTTGACACGAACGGGTTAAAGCTGCACACCGCAGAATGTACTGTAACACATTTGAACAACGTTTAAAGTCCAAGTTTATAGCTAGCTCGCTTTTTTTAAAAATTATTATTATTATTTTTTTAATTATCAAAGCCAGGGTCAACAACATGTCAGTGTTTGTGAACTAGCTGTCAGTAGCTCACCTTCAGAACCTACATACAATAACCGACTAATTCATACGAGCTTTGTTAGAATGGACATTATTATTTCCTTTTTTTTTAATGTAGTGTTTTTAAAAAAAAAAATTATTTTTTAGACAAGACAAAGTCAGCAGCTCCTGTGTGAGTGTCTAACAGCTGTTATGCTCCTAGTGAGATGTTCAAGTCAGCTAAGACCATTTGTGCTGAGCAGAAGTACTAATTTAGACTGTAAAATGAGTTATAGCCGAATAAAGGGTTTAAAATAAGTCTTTCATGATTTATAATACTCTTGCTAGTTTCCTGGGTGTCAGAAACTTGCTCATTAAACAGAATGTACAGATAAAAGTGTAGTAATCTTTCTGTATTGCTTTGGGTTTGTACAATTTTATGCAAAACCATTTAAATGCGAACTTTCAAGTTCGATATTTCGCAGCTTTATTTCGTTTTATTGACCAAGACGATGGTATATCTGTCTAAAAAGAATGTATTCTCTGAAAGAGTCTTGTTTTAACTTTCACGTTTCAAAAAAATTTTTTGATGACTCATCCTGTGCTAGTTTTGTGCTCGTCCAATTAAATGCTCTCTAGAACGTGTAAGTCCCACCCCCGGAGGCGTGGCTTGCTCTGGAGAATGGTTCGTCTCGAAGAAGAACTTTCAGATATCTGCGATGCCGGCTACCTCAGGCTGATTGAGAATGCGGTTCAGTCTTCCTATACCGTCAGGGCTTCTCCGTCAGTAAGAGGACGTAAATACCGCTTTCTCACCAAGTTATGTACGGCGTAACTCCGAAAGAGCACAGCATCTCATTGTCTAGGATTTCGCCCTCGTCAAAGTGGCGAGGCATGGGTGAGAAATCCTGCACAGGCGGGGGGGAAATAAAAGCTCTAATTAAACTGTTCACTGTTCTCCGTATTTAAGCTAGTTCACTAAGCCACTGTCAGGTTTTGATTCGCGGGGGTTGTGGTGTATCTCAAACACTATTGGCTGTTGAGTAAATCAGTCAACTTCTGGAATGTCTAAAAGACAGGAATCCAGATTTGTTTTTGTTTTTTTTAAATGGACCAAAGTGTTTGTTTCTTCTGGCAAATATTTCTCAATACATCTAATGGTGTGTAATGGTGTGTAATACATCTAAATGGTTCCCTGTTTGCCTGCTCTCTCACTAATTTAGTCTTATCATTTACATTTACATTTATAGCATTTAGCAGACGCCCCTATCCAGAGCAACGTACAAGAGTGCTTTAAATTCTCCATCAATGAATACTTCATTTCTGGTTCGTACGACTACAACTGAACAGAAACCTGTTCAAAAGAGAGCAGCTGTTAGGTTTTTTTTTTAATATATATGAATATTTATGTATTTATTTCTTTTAAAGAACGTACAGTACATTTTCATGGTACAGTCAGTACTGTTTATCCAGTTCCTACTCACCAGTTAGGTCTCTCCTATCACATAACAGTTTCCAACCCCGAGGGTGAAGGCTATCATGTGCTTCCTCCAAGATATGTGAAGCCAGCCAACACTCTGAGGAAAATGCTGTCTACCCTTCTCCGCATACATGAGATCACACGCGCCCACAATTAGCTAGTGTCACTCTGATAGGGGAAGGATAGTACAACATCCCTCACGCCCAGAGGGGATGGCCGACTTTGCTGTCTTGGACTCCTGGCCACGGATGTGACATCATCGGGATTTAAAACCCATCTCTGGATGATCGAGCAAATGCTTTTTTTTTCCCCCCCATTAGAAAATGTCACGGTTGAGTAGAGGTCGACCGATTGATTGGTTTCGCCAAATAATCGGCACGGATAACCGATTGCTGGAACTATCGGTTATCGACAAAAATCCACACCAATTAGTTTTTCCCGGTTGCGCCCGTTGCAGGAGCGGCTGAGAAGGGTCCGCTGTCATTACACAGTACGAGAGCGGCCTCTAGAGGCGAAATAAAAACTATCACAGACCAATTTTGTTTTGTTATTTGAAGTGTTTTTTGATTTCATTTTGGATGTCTCGTGTTTTATTTGTTATTCGGAGTGTTTCTGTATGTATATATATTATATATATATAAGTATATGTATGTATATATATATATATATATATATATATAAGTATATGTATGTATATATATATATATATATATATATGTGTGTGTGTGTGTGTATATATATATATATATATATATATATAAAATGTATGTATATGTATGTATATATAGTATATGTATGTATATGTATGTATATATAGTATATGTATGTATATATATGTGTATATATACAGGTGCATCTCAATAAATTAGAATGTCCTGGAAAAGTTCATTTATTTCAGTAATTCAACTCAAATTGTGAAACTCGTGTATTAAATAAATTCAATGCACACAGACTGAAGTAGTTTAAGTCTTTGGTTCTTTTAATTGTGATGATTTTGGCTCACATTTAACAAAAACCCACCAATTCACTATCTCAACAAATTAGTATATTTCATAAGACCAATAAAAAAAAACATTTTTAGTGAATTGTTGGCCTTCTGGAAAGTATGTTCATTTACTGTACATGTACTCAATACTTGGTAGGGGCTCCTTTTGCTTTAATTACTGCCTCAATTTGGCGTGGCATGGAGGTGATCAGTTTATGGCACTGCTGAGGTGGTATGGAAGCCCAGGTTTCTTTGACAGTGGCCTTCAGCTCATCTGCATTTTTTGGTCTCTTGTTTCTCATTTTCCTCTTGACAATACCCCATAGATTCTCTATGGGGTTCAGGTCTGGTGAGTTTGCTGGCCAGTCAAGCACACCAACACCATGGTCATTTAACCAACTTTTGGTGCTTTTGGCAGTGTGGGCAGGTGCCAAATCCTGCTGGAAAATGAAATCAGCATCTTCAAAAAGCTGGTCAGCAGAAGGAAGCATGAAGTGCTCCAAAATTTCTTGGTAAACGGGTGCAGTGACTTTGGTTTTCAAAAAACACAATGGACCAACACCAGCAGATGACATTGCACCCCAAGTCATCACAGACTGTGGAAACTGAACACTGGACTTCAAGCAACTTGGGCTATGAGCTTCTCCACCCTTCCTCCAGACTCTAGGACCTTGGTTTCCAAATGAAATACAAAACTTGCTCCCATCTGAAAAGAGGACTTTGGACCACTGGGCAACAGTCAGTTCTTCTTCTCCTTAGCCCAGGTAAGACGCCTCTGACGTTGTCTGTGGTTCAGGAGTGGCTTAACAAGAGGAATACGACAACTGTAGCCAAATTCCTTGACACGTCTGTGTGTGGTGGCTCTTGATGCCTTGACCCCAGCCTCAGTCCATTCCTTGTGAAGTTCACTCAAATTCTTGAATCAATTTTCCTTGACAATCCTCATAAGGCTGCGGTTCTCTCGGTTGGTTGTGCATCTTTTTCTTCCACAATTTTTCCTTCCACTCAACTTTCTGTTAACATGCTTGGATACAGCACTCTGTGAACAGCCAGCTTCTTTGGCAATGAATGTTTGTGATTTACCTAGTGAACCAAACTGAGAGACCATTTTGAAGGCTCAGGAAACCTTTGCAGGTGTTTTGAGTTGATTAGCTGATTGGCATGTCACCATATTCTAATTTGTTGAGATAGTGAATTGGTGGGTTTTCGTTAAATGTGAGCCAAAATCATCACAATTAAAAGAACCAAAGACTTAAACTACTTCAGTCTGTGTGCATTGAATTTATTTAATACACGAGTTTCACAATTTGAGTTGAATTACTGAAATAAATGAACTTTTCCACAACATTCTAATTTATTGAGATGCACCTGTATATATGTATGTATATATATATATGTGTGTGTATATATATATATAGTATATTTATGTGTGTGTGTGTATGTATATATATATATATATATGTATATATGTATACAGTACATTATCATGGTACAGTCAGTACTGTTTATTTTTGTAATGAACTTCAGAAATATATTACTTTTGTGTTTGTTTTCGTTCAGTATCAATTTAATGACCCGGTTATGGGCAGGTACTGCCCAACTTGGTTAACGGTAAAATCCACTATCGATCGACCTTTAGTGTGAAACCATCTGGTATTACACCATGACTAATTGTGACGCCGTAGCATCCCTATTTGAACAGTTGTTTGACGGTGGTGTGATTAACCTTGTTCGCTTGACAGATCACAGGTCCAGACGGGAAGCAGATCTATAAAGGAGACCGAGAGTCCAGCGGGAAGTACTCTGTGGCTGCACACATGGACGGCACTTACAAGTTCTGCTTCAGCAACAAGATGTCCACCATGACCCCCAAGATCGTCATGTTCACCATCGATATCGGCGAGGCGCCCAAGGGCGACGGCATGGAGACCGAGGGTGTGTCCGTGCTGTGACAACTGTTTTCTTTACTATATATAAATAACCATGTAGAATGTGTTTTGCGTCTGTTAGACATGTAATATATATATATATATATATATATATATATATATATATATATATATATATATATATATATATATATGTCATTGTGTGCAGTTAAAATGCTTCTGAATCCTTTATATATTATATAATTCTAAGAATATTTGTGTGTAGATGGCGAGCCTAGTGCATGACTTGTGTACATTGTTGATTGTCGCAGTCAGCTACATCTCTCGTCACATTTTTTTCCCCTTAATTTCATCCTGTCATACTTTTCATTTCACCTTTCTTCCTCTCTTTCCTTCTTTCTTCCTCTCCCTCAGTTGGTGGTGGCACCTGGGATGGTAGGTTTAACTGGGCTGCATGGAAAGCTTTGTGTACTCTGCATTAGTCTTCCATTAACCCTTGCGCTAGCCAAACAAGACATTTAAGCCCGTTCCGTAACACATGTGCCACGTTTTGTTCAGTGTGCGTTTGGTTTTCTTGTTAGACGTGCAGTCGCCTCACAGTGCAGCCAATTGGAAACATTTTAACATTTAGTTGACGTGGAATTGGGATACTTGTATCTCAAGTAGTGTGCTTCAGTCCCTTTTTTGATATACACATGGTTTCATGGAAAAGAAAGAAAAAAAAAAACAATCATACATGACAGACTTGCACTAATCAGTACAACGTGTATCTATGACAAGCAAAGAAACGCAAACATTTAACCCCATCCGTGTGAATGTGATTTCCTGGCTGCTCTCTGCTTGGTCAGTCATGCTCCTGTTGCATTAAGCATGTTCTCATCAGGCCCTTTTCCATTACAGTGCACCAAAACAAGCTGGAGGAGATGATTAACGAGCTGGCCGTGGCCATGACGGCGGTCAAACACGAGCAGGAGTACATGGAGGTCCGTGAGAGGATACACAGAGCAAGTAAGATCCTCAGAATACCTCATCGTTGTAATACATTTTCCAAGGGAACATGTGTTGTTGTAGTCTTTAGAAAAAAAGATTTGTTTGAATCTTTTATTAGACGCAAAGTGATACGTGGACGCCAGGTTTAACACTTTTTCCTTTTGTCCCTACAGTCAACGACAACACGAACAGTCGTGTGGTGCTCTGGTCTTTCTTTGAAGCACTGGTGCTGGTGGCCATGACCCTGGGACAGATTTACTACCTGAAGAGGTTTTTTGAAGTGCGGCGAGTCGTTTAATTCACAATTTGTAACGGTTTTTGTATTCCAAAGAGTCTCGCCGTTCTTTGGACTTGTTTGGAGAATAAAGACATAAACTGTTGGGCCGGGGGGGGGAATGGGGGCGGGAAATGGGAAGATGACCACCTCCTAGTCAACGACTACAAATGGCTCGACCTGTGAAGGCTGCGAATGCACTCTACTTTTCCATTCAAGGTCCTGTCTAAGAATACATTTTGTATTGTAAAGGTGCAATGATTGAAAGTTTATTTCCTGAGAATGTTGGCCTTGATACACTTGATATCAGGGTCAAACTTTCACCGATTGGTTGGCCTCGTGTACACGAGGTCGGGTCAAATGAAAAACGTTAAAAGTGCAACAGACGCTGAATAAGAGCTGGAACACTTGCATTGAACGAAATGCTGGGGGGGGGGGGGAGTCATTCATGGAAAAAAAATTCAATTAGTGCACCTTTTTAAAATACATTTTAAAGATATCCCACGAGTTAACAAATTTGATCTGTGTTTAAAAGGTCTTTTTGTTGTTGTTGTTTTTTTTTTGTTTTTTTTTTTAATCAGAAACATTATTCATCTGTTGGGCTTTAAGGTAAATATATAAATGAGAGTTGTGTTCCCTGGTTCTTATCACAAATGCTTCTTCCCTGTGATGCATTGCAAAAAATTGCAAATTAGAGACACAACAGGAGTCAGTACATGTTGATTTGTTTCATGTGGTGGTGGTGGTGGTGGTGTCGATGGTCAGGTTTGACTTTTATTAATATTTTATATTAAAATCTTCATAATGCCCCTCTACACCAACTCGAGTCAATGAGATACAACGATGACTTTTTTTTTTTTTTTTTTTTTTTTTTAAGTAAAGAATGTTTTGGAAAAGGTTTAAAGATATAAATCCCATGTTTTAAACACCAGTCAGCTTCAATTATTTTTTTTTTTTTAGTTGAAATGACAGATTTGTCAGTCGTTTAGACTGTTTCGGTCTGTAATTTGAAATAAACGTCAACTCCTGTGTACGAAATCAAACATCCTCAGGGTTTGGTATTCAGACGTATTGAATAAGCGGCCTCAACTTAAGACTTCTCTCCATGATTATCAGTCACGGAGAATCCTATTTTTTTTGTTAAAGGAAACTATAAGGGTTCTGAGCTAATGATTGTATGGTTGTCAGTTCAAATTAAAGGTGTGACTTGTCTGTTCCCACTGTTGTTATTGTTTCTACCTGCCCTGAGAGAGAGAGAGACAGATATAAAATTAACACACTTAGTGGGTTGTTCAGTAATTAAACCTCAATAGAACCTCAGACAAACAAATAAACGTGGAAAACGTTACCAGCCATACCCAATGTACTCCCGTGTTAATGAACATTGCGTTTCTTCATCCTGCGAGCGTCATATCTGAGCTAATGCACGAAAATAATTCTCTGATTTTGTTTGCTTCCACGGCATCCCTGCCCTTGAGCGATCTTCAAATCCTCCAACTCCCAGAGAGCCACTGTTTGACTCTTAAGAAAGGCTTTAAACCTCAACTATTCAGCTTTATGCTTGGATTTTGCCTCGCTTGTAAGTCGTTTTGGATAAAACTGTCTGTGAATGAAAACATTTAAGTGCTGCATGAAACAGTCTAGGTCAAGCTTCGATGAAATGTTTCTAACCCTGTACGTTCAAACCACAATTTTACAACCCTTAGTCACCGTTGGTCAACTTGATTACTGGAAAGGACTTGGGACGAATGATGGGACCGTGTAAGCAAATGAACACGTGTGTATCACTGAAACCAAAAAACATCTAACAGGAAAGAATATTTTCCTTCTGTCCATCAACTTTTTATTTATTTTTTTCCAAGTAGGAAAGATGAAAGAACCGAGGATGCAATTGTCCAAGATATATGCCATATTACTGTACACAGTGTAAAAAAACAAAAAACAAAAAACGCTTTCACCTGTACATCTAGTACATGAGTGGCAGATCGACCTGCATATTTGAATCAAGTACATTACAATGGCGGTTGGTTCTGAGCGAAACCGAGATGGCCATCGTGGATTTGCATCGAGGTCGGGAGGGTCTTGGTTTGATTGTGTCTCTGTAATGGCCCTTGGGGTGAGAGCGTTACAAATAGAGCTTGATAAGCTCGTCGCTGACCGCCGAGGGCGTCAACACACCCAGGTCAGTAAAAAGTAGAGTGATGAGCGATGGAGGCGTGTAGTCAATTATCGGATGCTCCTGGTTAAAATCCTCTGCGGTTTTCAGCGTATCTGCTTTATACTGAGAAAGAAACAAGACTTTTGTTAACACTTTAGATGGATCATACACAGTTACATCAGTATCTATATATATCTATATATATATCTATATATATATATATATATATATATATATATATATATATATATATATATATAATCAGTATGAGCACAAAGCCAAATCTACAGTATTCAGATGAGATTATGCACGGAAGCAAGAGATTTAGGAACTATTCCTTGAACAAACTGCTCCATATTTGATCAAAATGTATTTTAAGCTACTCATGATGCTGAAAAGTTTTCTGTAGGCCACACAGTCCCAGTGTGTTGGTCAGGTGAATCATTATATTCACTGCTGCTTAAGAATGGTCTCAGATCCCTTGCCATGTATTCTCCAACCTCATCAGGCATTATAGGAGAAGACTCCGAGCTGTTATCTTGGCAAAGGGAGGCAGCACAAAGTGTTGACTGAAAGGGTGTCAACAATTGTTGCACACCTATATCTGCTTGATTGTATGCACATGATTGGCTGAATGGATAACTGTATGAAGGAGCCTAATAAAGTCGTTTATATTAATGTGACGTGTCTAATCGAGGTTCAGTAAACAACAGAATTTTAAGGAGCTCACCTTAAACCTATCAGGCACATCTTGCTGGTTGAGCGGGTAAAGACGCACAAACTTGAAACTCTCTGCCACCACGTAGAACGGCTTGTTGTGCGCTTTGGAGCACACCGCCATCTGGTAGGTGCCGATCTAAACGGATTAGACAGTTACATATCCAATACCTTGTTATCAGCAGAAGTGGAGCATGTGTCCGCGTTTCGTACACGCACGAAACTGACCTTATTTATAATGCCTCCGCTTTCAACGACACCTTCAGCACCGACAATGACCAGGTCTACCTTCTCCATGATGTATCTGAAACCATTCACAGTAACGTACGCAGTGTCGCATTTAACAAGTACCACGTTTGCATGGGGAATTTAGTGAAAAGTTTCAAAACCGAACCCCTTTCGCAGTGTAAAACCAGAGAAGTGCCACATCGTGATGGGAAGCGTCTAATCAGAGTTTGATTGGAACACATTATAAAGGCTTATAAAGCGAACAGGGTTTGGGGAAACATCCACAGCAGACTGAGGTGAGATTCTCTAAAGAGCATGGTGCAGGCCGAGAGGCCAATCCTGTACTTCCTATCATGTCCGAGGGGATTTGGGATATGGGGGGAAAAAATATACTATTTTCTATTGCTAATAAAAATATAATGTATTATGTATTAGACACACATGAGATTCAAATATGAACTTAAAAAAATCGTCATTTTACCCAACTGCAGCATCGAGCACTACCGTGACTGGGATATTGAGTCTTCGCAGCTTTTCGGCCATGTGTTGACTGGGAGGGGAAAAAACAAAACATTAATACTTATTTGGAGCAATAGCAGGTCATATGTAAGACATTTTAATCACGACAGAGTGTTGTGATGAGGTTACCAACCAGAACACCACATCCAGAAGTGTTATTGCCCTTATGATGTCCAAAAACAATGTGTGGAGAATCAGCCATAACATTAAAACCACTGAAAGGTGACGTGAATAACATTGATTATCTCATTACAGTGGCACATGTCAAGGGGGGTGGGATACGTTAGGCAGCAAGTGAACACTCAGTTCTCGAAGTTGACGTGTTGGAAGCAGGAAAAAAATGCGCAAGTGGAAGCATCTGAGCGACTCTGACAAGGGCCAAATTGTGATGGCTAGACGACTGGGTCAGAGCGTCTCCAAAACGGCAGGTGCTGTGGGGTGTTCCCGGTATTCAGTGGTCAGTACCTACCAAAAGTGGTCCAAGGAAGAACAACCGGTGAACCGGTGAACAGGGTCATGGGCACCCGAGGCTCATTGATGGGGATTCGTGGGGAGCGAAGGGTAGCCCGTCTGGTCATGTGGATGTTACTTTGACACGTACCA
>CM042565.1:5299512-5534512 GCA_023630585.1 Cranoglanis bouderius
GCTTGCTTTTTTCCCCAAAGACAACTCTCTGGTCTTCATGTTGGTTTATCCTTTTTAACAACAAATGCAGTAGAGATTCAGAGATAATAATTCTTTAAACATTCAATTTAACAGGGCACAACTGGGCAATAAGAAACACCTAACAGTCACATGTTCCAATATTTTCCAATATTATCACTTGGAGAAATGGGTGAGTTCAAACAAACAATGCCATGTTCTAAGTTGATTAACACATCTAGATGTAAAAATGAGGAAACAAAAACTGAAATACTGATCTTTTGTTTCCAATTCATCTTTTGATCTCAAACCCAAATGTCTTCAATGTATAGCAAAAGAAATAGAATTGGCATCGCTGTTACAATATTTTCAGAGGGGACTGTAAATACATGATGTGGATTGGGTTATTATCTTGTTTTAAACATTATCTTATTTTCTGTCAGACACTTGGAATTGTTCGTGGCACAAGGTATATTCACTGCTCTCCAAAACGTTTTTTGTTTGTGCATCACTCGACTCCAACTGCAATCCCCTCGATCTGGACAAATAAACCAGATTTTCACAAACGTGTTGCACGCGCGAGAAACTTTGGTTCACTGAAATATCTACTTAAAGACACTCAGTATTGTGATATCACACCATCTGATTGTCATAGCAGCAAGCTGGCTCTATGAAATTGCCACTCCTCGATGGAGAAAGCCTCGCTGCTAAATGATTTAATTACTGACAAAAGTCTGTATATGCTGTTACTTACAGAAACTTGGCAAATACCAAATGATTATTTATACCTCGATTTGGTTACTCCATGTGGTTACAGTTACATGTCCAAGCCCCGAATTCAAGGTAGGGGTGGTGGGCTTGCTGTAGTTTCACCTGTAATGCTACTTGGTGACTTCAACATCCATGTGGACATTGATTCTGCCTTTCATTGATTTCTGCATTTCAGTCCTTCACGGCGTAGTGTGTTACCAATTGTTTTCTTGGTGACTATGGTCCCAGCTGCCTTGAGATCATTAACAAGATCCTCCCGTGTCATTCTGGGCTGATTCCTCACCGTTCTCATGATCACTGAAAGTCCACGAGGTGAGATCTTGCATAGAGCCTCAGACTGAAGGAGACTGACAGTTATTTTGTGTTTCTTCCATTTGCGAATAATCGCACCAACTGTTGTCACCTTCTCACCAAGCTGCTTGGCGATGGTCTTGTAGCCCATTCCAGCCTCGTGTAGGTCTACAATCTTGTCCCTGACATCCTTGGACAGCTCTTTGGTCTTGGCCATGGTGGAGAGTTTGGAATCTGATTGATTGATTGCTTCTGTGGACAGGTGTCTTTTATACAGGTAACAAGCTGAGATTAGGAGCACTCCCTTTAAGAGAGTGCTCCTAATCTCAGCTCGTTACCTGTGTAAAAGACACCTGGGAGCCAGAAATCTTGCTGATTGATAGGGGATCAAATACTTATTTCCCTCATTAAAATGCAAATCAATTTATAACTTTTTTGAAATGTGTTTTTCTGGATTTTTTTTTTTGTTGTTATTCTGTCTCTCATTGGTAAAATACACCTACCATTAAAATTATAGACTGATCATTTCTTTGTCAGTGGGCAAACGCACAAAATCAGCAGGGGATCAAATACTTTTTTCCCCCTCACTGTACAGTCTGCACTGGCTACCTGTAGTTTCTAGGATTAAGTTCAAAATCCTTCTGCTGACCTTTAAAGCCCCCCCATAACCTTGCCCCCCTTATCTATCTGAGCTCCTTCATCCCTACATCCCAGCACGGACTCTCAGGTCCTCTGATTCAGGTCTACTGATTGTACCACGTTTCTGCTCCTCCACCATGGGTGGTAGATCATTTGCAGTCATGGCTCCAAAACTTTGGAATTCATTCCCCCAGAACTTCCAAAATGTTACCTCTTTCTCGACTTTTAAATCATAACTTAAAACACATTTATTTCTTCAGTACCTTGTCTCTTCTCCTAACAGTTGAAATATTTATGTCACTGGTGTTTTTTTTTTTTTTTTTTGCTCTTCAGTTATATTCTGTTAAATGCAACTGATTGTTGTTTTGTTCATGACCGACCATATTCCTTTGTTTTAAGAAAGTCTCTATTTTTGCAGTGGTATTTTGTGCTCAAATGTTATATTCATGTATTAAACAGTTTATGGACAATTATAGTGTTGTGTCTATGTTCTGAAAAGGGATTAATTAGTAATGTGTAATAATAATAATAATAATAATAATAATAATAATAATAATAATAAGGATGTTTAAAAACAAGTTCAAAAAGGAATTCTGATGGGTCAATAATGCACCTTTAATAGAGTGTTCCAATTAGAACCTTTTCCACACGGGTCAGAAATGAACCTTTAAGGCTCCCCCACAGCTGCAATCTCTAGGAACTTCAAAAGTTTCATTTTTGAACCTTTTCTTCTTAGAGTGTTAATGCACATGTGATGAATAATGACTTTCTAGACCTTACTTTTTCCAGATTCTTACTTTTTTACTCAAATTATGCATTTTAATGTAAACAATCATATTTTGTATCATGTTTCATCATAAACATGAAAAATGTCATAGAAAAGTACTTCATGCACATGGATATACAACCCCAATTCCGAAAAAGTTGGGACAGTATGGAAAATGCTAATAAAAACAAAGAGGAGTGATTTGTAAATGTACTTTGACTTGTATTCAAACGAAAAAAAAATATATAAAGACAAGGTATTTGATGTTTTACCTAATCAACTGCATAGTTTTTTGAAGATAAATGTTTATTTTGAAATTGATGCATGAAACATGTTCCAAAAAAGTTGGGACAGGGGCAATTGAGGACTAATAGAGATGCGACAAGTTGGTAATGGATATCCTGACATGGGCTCGGGAATACTTTGGTAAACCTTTGTCAGTCAACACCATTCGCTGCTGCATCCACAGATGCCAGTTAAGGCTTTACTATGCAAAGCAGAAGCCATACATCAACGCTGTCCAGAAGCGCTGCCGACTTCTCTGGGCTCGGTCTCATCTGAGATGGACAGTAGCACAGTGGAATCGTGTTTTGTGGTCCGACAAGTCGACATTTCAAATAGTTTTTGGACAAAACAGCCGTCGTGTTCTCCGGGCCAAAGAGGAAAAGGACCATCCAAGCTGTTATCAGCGTCAGGTCCAAAAGCCAGCGTCTGTCATGGTATGGGGGTGTTTCAGTGCCCATGACATGGGTAACTTGCACATCGGTGAGGGCACCATTAATGCAGAAAGATATGTACACATTTTGGAGCAACATCCAGAGCAGGACAACGCCAAACCACATTCTGCCCAGATATTTGCGTAAGCCCAAATGCTTAATAAGTGTTATTAAAAGAAAAGGTGATGTTGCACAGTGGTATACATGAGTGTATATTTTCAAAAATAAATTAAAGTAAAACATCAAATAATGTGTTAATGATGTGTTAATAATGAGTTTTCAATATAGTACAGGGTGAATTGAATTTTCAAATGACTGTTTTTTTGCATTTTCCATACTGTCCCAACATTTTTGGAATTTGGGTTGTAATTCATAATCGATGCCCGTTTGTCATGTATACACCAACCTGTGGCACAACAAGCTCAAATTTCACTGGTCAATGTGAAGCAGAGCAGTAATTTCCCAGTTTAATTTATAAATCAGTTGAAAACTACACAGCCAGTCTGTTTTAAATTTTTTTAACATAGGTTAAATTGCTAATAGAAAAAAAAAAAGATGACGTATCGTTCTTTCCAGTTCGAAAGGACAGACGAATATGCATGTTTGGAAGTCACATTAATGCTAAGTAATGTTCAATTTACTCTTACTTACCTACTGCATCTTGTATTGTTTTACCATTTGACGAATCTATCATAGTTGGTTATGACGTCCAAGTGCCACCTACAGGCCTATTAGGTGAAGTGCAGGCTGTTAGGTCAGGAGCACACAAACTGTCAAATAACCTTTATCACATTAACACTGTTTTTATAATTATGCAATAATAGTAAATATAATAGCTATAATAATAAGACGACATATATAAAAACATAAAAAATGTAAACTTTTCTCTGGCTCTTTAAAAAAAAACAAAAAAAACAACAACTTTTTTTGGCTTATATGGCTCTGCCAGCTGAAAAGGTTCCTGACCTCTGATATATGCGTTTGTTGGAAAAACATGCATGATATTTCATTACATGCTATTGGATGGCATAGTGACCACAACTGAACAGCACACAAGCTCACATCTCACAGTGCTTAACTAAAACTAACAAGGCAGCAACCTATTACCCCATCTGACAGCAGTTACCATAAAACCACTGTATGTACACTCACAAAATACTTTATTAGGAACACTATACTACTCCTGTCAAGTGATGATTGTTTAATCATCACTTGACAGGCCCAAAGTTTGCCAAGAAAATATTCCCCACACCATTACACCATCTCCACCAGCCTGGACTGTTTACACAAGGCAGGTTGGTGCCAAATTCAATTCAATTCAATTTTATTTGTATAGCGCTTTTAACAATGGTCATTGTCCCAAAGCAGCTTTACAGAAATATATAAATTCAGGATATAGATTTTAAATGTATGAATTTATCCCAAATGACCAAGCCAGAGGCGACAGTTGCAAGGAAAAACTCATTGAGACAATATGAGGAAGAAACCTTGAGAAGAACCAGACTCAAAAGGGAACCTATCCTCATCTGGATAACAACGGATAGTGCAATTATAAATAAATAAATCCCTTCTATAAATGTGCCAATACTACATGGTCAAATAGTGCAATTGTCTAACCAGGAAAATTCATTACAGTTTTTATATGAAGTCTGTTTTGTTGAACTTCTCCACTGTTCGCTGATGGAGACTTGAGTGCAAAACTGTTTGTAGCAATTGTAGTCCTAGCCATCATAGCATAACTGTTCATATGAATTGAGGTCCATCTTTATGGTTTTTAAGTGGTACCATCCTCAGTAATCTCAATGATCTTTAGGCTGCATCGTGTGGGGCCATCCTCAGCAGCAGCATGTGACTTCCAATTGATGAGAACTCCAACCAGAAGTAGGGCATCAGGATGGATCAGGCAGGTCCGGGGAGCAGCCTGATCTGACCCTACCATCTGTGTGCCTCAGCAGAAATCAAGATTCATCACACCAGGCTTTGTTTTTCCAGTCCTCAACTGTCTAGTCTCAGGTTTCTGTTCTTGGCTGACAGAAATGGAACACAACATGGTCTGCTGCTGTTGTAACCCATCTGCCTCAAGGTTCAATGTGTTGTGCATTCTGAGATGCTTTTCTGCTCATAATAGTACAGAGCGATTATCTGAGTTACTGTAGCCTTTCTATCAGCTCAAACCAGTCTGGCCATTCTCCACTGACCTCTCTCATCAACAAGACATTACCATCCACAGAACTGCCACTTACTAGAGGTTTTTGTCTTTATTGCACCATTCTGAGTAAACTCTAGAAACTGTTGTGCATGAAAATCCCAGACTATGGCACAATGACTATTCTAAATGGGATGCAAACAAGTATATGACCATGTAGCACGTTGTGCCCTCAACACAGTCAGCAAATCATTAGCAATTCAGCCATGAGATTTGGTGTTCTGTCCTCACATTGCATTAAAAACACATTAATTTAACCCAGTTACCATCTTTATTTTCTTTCAGTATGCTTAACTGCAAGGGGACTGCATGCCTTAAATATGACGGCTTTGTGCTGGACTTTATTTTGTATTGTTTCAGCAGTTTCACATGTTCCTGATTTTGAAGAGGTTGTCAGTCATCCATGCACACTAATTAATTCACCTACTGAAAACCCTTCTACTGTCAAATAGACAGAGCCCCAGACAATATGTCTAGTGCAGCTGGTGGTGCTTCTCATAAGAATGCACTATAGTTAAGTAAAGGCACACCACACAACTGTGAAGCACATGTTTATATAAATATCAACTTTGTCCAATTTCTGCTGGGCAACTATAAATAAAACAAGAGTATAAACAAATAATTTATAATAATGATATAAATTAATTTCAACAATTTCATGCCTGTGTATCAAATCTGCTTGTCTCGGGTGTCCAGGCTACTGATATGTCCACCCTTGCTTTTTTCTCTATAATACACATTATATAGGTTTGATTATAGGCATCATTATATAGGTTTAAAAAACTGAGTACAATGATACATTTTTTATGTCTTTAAAATAGATTAACACTAAAAATAATCCATCCATCCTTTTTTCTGTACCGCTTATCCTACACAGGATCGCAGGGAGCCTGGGGCCTATCCCAGGGGACTTGGGGCACAAGCCAGGGGACACCCTGGACGGAGTGCCAACCTATCGCAGGGCACAATCACAACTACAACGCATGTCTTTGGACTGGGGGAGGAAACCCCAAATGCACAGGGAGAACATGCAAGCTCCATGCACACAAGGCAGAGGGGGGATTCAAACCCACAACCTTGGAGGTATGAGGCAAATATGCTAAGCACTAAGCCCCACAAAAAAAAATATTATTATAAATAATTTATCCGCTTCCAACCTGTGTTTGTAATAGTTATATTGCTACTGATGACTTGTGATAATTAAGAAAGGTTTATCGTGACATAATTTATCACTATATTGATGTTATTTTGTCAAATTACCCAAGCCTACTTAAACTTCCTGCAAGAAATACTAGACATGGATGCTATAAGAACTATAACATTGACAGTATTTGACATTGACCTTCACTGCTGTCATTAAAAAAAGAAGATAAAAAAAGACCACCTTTACCAGATTAACCTTTACCATAGACAACTATAATTGTTTGTTATAATATGTAGGAATATTTATTAACAACAAATGATTATAGTGGTCTTTTGTACAGTTTAATCATCATAGTGGTCTTTAGTGAAGGTTATATACCACACTGTGACCTTGGGATTGTGAGGTTTTATCTGGGTTAAAACTGAATGACAGATGATACTAAGGTCACAACTTTTGTTCTTTTGAACTACGCTTATTTACACTGTGGTTCTGAGCAAAGCAGTATGTGACTCTGTGTACATATACACAACTGCTTCCATCATAAACATTTATTACTCAACATTTTTATTCATTACAGGAAGTCCATCAGAAATAATTCAAATATATTAACAGATTTGGTATTGCAACAATGCTAAATAAACAGATGGAAAGAAATAAAAAGTTACATTTCTTCGTAAGAACTGAAAACCCTAGCTCCACACTTCACATCTGTACATATTATCTCTATACATCCTTCACCAAGGTAACATTCTAATTTTGACCTTTAAAAACAGTACAAAAATGTTCTGCAACATGTTTTGTAAAATCATTTTTAAAAAGCTTATGGCAATGTGCCTTTAGCACCAGTCAGAAAGGATCTAATCTGTGATTTTCTTTAACCAAAACCCAGCCATCCTAAACCAAAATCAGTTGTGATAAAAAGGCAAAACTTAAGTTAGAACTGAAGATGAACAAATTAAACCCCCATGTAGTAAAGAATGTAGTGAAGAATAGATACTTGTGCTTTATCTAAAATATGTAAATTCATTCATGTTAGTTCTTAAGGCAACATTTTGTGGAAAATATGCTTTTGTTTTTGTCAGTTTTCTATTGCTCTTAAATAAAATAATTTAACATTTCTCCTTACATTGGTCATTTTGCATATGTAGCAGTTCTTCCAGCAGTGGATCTGCATTCTCCGCTTTTCATTGAGTAGTGTTCTGCACATCTCTTTAGGTGATCTTGAAACACAGCATCCTGATAACTTCTGCGTTCAAGTTAATTCTACTGAGCAAGTTAAGTAATAATGTAACAAACTTGTATCTCTATAAATTAGACTTGAAGACAGCTGATGTATAAAGAAAGGGTTAGGAAAACACATTTTTATTAATTTTGCTTTGTAACAGATAGAATTGTAGGCAAGCATACAATTCCATAGACAAGATTTTTATTACTTTCATCACTGTAGTAATAAAAACCTTGATATAATTTAAAGCCCCTGTCAAAACGATTTCAAATGGTTTTTTTTTGTTTGTTTTTTAAAATTGTGAACACTGTGTGGTGACTAGGTGTACAATATACCTAGGATTGGGACATCAGGTAAACTTGGACAGTTAAATTTAGCAGCATTTATTTTCTAGCCTGATAAGTGAAAGTCAAAACTTATGTTACTAAACGCTCACAGTGGAACTGCTTGATAATAATAATTTGACTTAATTCATGTGACATCATATAAGTGGATGTGGTCAGCATCAAACAGGATGTTGACACCAAAAAGCTTGAGGTAGGAAAAATGACGAAGCTTTGGCTAACTTTTTAATTGTCATAATTAATATATTTCACATATTTATGAGACATACTGTATATGTATAAATGTTTAAAATAAGTATAAGGTTAGTTCTAATATATATGGTTCTAATTCAATTTAATGTCCAAAATCACCAAACCATTCTAAAATTTTATTGTCCTTGACAATGACAATGAACCTTGAACCATGTTCAGGTTAATTGTGACAGCCTTAAAATAGGTTAAGTGAGGAAAAGTGTAGGAATATTATGGATGCATAAATGATTCAGTGAAACACCAAAACTATGGTTAAATAATGCACTGATGAATTTTTTGTGATTCTATGCACATTAAATGGTGCTTTCATGGAGAATCTTTAGAAGCAGGAGAATAAGGTAGACTGGGAAATATAGAACATTACTCAGGTTACCTATTTAGTATGCATATATATTTTACTTAGTGCACTTGTGTTCATATAATCTAACAGATTGATGCTTATTTTTTTAAATAATGTGTTATGCTGCTACTGCAAAAAATTTATTATAAAATGTTACTTACCTTTTAGTAGTGGTTTTATACTGTGATTTTTTTTCTTTTTTCTTTTGCTTAATTTTGGAAAAAAACTGATTTTGAATTTAGAAAATATCAACGATTTTTTAAGTCCTGTTATAGTTACTCCTGTAAGTAATAAATTATAAAATGCTACTAAATCTGTTGTGTTCATACAATACCATAATAAGCTGATGATGATCAAAAAAGAATTATACTGAAATCTGATTTAATGATGTCATGAATAAGTATGCTACAAATAAAAAAACTTTTCAAATATGTCATTGAGGATAAAAGGAAAGGCCTAAACCATAGAAAAGTGTCTCTTAAATTGCCTCATATAATTAAAAATGTTTTTTACTCAGTTTTGACAAAATGTTAAAACGCGCTTCTTTTGAATACGATATAAACATGTTTCCTTCATATGTCAATCCGTCAATACCTTGAGGATTTCCAAAATGTATGATGTGATTTTGTTTGATAAACGGCAAAAAAGCTATATATTCAATATATTTGAATTCACCCTACTTCTAAGTAGCACAGTGCTCACTAAAAGCAGCAAAATCAAGTAATATTGCAGTTTGTGTGCACTCTATTGCTACAGTAATTCTCACTTCTAGCTTGTTTAAAAAGATACACTTATCAACAGAGCAAGACACCACAATGTGCAGAAAAAGCATGCACATCAATAAAATAAATTAAAATGAGATTTCCTGTCCTCCCATTTAACTGCCTATTATCACATGGTGGTGAGTGTCTTATTTAACTTTTAGGGTCATATGTTTTGCCGGCAAGATCAGATTTTTCTGTTTATAGCTTTTAGTGATTTTGCTTTATAGAAGCTAATGCTGCTAATTATGAAACTGAGTTGACATGGGCTTTAAATAATGATTTCAAGAGGTTTAACAAAGACATTAGCTGTTACCTAATGAGGTTTATTACTTTCAGTCTAATAATGTTGATTCAATTCAAATATTATAAATAAGACAAAGCTATAAATGATGTCTACCCTACAAACACCAACCCCAAATAATAATAATATAACAAACAAACCATACAACAAAAAATTAACAAATAAAAATAAACAAAATTTAAAAGCATTTCCTAGTAATACCAGGCCTACTTTATTACAGGCCCAGAGGCCAGCTACCCTGCATCCACTAAATTGTTTTTGCCTTGTTATAACATCTTTGATAAGCAGAATGGTTAAATTTCAGATAGGACTGTTCTGATTGTTTTTAATACCTGAAAATCTACAGGATCAGATATCCATCACTAGTATGTAGCTCAGATTTAAAAAATATATATTTTCGCAGTACTTAATAAAGGCAGATAATTAACATGTTTAATTTGTTAAAACATAAAAGAATTAGAGAGAAGATGGGAAAAGGAATACAAGTAACAAGTTAAAAACCCTGTTTTACAGAAGGTTGTCCAGCAATTTGAAATCCAGTTTTGATGAGGTTCATCCAAGGAATATTTACCTGAACTGAAAGGAAATTATTGAAAATTGCAATTAAATGTATGTACTTGAATGAAAATAACCAAAAATAAAGTGGATACCAAAATGGATACTAAAATGGATTGGAGTGCAACAAACCCATCTTTTCACAGCCAGTATAACTGCAAGTGTTTATAATGTAATGTAATGTAATATAATACAATACACCGATCAGCCATAATAAGACAAAGTTATAAATGATGTCTACCCTACAAACATCAACCCCAAATAATAATTATAAAACAAACAAACAAACAAACCATACAACAAAAAATTAACAAACAAATAAACAAAATTGAAAGGCCAGTGACAGGTGAAGTGAATAACATTGCTTATCTGGTTACAATGGCAGCTGTCAAGGGATGAGATATATTAGGCAGCAAGTGAAAAGTCAGTTCTCCAAAGAAAGTCAGTTTTCGTAGTTGATGTGTTGGAATCAGGAAAAATGGAGGATGTAAGGATCTGAGCGACTTTGACAAGGGCCAAATTGTGATGGCTAGACGACTGGGTCAGAGCATGTCCAAAACGGCAGGTCTTGTGGTGTGTTTCTGGTATTCAGTGGTTAGTACCTACCAAAAGTGGTCCAAAGAAGCACAACCAGTGGACAGCCCATCTGGTCTGATCCCACAGAAGAGCTTCTGTAGCACAAATTGCTGAAAAAGTTAATGCTGGCTATGATAGAAAGGTGTCAGAGCACACAGTGCATCGCAGCTTGCTGCGTACAGGGATGCGTAGCTGCAGACCGGACAGGGTGCCCATGCTGACCCCTGTCTACTGCCGAAAGCACCTACAGTGGGCAAGTGAGCATCAGATCTGGACCACAGAGCAATGGGAGAAGGTGCCCTGGTCTGATGAATCACATTTTCTTTTACATTATGTGGACGGCCGAGTGTGTGTGCATTGCTTACCTTGGGAAAAGGCAGTGTGATGCTCTGGGCAATGTTCTGCTGGGAAACCTTGGGTCCTGGCATTCATGTGAATGTTACTTTGACATGCATCACCTACCTAAACATTGTTGTAGACCAAGTACACCCCTTCATGGCAACAATATTCCCTAATGGCAGTGGCCTCTTCAGCAGGATAATGCACCCTGTCACACTGCAAAATTGTTCAGGAATGGTTTGAGGAACATGACAAAGGGTTCAAGGTATTGACTTGGCCTCCAAATTCCCCAGATCTCAATTTGATCAAGCATCTGTGAGATGTGCTGGACAAGTCAGATCCATGGAGGCTTGAGGTCCCATCTCGCACCTTACAGGACTTAAAGGATCTGCTGCTAAAGTCTTGGTGCCAGATACCACAGCACACCTTCAGAGGTCTTGAAAAGTCCATGCCTCAACAGGTCAGAGCTATTTTGGCAGTACAAGGGGGACCTACACAATATTAGGCAGGTGGTTTTAATGTTATGGCTGATTGGTGTAATATATAATATAATATAATATAATATAATATAATATAATATAATGTAATCATATTTCAGCTGTTTGCAATGAACAAATCAAACAAAAGCAATTGAAATAGTTCAACACAACGAATGTTTCAAGTGGTTTCCCCAAATTCAACTGAAAATGCAACTTATGACTTCTTCAGTTTCAAAATTATTCAACCCCTTCATGGCAAGCATCTTTAGTACTTAGTAGAGCACCCTTTTGCTGTTAAGACCTGCTGCAAATGAGATGCATAGCCAGACACCAGCTTCTGGCAGCGTTCCTGAGGAATCTTAGCCCATTCCTCATGAGCAATGGCCTCCAGTTCAGTAATATTCTTGGGTTTGTGTGCTGCAACCGCCTTCTTCAAATCCCACCAGAGATTTTCTATGGGGTTCAAGTCAGGTGACTGTGATGGCCCTGTAGAATCTTCCAGGCCTTCAACCAAGCCTTGGTGGAATTTGAGGTATGCTTGGGATCATTGTCCTGTTGGAAGGTCCAATGATGGCGAAGCTTCAGCTTCCTCACAGACGTCATAACGTTTTCTCCTAGGATTTCCTGATACTTCAATGAATCCATCTTGCCTTCCACACGCTGCAGGTTTCCAGTGCCAGAGGATGCAAAGCAGCCCCAGAGCATCACTGAGCCACCACCATGCTTGACTGTGGACAGAGTGTTCTTTCTTCATTCTTCTTTCTCCAGACATACTGCTGATCCATCGTGCTGAAAGGTTCCAGTTTTGTTTCATCGCTCCACAGAACAGAATCCCTAAACTTCTGTGGCTTATTTGTATGATTTTGAGCCGACTTTTCTTGTGCTTTTGGGTCAGTAGTGGTGTACGTAGTGGAGTTCTGGGATGGAAACCTTCTGCGATTAGTATGCGCCATACTGTGCTCACTGAAACCTCAGTGCCTGTTGCCACCAAGTCTTGCTGCAGGTCTTTTGCAGTCACTCGAGGGTTTTTCACAACCTGCCTTCTCAGAAATCTGGCTGCAGCAGTTGATAGCTTCCTTTTTCTGCCCATCTAGGTATTTCATGTATTTTCTGCCCCTAGCCAGTTCAGGTATTTCATGTGTTCCAGCTCAAGCACACCTGGTGCAACTAATGAAGCCCTTGATTAGTTGCATCAAGTGTGCTTGAGACAACACCTGTTTTGCATATTTGTGCTGTTGTGAGTGATCCTATTCAGGGGGTTGAATAATTTTGAGACTGGAGAAGTCTTTATAACTTGCATTTTCAATTGAAATTGGGGAAACCACTTGAAGCATTCATTGTGTTGAACTATTTCAATTGCTTTTATTTGATTTGTTCATTGCAAACAGCTGAAAGTCTGTACATTTTGATAATAAACCTGATTTGCAATGGGGGTTGAATATTTTTGATTGCAACTGTAATGTAATGTAATATAATATAATAATGTGAAAAGTCCATTTCCCTTTCCCAGTCCATTTGTCCATTTCAAGTACCACTACTACTACTACTAATTATTATTATTATTATTATTATTATTATTACCAGTAATTATGTTCCATATGTAATCAGTGGAAATTTGTATTCTGTACATCCCATTTCATGGAAGGAATGATCGGAGAAAAAGGTCTGAAGAAGCCTTACCATGTTTTTTGTAGGAATGTTTGGTTTCTGAGCGAGGGCTGGTTTCTTCATTAATGTAGGTTTGGAGGTTTTGGGGGAAGAGGGGAATGTTGGAGAGGGGGCATTGTCATCTTGGCCTAACTGTTCCAGTGGAACCCCTGCTATCTCATAGTGCTTTTTACGTAGATCTCCAAGTCGTATGCGCTCATTTTCAAGCATGCTCTCCAACTCGAGGACCTTCACCTGAAGAAAGTGGGATCATATGTATTATAAAGAGCATACAGCTTCCTGTTTAATTGCTTGGTCTGAAAGTTATCAATTTTAAAATCTTACTAATTTTACTCTCTCATAGAATTAATATGTTTATATTATATAAACCATGTATAAATATATCAATTTTTTTTTTTTTTTAGAAAATCTAACAAAGAAGAAAGTGGGAGGACAAACCTGTGACTCCATTTCCTCTTTCCTCAACTTGATCAGAGACATCCCAGAAAAGTCCATAGTGTCTATATATCAGTAGGAGATAAAGATGTATCTAGCTGAACATTTTTTCTAATTAAGAACAAATCACGTGAACAGTTTGCACATTGTCTTTCCTTCATACTGTGAGAGGAAATAAGTATTCAGAAAGCTTTTTTTTTAAAAAAATTATATCCTTCTATATTGTCTTTGTTAAATATGAAGAAATAAATATTTATTGATTGATTTTGATAGGAATTTTGATAGTTTTCGTAGTATTTGGACACTTTTCATTTGTTACAAAGCTGTTGTGGGCTATTACAGCTTTGAGATGTCTACGGTAAGACGTAATTAGCTCTCTCTAATCACCTCACAATTTCAAAATCCTCCATAAATTTTCAGTGAGATTCAAGTCTGGAGATTGTCAAAGCAAGACCTCCTTCAGGTATTTTGGCTGTATGTTTGGGGTCATTATCTTGTTGAAACATCCATTTCCCTATATTCAGTTCTAGATGAGACTAAATTCTCCTCTGAAAGTCCAAATACTTATCTCCCGTCACTGTATGTTTTTTTGTGTAGTACATAAAGACACAGACCAGGCAAGAGGGATATTAAGGTAATATGTATGTTACTTAAAAATAGTATTATTAATACCTTTTAAATACTAAGAAATATGTAAGCAAATAAACTTGTCAAAGTTTGACTAATATTGTTTCATCAAAGTCTATCCACCTGAATAAGACAAGACAAAACCTGTAAACTATAGCATATAGATACCTACAGTGATGCATTTTAAGCTTGAGACAATTTTGTTTGGTATTAACATTAAATAAAACCTTTTCCTGTTTCTCATAACTTTATTGGGTTATCAGTTTTAGGTGAGGGAAAGTTAAACTGACTAAAGTTGTCATGAGACGACTTTATGCTTAAATGAACCCTTCAGTGTGGCAAAATGGACCAACAACTGCACAATATAGGCGAAATAGGCAAATTTTAATAATCTGTAAGTTGTAAGAAAACTGCTGCAAAGTAATTTTCTTTTTCTTCATATTCATATATACAGTACTGTGCAAAAGTTTTAGGCAGAAATGCTGTAGAGCAAAGAATGTTTCTACATTAAAAAAAAAAAAAAATACCGTAAAAAGCAGTAAACAGTAATAAATGAAAAAATCAATATTTGGTATGACAAAAAAAAAAAAAATAGTAGTCTCTGGTACAATTATTAATACAATTACTCTGGTACAATCTGGTGCAGTTTTACAAGGAAATGAGTTGGTAAGTTTTATTGAGCATCTTGCAGAACCAGACACAGTTCTTCTGGACACTTTGACTTTCACACTCGCTTCTTATTTTTGCAGCAAAACCCAGCAGCCTTCATTGTGTTTTTTGTCTGAAAAGTGTCTCTTATGTAATATGCTGCTTTCTTTAATGACATACAAACATTTTTCTGTCACATTTAATTTTGTGCTAGAAAACTAATGTTTGGGAATCTAAAATGTTTTTTGTTTTAATTCAACACCATTTGATTTTGTGCATTCAAATATAGGGGTGTAACGATACACTCCAGTCACGATTCGATTCATAACACCGGCTTCATAATTTGATTCAATTCAATTCTTGAATATTTTAAACATAATTTTAATGAAGAAAACTTATGACTAAAAAGACTCATTTTTTATTTCTGAATCATGAACAATGTGCATTTTTGTCTGTATAAAACTAAATAAATAAAAATTTAGCAACAAAAAAATCCAGAAAAACGCATTTCAAAAAAGTTATAAATTGATTTGCATTTTAATGAGTGAAATAAGTATTTGACCCCTTCGACTTAGTACTTGGTGGAAAAACCCTTGGTAGCAATAACAGAGGTCAGACGTTTCTTGTAGTTGGCCACCAGGTTTGCACACATCTCAGGAGGGATTTTGTCCCACTCCTCTTTGCAGATCCTCTCCAAGTCATTAAGGTCTCGAGGCTGGCGTTTGGCAACTCGAACCTTCAGCTCCCTCCACAGATTTTCTATGGGATTAAGGTCTGGAGACTGGCT
The DNA here is from genome assembly GCA_023630585.1 of Cranoglanis bouderius. Classification (NCBI taxonomy): domain Eukaryota; kingdom Metazoa; phylum Chordata; class Actinopteri; order Siluriformes; family Cranoglanididae; genus Cranoglanis; species Cranoglanis bouderius. The sequence continues at coordinate 5,315,383 of CM042565.1, forward strand.
AGGCCACTCCAGGACTGTAATGTGCTTCTTGAGCCACTCCTTCGTTGCCTTGGCTGTGTGTTTTGGGTCATTGTCATGCTGGAATACCAATCCACGAACCATTTTCAATGCCCTGGCTGAGGGAAGGAGGTTCTCACCCAAGATTTGACGGTACATGGCCCAGTCCATCGTCCCTTCGATGCGGTGCAGTTGTCCTGTCCCCTTAGCAGAAAAACACCCCCAAAGCATAATGTTTCCACCTCCATGTTTGACGGTGGGGATGGTGTTCTTGAGGTCATAGGCAGCATTCCTCCTCCTCCAAACACGGCGAGTTGATGCCAAAGAGCTCGATTTTGGTCTCATCTGACCACAACACTTTCACCCAGTTCTCCTCTGAATCATTCAGGCAAACTTCAGATGGGCCTGTACATGTGCTTTCTTGAACAGGGGGACCTTGCGGGCGCTGCAGGATTTCAGTCCTTCACGGCGTAGTGTGTTACCAATTGTTTTCTTGGTGACTATGGTCCCAGCTGCCTTGAGATCATTAACAAGATCCTCCCGTATAGTTCTGGGCTGATTCCTCACCGTTCTCATGATCATTGAAACTCCACGAGGTGAGATCTTGCATGGAGCCCCAGACCGAGGGAGACTGACAGTTATTTTGTGTTTCTTCCATTTGTGAATAATCGCACCAACTGTTGTCACCTTCTCACCAAGCTGCTTGGCGATGGTCTTGTAGCCCATTCCAGCCTTGTGTAGGTCTACAGTCTTGTCCCTGACATCCTTGGACAGCTCTTTGGTCTTGGAATCTGATTGATTGATTGCTTCTGTGGACAGGTGTCCTTTATACAGGTAACAACCTGAGATTAGGAGCGCTCCCTTTAAGAGAGTGCTCCTAATCTCAGCTCATTACCTGTGTAAAAGACACCTGGGAGCCAGAAATCTTGCTGATTGATAGGGGATCAAATACTTATTTCCCTCATTAAAATGCAAATCAATTTATAATTTTTGAAATGCATTTTTCTGGATTTTTTTGTTGTTATTCTGTCTCTCACTGTTAAAATACACCTACCATTAAAATTATAGACTGATCATACCTTTGTCAGTGGGCAAACGTACAAAATCAGCAGGGGATCAAATACTTTTTTCCCTCCCTGTGTGTGTGTGTGTGTGTGTATATATATATATATACTCTCCCAAAGATTTGATTGAATAAACAAGTCTCTGACCTACCTAAGGAAAATGATTCACTGAAACATAATTTGTAGCAGCACCTGAGGCATCATTTTAGCCGGAAATAGTGCTCCAAATTCAGCTAAAATGCCTGAAATCCATGGCCTCCTCCTTAGGCAGTGGTAGCGGCTGGTGTCGTTTGAAAACTACTGAAGCGCTCTTTTTAACCGTTATGATGATTCTTGTTAATAGTGCAGGCTCTCCACGAAATAATTTGATCATTTGACCAGTGTGTTCTCTATATATTATATATTATCTATATATCATATACAGTCAGGGATATATTATCGATATATTATACCAGGGATCCATTTAATTCTAAAATAAATTCCACTGACAGATTTATTTTATTAACATAATGCAGTTAATTAATTAATCAATTAATTATCAAATATTTGGCTGGTTATTTAAATTTGTAAAATTGTTTTGCTATTTATTGAAGCCATAGAGCTTCAATAAAACTTTCCACCAACAGGACACATTAGGTCCAAGTAGACATTATTTATAGTCCTACTTGTTTTTGAGTTCTTGAGGTTTGGATTAAAAAAAAAATCACTGAACCCCTGGCTATGTTTTGCAGAATACTGGGGGTCCCCAGAGGTTTGGACAACCTCTGTACTATACTATATAAACTGCAGCAACTAAATTTAATAGTGCTTTAATAGGTGAGGGGTGCAATGTGCTCTGGCAGGAACAAGACTCATGAGCAAACATGAGCATGGACAGTCCCACTAGTAAACACTTTGCTACACTAGGCAAATTTTTTTTTGCTACACTAAAAACGCAGTTTTAAAAGCACACCTTGATTTTATAAACACGGATGTTGCTTTGCTGCATTGCATCGCTTGCTCAAAACAGACATATGCACGCACCCACCCACCCACCCACATGTACCTTTATCCTCAATCTGTTCCTGGCCTGTCTTGGTGGAAGCTACCACATTTGCAGCCATATCATTCACATGACGAGAGGCTTGCTGAAGACCCAACAATTTTTTACTGCCACGGTCTGCCTTTACCTGAAAAAACAAAGAAGTAGTCATGAAGAACATAACTGAGAGAATTAATCTGTATAAGGAAATGTCACATTTTTTTATAGAGGGTACTTGCAAGGCTTTCATTAAAACATTAGAAATGCTACCTCAATAGCCATTTTCAACTTAATTAAAAAAGAAAAAAATGATTTTAATGATGCAACAGCTAGCAACAGAGGAGAGTGAATGCTAACACATGCTTCCTCCAAGACACATGAAGAAAGCCACTGCATCTTTTAACTGCTGCTTATTACTATGTCACTATGTCAGCAAAAAGCAATCAGAAGAAAGTGCTAACTGCCACAGTCACAGATGCCCAGAATTAATTAGTAATGCTCTGATTTACAGGGCGGGTGCCCAGTCCCTCTCACCCAGAGAGCATGGCCAATTTTATTCTCTTGGACTCTCTTAGAATGCTATGGCAGAAAGCATACCTGTTAGAACTATTCTTAGTTGCCTTTCCCTGTAAAGCACTTTTTAACAATATGAAGAATCAACATAATCAATGTATTATTATTATTATTATTATTGTTGTTGTTGTTGTTGTTGAAAACAAGACATTTGTTGTTAATCTCAAACCTTGGAAGCTGCAACAAGTTGTGCTGTGCTGGCAGCGATTTCATGAGAACAGACAATAAGCTCTTCATACTTGCCCGTGTGTAACACCACTTTATCAGCAGAATCACTGAAAGGGAGAAAGGGAGAAAGCAAAGAGAATTCCATGGTCTTACTGGGAGGGTAACTCACTATAACTAAGGAAGGGTAATTTAATTGATCCAGTTAAGAAAAAAATTACTTTCTAACTTTCTATTTTTGGTAGGAATACATACACCATTTGTGTTGCCCCCCAGCCTACTGCCTTGGCAGCAGATATGAGACCCTCAGTCCAGCGAGAGTTTCTTGCATAAAACTCCTTCACTGTTGCTGCACCCTAGGAACAATTGAAAGAAGTCAAGATCTAATTATTCTAAAAAAAACAAAACAAAACAAAACAAAACAAAACAAACAAACAAAAAAAAAACACACACAAGAAATCTAGGTAAATAATATACACTAAATGACAATATATACTGTGCATATGTATATACAGTCACCTCCAAAACTACCTGAATGGCAAGGCCCATTCATTTGTGTTATACACCAAAGACATTTTGGTTTGAGATCAAAAGATGGATATATGAGATGAGAGTTTAAGCTTACAGCTTTATTTCCTGGTATTTACATCTAGATGTGTCAAACAACATAAAACACAGAACTCACTGACATCACCAAACTGTTGGTTTCTTCTTTTGTGATGCTTTTCCAGGCTTTTACCGTAGCCACTTTCAGTTGTTGTTTGTTTCGGGGATTTCTCCCTGCGGTCTCCCCTTCAGGAGGTGAAATGCTGCTCAATTGGGTTAAGGTCTGGTGATTGACTTGGCCAGTCTAAACCTTTCACTTTTTCCCCTTGATAAACTTTTGTTGAGTTGGCAGTGCATTTTGGATCATAGTTTTGCTGCATGATAAAGTTGCTCCCGGAACAAAATGTTCCTGTAAGCTTCTGAATTCATTCTGCTGCTACCATCATGAGCTACATCAAAGATTAGTGAGTCTGTTCCAGAAGCAGCCATGCAAGCCCAAGCCATGACACTACCTCCACCATGTTTCACAGATGACCTTGTATGTTTTGGATCATGAGCATATCCTTCTTTTTCCACACTTTGGCCTTTCCATCACTTTGGTAGAGTTTAATCTTGGTTCCAGAACTTCTGTGGCTCATCTCTGTATTTCTTTGCGAATTCCAATCTGGCTTTTCCAATTCTTACTGCTGATGAGTGGTTTGCATCTTGTAGTATGGCCTCTATATTTCTGTTCTCAAAGTCTTCCTCGAACGGTAGGTTTTTATACTTTCACCACTACCCTGTGGAGGTTGTTGGCGATGTCACTGACTGTTGTTTTTGGGTTTTTCTTCACAGCTCTCACAATATTTCTGTCATCAGTTGTTGTTGCTTTCCTTGGCCGACCCATTCGGTGTCTGTTGCTCAGTACACCAGTGGTTTCTTTCTTTTTCAGGACATTCAAAATTGTTGTATTGTCTATGCCCAATGTTTGTGCAATGACTCTGATTGATTTTCCCTTTTGTTCTCAGCTTCAAAATGGCTTGCTTTTCTCCCAAAGGCAGTTCTCTGATCTTCATGTCGGCTTATCCTTTTTAACAACAAACACATTCTTCACAGGTGAAACTAAAGGCTAAAACCAAGAGTAGATGTTCACAGCTACAACAAAAAACACAAGACTAACACAGGGCAACGGTAGCTCAGTGGTTAAGACGTTGGGCTACTGATCGGAAGTTCAAATCCCAGCACCGCCAAGCCACCACTGTTGGGCCCTTGAGCAAGGCCCTTAACCCTCAATTGTTCAGATGTATAAATGAAATAAATGTAAGTCGCTCTGGATAAGGGCGTCTGCCAAATGCCATAAATGTAAATGTAAATGGCTAACAAGAAACACCGGTCAGTCACATGCTGCAATATTTTTGCTCACCTACAAATTGGGTGGTCTGCTACAAAATGTGCTATGTTCTATGTCCTTTAACACATCCACATAATAATATAAATACCAGGAAATAAAAGCTGAAATTCTAAACTCCATTCTCATATTCATCGTTTGATCTCAAACCCAAATGTCTTCAGTCTACAGCAAAAATTATTTGGCCTTGCCTTCCAATAGTTTCTGAAGGGACTGTATATATATTGCATATGCATATTCTTTAACTAATTAAAAAATGTAAACATGTATATAACATTTATATCTACTTTTTAGATAGGAACATATTGTGTATATATATACATATATTCAAGATGGCGCCATGCTAGTAGCAGCCTATTACAGCAGCTCCTGTCTTGAGAGATGTTGTGTGTTGTTTTCCTAATAACAAACCCTGGATCACCAAGGACCTGAAGGAACTACTGAACAAAATGACACAGGCTTTCAGGAAGAATGACTAGGAACTGATGAGGAGGGTGCAGAAGGAGTTGAAGGTGAGACTGAGGGAGAAAAAAGAAGCGTACAGAAGGAAGGTAGAGGGTAGGCTTCAGCAGAACAATGCAAAGGAGGTGTGGGCTGGCATGAAGTAGGTCACCGGCTTCAAGGCAAAACATCAATCTGTGGGGGGCAATCTAGAAAGTGCCAACAAACTGAATTTGTTCTTCATTAAGTTCAGCAAGACACCCTCCCCACTATCTACTTTGTCCCTACTGGCCAGGTGAAGACACAGTTGGAGAAGCTGAAACGTGGGAAAGCTGCATGGCCTGACGGAATCAGTCCCAGGGTGCTGATGGTCTGCGCTAACCAGCTGTGTGGGATCCTCCAGCACCTATTCAACCTGAGCCTTCAACAGGAGAAGGTGCCAGAGCTGTGGAAAACATCCTGTCTGGTTCCTGTTCCAAAGAAGACAACTCCCTCCACCCTGAATGATTATAGACCAGTAGCCCTCACATCATACGTCATGAAAGTCCTGGAGAGACGAGAGCCGTTTCATTTAAGATCTCAAGTCAACTCTTTTCTGGATCCCCTGCAATTTGCTTACTAGCCACAGGTAGGCATGGATGATGCAGTTATATATCTACTGCAAAAGGCCCACTCCGATCTGGATTACAACAATGCCACTATGAGAATATTAAACTATTTTAGTAAACTTCTAACTCTCTGTGCTGCTATAACAGCTGAAGTTCCCTCTGGGATGAATAAAGTGATCCATCCATCCATCCATCCATCTATCTACAGTCAATAATATAGCAACAGGTTTCTGTGATGTAAAAAAAAGGCTCCACCTTTAAATGTGATATAGCAACCAACAAAATTCAAAGAAAAACAAAAAGAAATTTGTACACTGGTTGCAAAGTGTACACACCCTTTTATAATGGGGTATGTGACCGTGCTCAGTATTAACCACTTGCATTCAAACTCATGTTCAAAAGTAATTACCATGTACTCATGTATTCTGATTAACCACAAATAAAGATCAGTTGTTTGTGTAGCATTTTCTTGGCATCTCTTTTGGTTTCATCTGACTGTTGAAGCCATGGTCTACAAAGAGCTTAAAAAGCTATTGTTGAAAGGTATTGAGGAGTAGAGGAGTATTTCATTAGATGCAACACCATGAAGTTCATTTTCAACAAGTGGAGAAAATGAAGCACCACAGTGATGCCAAGAACAGAAGAAAACATGAAGATGCCAAGAAACCTACGGTAACATTGAAGGAGCTGCAGGAATATCTGACAAGTAATGGACACATCTCTTGTATTCTTCATGTCAGGGCTATGGGCTAGAAAGGCTAGACAGATGTCCCACCAAAAAACAACAGGAATCTGAGGCCACATCTGAGGGTGTACAGTGAGTATACACCGATCCAGCCATAACATTAAAACCACTGACAGGTGGTGATATGACTGATGGGTGTTTTCAGACCCCTTCATTTGATTGTTTTATGGGTTTAATTTAAAACAGATTAATTTGGCATCAACCTACACACAATAACATTCTTGTTTTAAATAAAACTTTAATTTGCTTTAATTATCTGGAGATATCTCAGAAGCACTTTGCTTGCATAGCTGATACAGGACATAAGGGCATTCTTGTGAAATATCCTGTGTCTTTCCTCTGTGTGTGTGTGTGTGTGGTATACAATTCATTAAGAAAGTAAAATAAAAAAGTATTTTGTACTATTATACTATAAACATTACCCTTCCACTTTCTACAATCTCCTTCTGCAGGTCTGTGGATGCCAACACCAGGAGACGGATAGCCTAAAAGACGGGCAAAAGACAACGCATGAAGATATGGGTGCAAAAAATATAACAGTACTGAGAATTAGGAGGAAAGAGAAAGAACACAATCACTAGGAGAACTGATTGATCATTACTCTGATCATTTATAAATTCTGCTCTTACCTTCATGAGGTCAGTGCAGCTATTCAGTATTCTAAAAGTGAATAACAGTGCATTAAGGAGCATGCGATGAAACAACCAACAGGATTTAAATCTCTTTTGTCAACAGAGGTTAAAGTGAGACGGGAAGATCTGGAATAATCCAATCAGCAGGTTAATTTTTTAATGAAGCTGCATATGTTTTTAAGCTGTTTTAAATGATCTAAATGAATGGACATTCTCAGGAGACTCAGGAACAAGGGTGATCTGCTTGTTAAAAATAACATAATATGCATACATTATCCATCACTGTAAAACCTTTACTCATCTTCTAATGTTACAAATATTAAAAGCCAATGTTTAGAATAACTGCACAAGAAATAATGGTTTTATCAAAATTTTTCTCCTTGTGCATTGTCGGTGAATGTCAAACAAATATGACTGCTCTCAATCTATTTACTGAGTACTGACTAAGGTATATATATGTGCGGGTGTATTTATGACTGATAAGTCTGATATTTAAGGGATTATTAGGCTGCATTTAAACATAGCTACTGAGGGGCGGGAATGTCTATCCATCCATCCATTTTTTGTACCACTTATCCTACACAGGGTCGCAGGAAGCCTGGTGCCTATCCCAGGGGACTTGGGGCATGAGGCGGGGGACACCCTGGACGGGGTGGGGCGGGAATGTAATCTCTCAAAATCACTTCAAATCATGCTGATAACAATACTGGTGAGTTAATTGTCCATGTGTGTTTAATACATGTGTGTTTATCACACATATTCAATAATGTGTGATAAACACACCTTTAATTAAGTCATCATGTCAAAATCAGATTACATGCACAATTTGAAGGAGTGCAAAATGAATAATGTCCACCTCTCATTCACTTCCAGCTTGACTCCTTCAGTGTCTCTTCTGGCCTGATTCATCATCTCCTACAGGCAGCCCAAAAGCATGGCAAATCAATGGCAGTACAAATGTAATTACACATCCTGCAAACATATCATACTTGATACAATTTATACACTCAACAGTTTATTAGGTACACCTACTCAGCTTACCAAACATTTTATCCAAAATCTTGGTCAATAAGTGCTTTAAACTTACATCTATTCTCCTCACTGCTTCCTCTATAGCAGCAGAAGTGGCAGCCATTTCTTTATCTACCATGTCTCCCAGCTCCTGCTTTCCGACATCTACTCCTTTAGGCCTTAGGTCCTGAGACAAGGTGCAAGAAACAAGAATAAGAGAAATACAGGTAATAAGAATAGAAGTAGATGTAGTGCAATGTAAATGCATGCATATACTCTCAATGTCCATTTTAATAAACTGTTTATCTCTGCTACATCTGGTATATCCTGAGCACTTGCAGCTCAGACAGTGGAAGATGTTCTGAATAGTGATTCAGGAATTCTCTTATGATTTGTAGCGATTCTAAAAGATTTAGTTATTTCATTAGTACTAGATCATAAATACTGCGGCATCGATGAGGAAGAAGCTTGACCAGAATACAGTCTTAAAACAATGTACTTGGTCTTTTATTGGCAAATTCACACTTACTACACAAACACAGGCTTGACAACAGAATTAAACTAGCCAGATGAAACCGGCTAGGAAAACAAAACCCACCGATTCTCAGCTGGATGGTCAACAAAGAATACACAAAATAGGCCAGTATAACATGCACTGGTACAGACAAATACACTATATGGCCAAAAGTATGTGGACACTTGACATCATGTCCATATGTGTTCCTTCCCCAAACCGTTGCCACAAACTTGGAAGCACACAGTTGTCTAAAATGTATTTGTATGCTCCAACATTTAGAACACATAGTTCAGTGGAACTAAGGGGCCCAAACCTGTTCCAGAATGACAATGCCCTTGTGCACAATGCGACATCCATAAAGACAAGGCTTGCAATGTTTGGTGTTGAAGAACTTGACTGGCCTGCACAGAGCCCTGACCTTAACTCCACCGAACACTTGGGATGAACACTGACTATGCATGAGGTCTTCTCACCTGACATCAATGCCAGACCTCACTGCTCTTGTGGCTGAATGGGCATAAATCCCCACAGCCACATTCCAAAATCTAGTGGAAAGCCTTCATCGAAGAGTGGTGGATATTACAGAAGCAGCAGGGGATGGACTCTATTTTAATGACCATGGTTTTGAAATTAGATGTTCAACAAGCACATACTGTATGTGTGTGTGATGGTGAGGTGTCCACATACTGTATGGAAGGGGAGATCTTAATGCTGGAGCATACAAAGACATTCTAGACAACTGTGTGCTTCCAAGTTTGTGGCAACAGTTTGTCCATATAGTTTATACAACACAATCCTATAGTAACAACAAACAACAAAATCCTAGAGAACAAACAAAGTAACAATTAAAATACAAATACCACACAGGAGCTCTCAAGTATATAAATTGGTGCTTACAATGGAAGTGCTGCAATGCTAAAATTTGAGATTTTGGACTTGAAATTACACATGCTATATAAACAAAGATTATAATCATCTCATCATCATCATCATCATCATCATCATCATCATCATCATCATCTCCTCCTCTTGGGGCTCTGAGAGTTAGCATGTAGGAAGCAAAAATTTCACCTTCACTGTAAAGATTTTTCATTTTGTTATGATGTATATTGTGCCTCACCTGTGCAATTTTCAAGACCTTCTGAATCACAACACGAACAGATGCTGGATCAGCACCCTTTATGGAAACTTTAGACTTCAGGTCCTGTAGAAAGTTTAAGCTCTGAGTAGCACATGCCCTGCAGTTCTCCATCAATCCTGCACACACCATACACAGGGTGACACAGCACACATAGAAAAGCAAGCAACTTGACAGAAATATAGGATATTATTGTAAAAGCACTGTGTTTTTGCTGTTTGCACGTTTAATCTATTTCAGTCTTACGATCAGCATGATCTACAGGTGCCATGTGAGCAGTTGCGCTCCCATTGATAATGGTGTCAGCAGTAAGATGAGAAAACTGAGTCAAAGCCCTCAGCAGAGGCCCAGCATCTGGTCAGAAAGACAGAAAAGGGCAACTATTTACAAAAACAGGTAAATGGAGTTAATAGATAAATCACTACAATATCATTCATGTATAATGTTGATTACAGCAAAGCTGTACAAATTATGTATACAAAAGGCATATTTGAAACAGGAAGAAAGACAGTAGGTAGGTAAACAAGGTAAAAACACCTTCCATATTCTTCACATAGTGGGAGTGGCCAGCTTGCATTTTAGTCACCGAGTCCAGTGCGGCTTCTGCACGGCTAACAAGGTAATCTAAAGAGAGAAGGTAAGACATGAATTTTCTTTGACTTTCCCCTTCAATCTAGGTCTTCTTGCTATAAGAAGACATTTTTTAACTGAGTTTCAGGATATAATTTGGATTCAGCATGGATAGGTATGAGAATCTCTAGTACCTGGGGAGCTAGTGCAGCGGATATGCAAAGGATCATCCACTTTAGCCACAGCATCCTGAATGATGAGTTCTGCCTCAGTTACTGTACCCTGCAACAGGGCAAACTGCTCATCCAACAACTTCTGCTGCAACTGCTCCTCACGGCTGAGCTACATATGCACAAACATGGATTGCATTAATTCTTATGATCAATATTTTTTCATAATATATTTAACATACATTCCTTAATCAAAGGTTTAATGACAACTGAATTGTGATATAAATGCATTGTGATCTCTTTAATGATATACTGAACAACAACAAAAACAATACAGAGAAATCATCATCACTGGTTAAGTGAATGCAATGAGACAAAAACTAATGCAGGGATAACTGGTGACTGAGTGGCCCAGTGCCTTGGGTCTTCCTAACCCAACAATTCTCCCATTGGTTCCACTGCCTAAGGTGGCTTGAGAAGAGCAGATAGACAGTGTGACTGGCTCCATAACTCCTAGAGTGTGCAGTATGTAGTCTCTGCTAAGTCCACACTGACAATTTTTGCAAAAATGAGGTCTTACTACACACACCAAAGACAGGTCGCTTCACTATAAGAAGGAGAAAACATTGTTCAACACTGAAAGTAAGCAAACCTTTTATAGTCATTCAGAAAAAGTGCAGTTACCATGATGAGTATTCCAATCAGAATCGAGAATTCAACAGCGCTGTGGTATAAATGAAGCTATATGCAGAGTTTATGTATTGTAAATATATTAGATTTTTTTTTTTTTTTTTTTTTAAATCATTTTGGATAATTTAGCTCAGCAAGTAGCACTTTTTGACAACTTAATTTTATTAAGACCACTCATCTCCAAATTCTCATGTATGACTATCATGATGGGGACATTTGGTTGTCACAAATGGCTAAACACCTGGTGACCTCCTTTTAGCAGTCCAATTAAAGTTGACATTGGTTTCATTGAGCATACAGGGAGTCTTTTGCTCTGGTTCTTGGAGATCAAGTTGATAACCATATACTGTATGTAGCAGAACGGGTCTGAGGGGCTGTTTTTGTGTTGCCGCACAATCCCTTACCTGTGTGTGTATTAGGTCCCACAAAACACCCCTGAAGGTTCAACTTTCATTACATCAATGACCCAAAGCATACAACCAAGACTACACTGGAGTGGCCTTGGACAAGTCTCTGAATGTCTTTGAGTGGTCAAGCCAAAATCGAGATTTTAACTCCTTAGAATATCTATGGAGAGACCTAAAGATAGCAATTCACAAATGTTCCCCATCAAATATGACTGAGCTACAGAGAAATCGCCTAAATCCAGGTGTGCAAAGCTTATATAAACTTACCCACGACGACTCAAAGCTGTAATTACTGCCAACGGTGCTTCTATAAAGTAGAGTATGAATACTTATCTAAATAAGAGATTACAGTTTTTCATTTAATAAAAACGTAGTTTTGTGTTGTTGTTGTGGGTTATTATGTTGACCTTTATGGTAAAAAAGTCAATTTATTCCATTTTAAATTCAATCTTTAACAATAAATTTTGCAAAAACTTAGGGGTCTGAGTACTTTCCAAACCGACTGTATGTAAAGCCACTGTGAATGACCATGAATGTGACCAAGAATGCATTTACAGAGCTCAGTTCTTCTCAGACACCTGCCCCTGTGCTGGGCTTTGTGAAACCCAAGTTTCTTTTTACGTTTTATGTGCATGAACATGATGGCTTAATGATTAAGTATCTTATACAGGACTGTGGCGGTCAATTGTACCATGTCCACTACTATTCAGCTAAATTAGATATTTGTCCCACGTTTGCATGCTGTTCAAGTTATATACAGTTGCAATCAAAATTGTTCAACCCCCATTGCAAATCAAGTTTATTGTCAAAATTTACAGACTTTCAGCTGTTTGCAATGAACAAATCAAACAAAAGCAATTGAAATAGTTCAACACAATGAATGCTTCAAGTGGTTTCCCCAGATTCATTTGAAAATGCAACTTATAATGACTTCTCCAGTTTCAAAATTATTCAACCCCTTCATGGCATGCATCTTTAGTACTTAGTAGAGCACCCTTTTGCTGTTAAGACCTGCTGCAAATGAGATGCATAGCCAGACACCAACTTCTTGAAGCGTTCCTGAGGAATCTTAGCCCATTCCTCATGAGCAATGGCCTCCAGTTCAGTAATATTCTTGGGTTTGCATGCTGCAACCACCTTCTTCAAATCCCACCAGAGATTTTCTACAGAGTTCAACTCAAGTGACTTGACTTCCAGGCCTTCTTCTGCAACCAAGTCTTGGTGGAATTTGAGGTATGCTTGGGATCATTGTCCTGTTGGAAGGTCCAATGAAACCCAAGCTTCAGCTTCCTCACAGATGGCATAACGTTTTCTCCTAGGATTTCCTGATACTTCAATTAATCCATCTAGCCTTCCACAAGCTGCAGTTTTCCAGTGCCAGAAGATGCAAAGCAGCCCCAGAGCATCACTAAACCACCATGCTTGACTGTGGACAGAGTGTTCTTTCTTCATTCTTCTTTCTCCAGACATACCGCTGATCCATCGTGCTGAAAAGTTCCAGTTTTGTTTCATCGCTCCACAGAACAGAATCCCTAAACTTCTGTGGCTTATTTATATGATTTTGAGGCGACTTTTCTTGTGCTTTTGGGCCAGTAGTGGTGTACGTCTTGGAATTCTGGCAAGGAAACCTTCTGCATTTAGTACGCACCATACTGTGCTCACTGAAACCTCAGTGCCTGTTGCCACCAAGTCTTGCTGCAGGTCTTTTGCAGTCACTCGAGGGTTTTTCACAACCTGCCTTCTCAGAAATCTGGTTGCAGCTGTTGATAGCTTCCTTTGTTTGCACCGTCCAGGTATTTCATACATTTTCTGCCCCTAACCAGATCATGAAACCAGATTTCTTGTGTTCCAGCTCAAGCACACCTGGTGCAACTAATGAAGCCCTTGATTAGTTGCATCAAGTGTGCTTGAGACAACACCTGCTTTGCATATTTGTGCTGTTGTGCCCATTCAGGGGGTTGAATAATTTTGAGTCTGGAGAAGTCATTATAAGTTGCATTTTCAGTTGATTTTGGAGAAACCACTTGAAGCATTCATTGTGTTGAACTATTTCAATTGCTTTTGTTTGATTTGTTCGTTGCACACAGCTGAAAGTCTGTAAATTTTGACAATAAACCTGATTTGCATTGGGGGTTGAATAATTTTGCAACTGTATTAGGCTCTAACTGCTGCTGTAGGAGGAAAAGGCTAAATGAAGTATGTGTATTTACTAAACTCATTTGACACCAATTTATTAGGCCTAGAATAATTGATTACAATATATGTTATACTTGTTCTATAAAACGAGGCTTTCAACTAAATTGTAACTTTATAGTCTCAGTGGTTTATTTAACTGAGACTTCAAACTGTAGTACCTCAACTTTCATCTTGCACCCATGGTGATCATATTTAGCTACCAATTCTAAATCAGATCATTCTAGATGAAATAAGAAGTCGCAATAACCAGCAGATGCTCTTTTGGGCAGACCAGGTGACCCTGCTGTGTATGGTGGTTTGTGTTTTTTTCCAGACTCACAGCTGTGAGAGCCCTGGGATTGATACAATTGGTGAAGTTTAATGGCTATTTTCCAACCCGGGAGCACTCCAGAGAACTGATCCCTGGTTTTCATAAATACAATGGTCTGTCATCAGGTACAGAAACTATCTGCTCTCAAAGCTGCATACAGAGTAATGTGACTGATTGAACTGATCACATTTCTTCCACTACTACTACTACATCCAACTTACTTTCATGATGCTGAGGACATGGTGGTTGTTGTTATTGATGTACAAAACCTAGACTTTCATAGGACTCAACCCTATAATTAGCTCACCTTTTGTGTTGTGGCAGCTTGCACTAAGAGCATCTCAAAAATGCATGTCTAGCTAAAAACCTTCTTATACAAGAATGGCTCCTTGTTTGTAGGTATTTCTGCACTAAGACATATAAGGATTGCTTATGAACTGTGGATCAATTGCGCAATTTCATAAGAGTGTACAAATAATTTACCACAAACATAACAACAAAATACTGATTCATTCGCTTGTAGTGGGAAGTTAATTTCCTTAATTTCTGTAATGCTCTGTCCTGAATTTTGCCACCTCCTAAAAATCCACTACATTGCTTGTATTGCTAGCATTTGATCTTACTGCTACCATCTACAGTGATGCTTGAAAGTTTGTGAACTAGAATTTCTATATATCTGCATAAATTACCTAAAATCAGATTTTCACACAAGTCCTAAAAGTAGATAAAGAGATCCCAAGTAAACAAAAGAGAAAAATATTATACTTTGTCATTTATTTATTAAGGAAAATGATTCAATATTACATATGCGTGAGTAGCAACCAAGTAACTACAACTAAACATTTCCGGTAACTGTTGATCAGTCCTGCACATTGGCTTGGAGAAATTTTAGCCCATTTCTCAATACAGAACAGCTTCAACTCTGGGATGTTGGTGGGTTTCCTCACATGAACTGCTTGCTTCAGGTCCTTCCACAACATTTCTTTTGGTTTAAGGTCAGGATTTTGACTTGGCCATTCCAAAACATTAACTTTATTCTTTTTTTAACCATTCTTTGGTAGAATGACTCGAGTGCTTAGGGTTATTGTCTTGCTGCATGACCCACTTTCCCTTGAGATTCAGTTCATGGACAGATGTCCTGACATTTTCCTTTAGAATTTGCTGGTATAATTCAGAATTCATTGTTCCATTAATGATGGACACTGTCCTGACCCATATGCAGCAAAACAGGCCCAAACCATGACAATACCACCACCATGTTTCACAGATAGGATAAGGTTCTTATGCTGGAATGCAGTGTTTTCCTTTTTCCAAAAATAACGTCTCTCATTTAAACCAAAAAGTTATATTTTGGACTCATCCATCTACAAAACATTTTCCCAATAGCCTTCTGGCTTGTCCATGAGATCTTTAACAAATGCAGACTCCTTGCAACCCTGCCATGTGCAGTGTTTTCATGAACATTAACATTAGCCGATGTGAGGGAGAAGTTAACCTGGGTTCCTTCGTGACCTTGTGGACTATTACACGTCTTGCTCTTGGCATGATCTTTGTTGGTCGACCACTCCTGAGAAGGGTAACTTGGGTATCTTGGTAATCTTGTATTTCTTCCATTTGTACACAATCTGTCTGACTGTGGATTGCTGGAGTCCAAATGCTGCAGAGATGGTTTTGTAACCTTTTCCAGCCTGGTGAGCATCAACAACTCTCTTTCTGAGGTCCTCAGAAATCTCCTTTGTTCGTGCCATGATACACTTCCACAAACATGTGTTGTGAAGACCAGACTTTGATAGAACCCTGTTCTTTAAATAAACAAGGTGCTCACTCACACTTGAAAACACCTGACTCTATTTTCACCTTCAATTTAACTGTTAATCCTAGAGGTTCACATACTTTTGCCACTCACATATATGAAATATTGCCTCATTTTCCTCAATAAATAAATGACCAAGTATAATCTTTTTGTCTCATTTGTTTAATCGGGTTTTCTTTGTCTCCTTTTAGAACTTCTGATGATGTTTTAGGTCATATTTATGCAGATATCTAGAAAATTCTAAAGGTTCACAAACTTTCAAGAACCACTGTACATGGATTCATGCTATGCTTTTGGAAGGCCCATGCACAGACATCTTGGGGGCAAGGGCTCAAACAAAAAATCCGCCACATATCACACACATTCAGGCACACATACATGTACTTCCATGCACGTCACAAAAACATATGCAATAAGTATGCTTGCCAGACATTACAATTTGCTTTTCATTGCACACTATAACCATATTTTGTGCTCATATTTGCTTTTGACTTTCCAATGGCCAAAACAATACACTTCGTGTGTAGTAAACGTCATACTTTTAGCCTTCAGTCCTCAGATGTAGGTAAAATAAATTTATCCAAATTAAATTATTGAGTAATGCTTTAACATTACTAGAAATGGGGTGACTACACGTAGCTTACATCATACCTGCAGCTTCATACATTGATTATGGCAATTATAATACATTGATTATACATAAGATTTCATTACACAGAAAAGCTTACAATACATTTCTATTTGCACAAGTCCATTATTCATTACATTTGTAGACAACTGGTTGACATGATTGATTTGTCGTTATATTAATAGCAATTATAAATATAGTTTTAAATTAAATGAAAGTTTACAATTAAACCTATGCCTCAGCCCTCTGAATAGGTGAAACAAAGAAAAAAATCTGAACCAACAGTTGTCAAAGTTACATCACAGCAGAGTCCTGTAGGTGGATTCATTGGCTGATGTGCTGTGCAGTCCTAATACTGCCTGTTCCACATGCCCATATTTAAATAATCATGGGCCATCCTATGTCTTTACTCAAGACCACTGTTCTTAGACAAGCAGACATGCTTGGATGCACTACTGAGACTGATTTCCGTTAAGCAGTGTGTCCAAGAGGCCATGGAAGGACAATGTGTAATAAATACTCTACAGCTGGAAAGGCAATTCTCAAGTCCTCCTAGTGACTGACAGTGCAGTGCTCTGTCAAAGAGACAAAATGTGAACCCACTTTGCACTGTGATGTGCTGATACCACCCGGTGTTTCCCTCTAAGGGGAGAGCTCTGAGAGGAACCAACAGCATGTAGGCTGCAAGAGTCAACCTCAACTTGAGGAATCCTTATCCCCAAATGTCATTAGCCCTGCCTATCAACACTCCCTTAATGGGTGTTATTCCCCACTTATGACAAATTAGCAGTTCTAAACCCAGCCTACCTTCTCTTTCAGTTTTCCCTGGAGTTGTACCAGCTCCTTGTTGCTCTTCTCCCTCTCTTGCTGGAGAGAGGACTCCTTCAGCTGGGCTGTCTGCTTCAGAGAGGACAGCTCAGCCTCCTTCTCACTCACACAGCGCATCAGGCGCTCCTTTTCTGCCTGTATCGACGTTATGGAGTTGTTCAGCTGCTCACTGCCCTACAGGTGATATATACAATTAAAAACACTCAAATACATAATGTCACTTAATTTTGTCCAGATAGACACTAATGGTCATACATACCTTTTCACAAGTCTGTAATATCCCTTTTACTAGTTGGATCTCTCCAATCTTCTCCTCCAACTCTCGTCTCAATTTATCCATTTCAAACTTTTGCTCCTCTAACTGCAAAATGTAGAACATGATCATGGTGAGGTGTCCTTTAATAGCAAAGCAACAGGACAAGATAACTTATTTTATTTTCTTTACTTAGCACACCGCTCTTCCACTTCTTTAGTAGCACTAAGCACACCCCTCATACCCCGGATACTGTATGCCCAGGCACTATACTGCCATTTTGTTGTGCAACGGCAAAATTCAACACATTGCTTCACTGTAGGAGGCAGTTCTGAGTTAATTTGTTCAAAGAAAACCAATCAGCTTGCTGACCCATAAAACAAATTAAGTAAGTGGATGAATGTGTGTGTGTGTGTGTGTGTGTGTGTGTGAGACCTTCATGTCAGACTCCTGTTTGATCCTCTCCACTTCAAAGGATAACTGTTGTTTAGTTCTGGCCACCTCCTCCTGGGTCAGCTGTGTGGCTGACAACATCTTCACCGTGTCTGCACTCTGCAAGTTAGAGGCATGTAAATTTTTTGGCATGCTGTTATGTATTTCTTAAAAACACACACACACACACACACACACACACACACACACACACACACACACACACAAGTCATACAACATTGCACACATGAATGCACACACACGCACGCCCACCCACCTTCCTAAGCAACTCTGCATGGTTGGCAACCAACTCGGCATGCTTCTCCTTTAGCTTGTTATAGCGTAGCTCTGTAGCTTGAGCCTTCTCTGTAGAGAAATCAGGTCAGCATTATTACAGTAACTCTGTATTATTGAAAACATTCATATTCTAGTGATGCACTGTTTTACAAGCCTATGTAGATGAAGTATATGTTGACTCACTCTCAGCTTCCAAAAACGTAGCTTGCGTTGTCTCATGTTCTGCATTGCGTCGTTGAGTAGCCGCCAGTTCCATACGTAGCTGCTCATTCTCTACAAGGGCACGCTGTTTTTGCACTCTCTGCTCCTCCAGCTCTGCCTCTAGACTGTTGATCTGAGATTTCAGTTGAGTGATATAGCGTTGAGCCTATGTTGGGGGAGGAGACACATGAATATTATATGTATGAATATTACACACACACATACACACACCTGTGCATTAATATTTGCTTTTTTTTTTCTTTTTTTTTTTATATTTTGCTGTAGAAGTTCTTTTCAATTCAAAATTCCACAAAATATGTAGAATAGGAGTGCCGTGTTGGAAACTACAGCTTTGAGATGTCTACGGTAAAAAGTAATTATGTTTTTAAAGCAGTCTGGTTGAATTTTGGCCCATTCCTTTTGACAAATTGTCTACAATTTCACAAAGTCACGAGAGCCTCTCTGATGGAATTGCAATTTCAAAATCTTCCGTACATCAAAATAAAACAGTGCTCTCATGGATCATACACATGACGAGCTGAATTACTGTCAAAAATTCTATTTTTCTTTTGTCTTTTGTTCCTTATTTGTCTAAATTCCCACGTACAAACTTAAACATGCATTTCTGGGCTTCTTTTTTAGCAGAAGAGTTTTGCATATGGTGTGGAAACATATGCATGATGATTGCAGTGCAGTTCACTGCATACTGTTCAGTGTGTATCTGCTGTTTCTGCTGCTTTCAGGTTATTCTACAACTCTTTTGATGATGGCTGTCTTTATTCTCACCTTCCTCATCATTAGTCTGAGAGCATGTTGTGAAATCTTGTGTGGTGCACCTGTCTGGGGATGATTATTTGTGATTCCAGAAACTTTCCACCTGCATATTATATTACCAATTGTACTGACAGGGATGTTTAAGGTCTTTGCTATGGCTCTGTAGCTTTTTTCCATTGGAGTGTTGTGTAATTATTTTGTCCCTGAGAACTCTAGGGAACTTCACTATGATTGGTACTTGTTGCACAATATCTTCTCCACCAATTTCAACATTTTTTATAATGACAAGGTGCAAATTGCACATGACAAATTCAGCATTTATATCTAGAACTTGATTTAATTTATGTAACCTTTACACACACACACACACACACACACACACACACACACACACACACACACACACACACACACACACACACACCACCTGCACACCTGCTCTTTTATGCAGTTACATAATCAACCAATTATGCACAATGCATAAGATCATGCAGGTACAAGTCAAGAGCTGCAGCAAATGTTCACATCAAACATCAGAATGGAGGAAAAAGTGTGATCTCTGTCACTTTAACCATGGCAGTTGGTGCCAGATGGGCTTGTTTTGAGTAATTCAGAAACTGCTGATCTTCTGAGATATTCACACAACAGTATCAAGAGTCTACACAGGGAAAAAAAAAACACCCTGAGTGAGTGACAGTTCTGTGGGTGGAAACGCCTTGTAGATAAAGAGGTTTGAGCAGCCATAAAGGATATAGTAACTCATATGCTCACTCTTTACAAACATGGTGAGCAGAAAAGCATCTTAGTATGCACAAAACATGAAACCTTGAGGTGGTTAGGCTACAACAGCAGAAGACCACATTGGGTTCCACTCCTGTCAGCTAAGAACAGGAATCTGAGGCTATCATGGGCACAGACACACCCAAACTGGACAGCTGAAGACTGGAAAAAGAACAGGTGCTGCTGTTGTAGCTCATCTACCTCAGGGTTTGATGTGTTGTGCATTCTGAGATGCTTTGCTGCTCACCATGGTTATAAAGAGTGCTTATTTGAGTTACTTTAGACTTCCTTTCAGACCAGTCTGGTCATTCTCTTCTATCTTCAGTCATTGAGATATAGGCCATAGCACAGAGACAGCGCTGGTTAAAATGCTAA
This sequence comes from Cranoglanis bouderius, assembly GCA_023630585.1. Classification (NCBI taxonomy): domain Eukaryota; kingdom Metazoa; phylum Chordata; class Actinopteri; order Siluriformes; family Cranoglanididae; genus Cranoglanis; species Cranoglanis bouderius. The sequence continues at coordinate 5,335,952 of CM042565.1, forward strand.
ATGACCTACTACTGGCCTCTAATCAATCAGAGTTGTGTCTCCTTGCTTGTGTTGCTTGACCTTAGTGCAACTTTTGATACAATTGATCAAACTATTCTCCTTGATAGAGTAGAAGATGTTGTTGGCATTAAGGAAACAGCCATCTCCTGGCTCAGGTCTTATTTGACTGATCGTTATCAGTTTGTAGATGTAAATGATGACTTCTCTACGCATACTAAGGTAAAGTTTGGTGTTCCACAAGGTTCTATTTTAGGCCCACTTCTCTTTTCTTTATATATGCTGCCTATAGGTAAAATTATTCATAAACATGGTATTAGCTTCCACTATTATGCTTATGACACACAGTTGTATGTTTCAGCAAAGCCAGATGACAGACAGCAGCTTAATAAAGCTGACAAATGTGTAAAGGACATTAGACACTTGATGCTTATTAACTTCCTTCTACTTAATTCTGATAGAAGTACTTGTACTAAGCTTTCTGAGTACATAGTAACTCTGGATGGCCTTTCTGTTTCATCATGTGCACCAGTAAAAGACCTTGGTGTGATTAATGTCTCCAGTCTTTCATTTGAAGCTCATGTAGATAATATTACTAGGATAGCCTTCTTTCATCTCAGAAATATTGCTAAGATAAAAAAAAAAAAATAGAAGCAAACTTTTGGTCTTTTATGATCTGCCACGCCTACTTCGATGAAAAGGTGCAGGGTATTTGTTGGTACCTCAAATAGTGAAGGCTACATCAGGGGGAAGAGCTTTCTCTTACAAAGCCCCACAGTTATGGAACAGCCTTCCAATTAGTGTTCGGGACTCAGACACAGTCTCAGTGTTTAAGTCTAGACTGAAAACATAAATGTTTAGTCAAACCTTTTGGGAATAGTTTTTTCTTAGGTAAAGTAGCAGATCTAGAGGGTTCACGGGCATTAAGTGTTGTGGTGAACTGGGCTATTTGGATGCTGTCACTCCCCATTTAGCCTTTAGTTTCACCTGTGAAGACTGCATTTGTTGTTAAAAAGGATAAAGCAACATGAAGACCAGAGAGCTGTCTTTAGGAGAAAAGCAAGCAATTTTGAAGCTGAGAAAAGAGGGAAAATTAAACAGTCATTGCACAAGCACTGGGCATAGCCAATACAACTATTTGGAATGTCCTGAAAAAGCAAGAAACCACTGGTGTACTAACAATCAGACATCGAACAGACTGGCCAAGGAAAACAACAGTAGTTGATGGAAGAAACACTGCGAGAGCTGTGAAGGAAAACCCCAAAACAGTAGTCAGTGACATCACCAACAACCTCCACAGGGCAGGGGTGAAGGTATAACAAGCTACCACTCAAAGAAGACTTCAAGAGCAGAAATAAGCGGTCATACCATAAGAAGCAAACCACTCATCAGCAGTAAGAATCAGAAGGTCATATTGGAAGTCACAAAGAAATACAAAGATCTGGAAAAAGAAAGCTCTGGAGCCAAGATTAACCTCTACCAAAGTGATGGAAAGTCCAAAGTGTGAAGAAAGAAAGGATCTGCTCATGATCCAAAACATACAAGCTCATCGGTCATTGGAGGTAGTGTCATGGCTAAGGTTGCATGACTGCTTCTGGAACAGGTGCACTAATCTTTATTGATGATGTAACTCATGATGGTGGTAGCAGAATGAATTCAGAGGTCTAGTCAGTAAAGTGTACAAATACTTTTTGTCCCATCATTTTAGTTTTTTTTAACATATCTTTGTTTAAATGTGCTTATAAATACATTTAAACTGATAAATTGTTGGTTACTTTAAATTTTAGGAAAGAAGTACTATTCAGTCATGACAGTTCTCAGTAATCATTCAAAACCCAGCAACTTGTTTCTAAATGTGCCCATCTTTTCATTTTTATATGTAAATAGAGAAAAGTAAACAAGGTTCAAGTTGAGACGGAAACTAGAAAATGAATAAATTTAATAAATACATTAGCAAGAAGTGTGGTTAAGCCCTTTGAGAACCAAGTTTGCCCAGTGCAGCAGAGTAAAATCTTTATGATGACATACAATTTGAGTTCACTTACAGATTTTTATATTGATTCTGACAGAACAAACAGCAAATATAAAATTCGGCAAATACAATTCTTGACTGGTGAATTTTGTGTAGCATGAGCAGAATCAGTGATAAAGGAAGGAGGAGACCATTTTTTGACCATGTGCCTTACCATCGCTACATTGTACACATGCATCAGGACATGATGGATAGACACCGCCCATGACTTTTATTCGATGTTCAGAGTCACAGTTAACCAACATCTGTAACTAACGTTCTTCTTTTTGTCTTTTTGTAACTGACAGTTAATTGTTTCTACCCGTTTCTTGTTAACCCTGTATAATTAGTCAAATTAAACTCTGTTCTTCCTTGTTTTTGTAAACTACTGTGTTTAACTGCTGTAACTGTTAGGCATCTTTCGTTAGGCAGCTTTTTTCTTACCTCAGCTTTGATCTTCTCAATGTCAGCTCGAAGTAGCTCAATTTCATGCTTCAATCTTTCAATCTGGAGGTCCCTATGGAGCAGAACAAAGAAATATCATGGAGAAAATGAGAAACTGAAAGAAGCTAATTCAAAATGATTTAATGTAAACAAGTGGCATCATTTGAATGTTTTAGTACCTGTCATCAAAGCCATTATTTGGTGGCCCAAATGTCTGATCAAATATGTCAACCTGTCCAAAAAACAAACAGCAAATTAAAGCTTAACATAAAATTGTTGAAAAAGTTTGTGAAGCATGTGGAAATGCCTGGATGACCTACAAAAATCTCTCAGACTATCTGTTCTTCTTTCAGAAGTCAGAATACCAGTCATGTTTAAAAAAAACACAAACAATTTTTGGGTGATATGCTCATAAGAAAACAGTTTAAAAGCTGGGGCGAAAAATTGATTATTGATTTTTTTAAAAAGGATTTTATATTATCGAGTATAACATTTATGCTGGCAATGACACCAACCCAACGTGACAATGAAATTCAAGTGAGGATTTGTCCAGTCTTAACATAGAGTGACAATACAGTCACTAACCCTAACCCCAGCAGTCACACCAGGAGAAATGTGTGTGTGTGTGTGTGTGTGTGTTTTAAGCACCAAATAAAATGCACTCAATTACACCAGAATGCCCTTAAACTATATAAAGGAGGTTTTGCAGTTCTAGTGTTCATGAAAGTTGTAATCAAATATGAGCCCTACTCATTGTTTGGTGTGTGCAATATCTTACAAAATTTCAGATTTTACCCAAAGACCAAAGCACAGTGCAAAAAAAGCTAATGTCAGGGCTCGTCACTGCAGGTATTAATAATAAAATTAAAGAGACACTCTGGCCAAAAAAATTAATTAACCATTGATGCATCTGCTGTAAACAGGTCTACTTGTGTCTTAGAGCAATGGTGTAATGGTCTGTAACAGCAAGGTTTGAACACTGGGAAAACCCTGCTAAATTTGAAAGACTACAATGGTTAGGGGTGGATGTTTGGGTGGGAGGGGGAAGGGGGATTAAGAAGGGAATACATCACGGTACTCTGATATAGTCTGACCGAAGAATCTATCAAGAATTTTACATAGGAATCAGATTGACATTAGCTAAAAAGTTATCCATTTATCATTATGGGTTTCTACACAAAGGCAAAGAGTTCTATTCAGCTAAACCAACACTTTCGAATGGTGTAACTCTAGAAGATCCTTATGAATTGCCTTCCTGTCAGTAGATAAATGACCCCAAACAGTGGCCTAGCCTGCAATGGCCAGACATATATTCATATCTCAAAACCTCTGAACATTTATACTAGAGAGGAACTTGAAAACAAACAAATATGATTCTTACAACTTTCTTGATTGTGGGCACAATCAAGATGTAAAGTTTTTTGATTAAAGCATCAAGGGCGTTTCCGATTCTTACACAGCACAATGCTTTAGAAAACAAATTCTGGCTTGCTCTTAGTCATGTTACATGTTCTACATAATCATAGCCACGGAAACATATTCTGACCTTCACAACTAATGTACTAAACGAGTTTTAACAGTCAGAGGCACTATTTTTTTAAATTTATTTTTTATTGTTTTCAGTGAGGTTGATATGTCCTGCAACCTGTTGTCATTTTAAACATTACATAAAAAATAATTTTTTTTATTTAATTTTAAACAGTGTACAGATGTTAATAGATTATTAGGTAAAAACAAAAAGTGAAAAGATAGTGTGGACCTAGACATAATATAAGGCACTGATCCTCTAAATTCACCTTAAGCCATAAGCACCACATATAAGACATAACCAAAGCCCAATCTGCAAAATAAATGCATGTTGCACGGTAGCAGCATTAAAAATTAAATGTTTTCTTACTACATGCCTCACACAACTTTTGGAATGTGGCCTTTCAGTCCGGGTTTGGCTGTGATGAACATCCTCATTAAGGCATCGTTGTCCAGACTGTCCAAAATATAGCCATGAACATGCATAAGAGCAAGGTTTGTCAGTCTTTTTTTGTGTCATTGTTGTGCGCAACCACATCTTCAGATTGCAGGCTCAGATTAGAAAACATTCTCTCCAGTGAAGTGGTTAAGATGGGAAGACATATACATAGTTTAACAAGGTTTTCAGATTCTTTGAAAATCCCTTGTTTGTGCATTTTCAGTTGGAGCTCAAGCTGGGCTCTGTCCAAGTGCGAAGGAAGGTGAAAAGATTCTAGGTTCATTATCTTGTTAACTTGTTGGCTGCCTTAATAACCACCTTCTCTCTGAAAGTTGCTGTTTTTCCATGCCATCTTGGTTGAATCTCCTCCACACAGACCACAGGAAGAGCACCACCTGCTGGCCTCACTAATACCACTTCCAGCACCAACCTTAGTTTTCCCAACAAGGTCTCCCATCCAAGTACTGGCCAGGCTCAACCCTACTTAGCATCATTGGGAAACCAAGCAAGAACTGCATGGTGATATGGCTCTGACCTTCTATGACATCTTTGTCATAGAATTTTCTTTAATTAATAATTTTTTTCTAAGCAATACTCCCTATAATGAGGGCATCCCATTCAGACTGCAAAATTACCTGCATGCAGTTTACTGACATTACTATAAGTTATTATAAAAATCTGGCAAAGTAGCCATGAGATACTAAATCTAGTTTATGAAATCATAATGTGTGAGTGGGACGTATGGTAAGGTTTAGCAGTGTTCCTTGCAAATATAGATTTCAAAAAGCTACAGTTGCTTATTTGAGTAAATATGTTGTGTGTGTTCCGACGAAGCTAAAGTTTACATTGATTTTACACTTTCATTCTCCTATAATGAGGCAAGAACTTCACAGATTTTGATCAAAAAGCTCACCTGTGGTTGGGAAGCCATGCTGACTGAAGAAGCTTCACTGACATCTATTAGCGGTTCAGGCTCATCATCTTCCTCAGGCTCCACCTCATCTGGGATAATAACCATGGGCTTCACATGCTCTGCTAGCGCAGAGGCCCGAAGGAAGTTTGGAGGGGACTGCAGACAAATTATTGATTAGATAGAAAGAATAGAAACAGACACACACAGACAAATAGACACACATATATGAATGACAAATTAAAGGAAAAAACTCAACATAATGTGTATTAGTAAGGTGTTGGGCCACCACAAGCTTCCAGAACAGATTCTACAAGTCTCTGAAACTGTGGAAAACATATTCCCTAAATTGATGTTTTGATACTGTCTAGCGCACCAGTCCAAAATCTCCCATAGGTGTTCAATAAAGTCTGGTAAAAGGTACAAATCCTCAAAGCCAGCCTCCTGGACAGCTTGTACCCCAAGGCTGTCAGAGTCATAAACAACAGTTACAGTGACACACTGGTTGTATAAAATGCACTTTCACTTTATAGCATGTACTGAATTTTGTGCTTCTATTGCAGAACTGACAGATTATTACAGAACATTACAGATTACCGCATGTAAATATGACAAAGAGTATAATACAGTACATAGCACATATGATGCCTTCAAAGAGTAGTAAACGGTAATAAACTAAACAAAGTCAATATGTGGTGTGACAACACTTTAAAAAAAGGAACTGGTAGTCTTAGGTACAATTTGTGCAGAATCATAAGGAAACTGGCTGGTAGGTTTTACTGAGCATCTTGGAGAATCTGCCACAGTTGTTGTGAAGGCTTTGACTGTCACACTTGCTTCTTGTTTTTGAAAAACCGATTATGTTTTTTGTCTGAAAAGTGGTCTGTTACATAACATGTGGATTTCTTTACTGGCATACAAATATTTTTCTGTTACATTATCTTTTTTGTTAGGAAAGTAATGTTTGGAATTCTAAAATGTTGTAGAAGTAAACAACATAAAATAAACATCTATTTATTTGATCTATCTATACACCAAATCAGCCATAACATTAAAACCACCTGCCTAATATTGTGTAGGTTCCCCCTGTGCTGCCAAAACAGCTCTGACCCATCTAGGCATGGACTCCACAAAACCTCTGAAAGTGTGCTGCTGTGGTATCTGGCACCACTTTTCATAGGTACTAACCACTGCATACCTGGAACACCTCAAAAGACCTGCTATTTGGGAGATGCTCTGACCCCCTCGTCTACCCATCATAATTTGGCCCTTGCCAAAGTCACACAGATCCTTACACTTGTCCACTTTTCCTGTTCCCAACACATCAACTTCAAGTTCAATAACTGACCGTTCACTTGCTGCCTAATGTATCCAACCCCTTGACAGATGCCACTGTAATGAGATAATCAATGTTATTCACTTCACCTGTCAGTATTTTTAATGTTATGGCTGATTGGTATATCCAGTCACGTGAGAAAATAAGTACACCCCATGGAAATTTTTTATTTTTTTTTGACATATTTGGACATGCAAACATTTGATCCTCTTCGAAACAGTGCCTATTAATAAAGGTGATACACTATCAAATGACACATAAGATTGACATTTTGTAGCAATTTTATTTTTATTTCATTTATCACACCTTAAAATCCATAAAATTAGAATCAGGTGTTCAAGATTGGGTGACAGTGATTAGAACCTGCTTAGGGAATGCAGGTGGAACCTGTCTTATTTATACCCCTCTCATATCTAGTGTTCCCTTTGCTATTGAGGTGTGTGGTGTCATCATGCCAAGAGCTAAGGAGTTCTACAAGTTCTATAAGAGTTCTTCAGAAAAAAGGTTGTGGATGCCTAGGAGTCTGACAAGGGATTTAAAAGATCTCCAAATTATTTGAAATACATCATTCCACTGTAATGAAAATCATCTACAACTGGCACAGATTTCAAATGACTGCCGACTGGACCAGGACTGGGTGTCCCAGCAAATTCAGCCCAACAGCAGACCATCTGATGCAAAAAGAAGTCTCCAAGAACCCCACAATTTCATCACAGGATCTGCTAGTAAGACTCGCAACTGTTCGTGTCAAAGTGCATGCTTCTACAATCAGAGAGAGATTGCACAAATTTGACCTGCATGGGAGGCGTGCCAGGAAAAAGCCTTTGCAAGAGTACAGTTTGCCAATGAGCATATAGGCCTTTTGGAATAATGTGCTCTGGACAGAAGAATCAAATATAGAGATGTTTGGCCACAGTATCAGCAGACACGTTTGACAGACCAAAGACAGGAGAAGCACCAAACTGTGAAGCATGGTGGTGGAAATGTTATGGTTTGGGGTTGCTTCGCTGCTTCAGGGACTGGACAGCTTGCATTCATTGATTCAACTATGAATTCTGCATCATATCAAAGAGTGTGTGAAGCTAAAGTGAGGCCATCTGTCCGAAAGTTTAAGTTGAACTGAACGTGGACCGTTCAACAGGATAATGATCCTAAGCACACTAGCAAATCCACCAAGGAATGGCTCAAACAGAAGAAATGGAGGGTTATGGGGATAAATGTTATGGGGGGGGTTGAAACAGGCAGTACATGCAAGAAAACGCACAAACATCTTGCAACTGAACAAATATTGCATGGAAGAGTGGTCACAAATTCCAGCAAGGGTGTACTTACTTTTTCCACAGAAGAATATCACATCTATTGATATTTATGTTGAATAAATAATTTTCCATGTGGTTTTGATCAAGTATATCAACTTTATTAATATGCACTGTTTCAAAGATGATCAAACGTTTGCTTGTCCAAATATGTTAAAAAAAAAAAAATTGCACACCCATATTTAACAAAGATTTTTTTTAAATAAACCTGTGTTTTGTTTGCAGATTGTTTGATATCCATGAGAGCAGAGTATTTTTGTGATTTTTTTTAAACAAAAGATCAAAAGTTTAAACAATAAAGGCAATTTTTCACAGCCTTCTTTGCTCATATTTACCAAGGGTCTTATTAATCAAAGTCTACTGGACTAGGCCTGCTAATTTTTCATACATGCCAAAGAGCATGATAAGATGCATGTCTGGAAGCATCTGCACTTGTTATGCATCTCCACATATTCATTTTGTGTTTTCCTTTAATTCATCACCCACCTGTACTTGTACATGCATTCACATGGTATTTTCAGAAATATTTTCTTACATCGGGTAGCCTTGGAATCTGGATAAGCCTCTTGAAGTACATCATGTCTCTTGCCTTATTAAAAAATGTCTTGAGACTGAAAAAAAGGGCACAAACAAAATGTCCAAATACATTTAGTGTCTTCAACTTAAAAATACCCTGTTATGTGCAACCTCTGGATTTGAGTTTAGGTTTCTATTGGCAGAACATTCAGGATATTAGAGAACAATGTAAAAGGACGCAAAATCTTTCAGTTAAAAAGTCCCAATAATAGATTAATGAACTATTATTGCATTGTATTACATCAGAAACTGGCACTTAATTCTCATTAGTCATTAAATGTCCAATTCATTTATTTATGAGATGTTTTTTTTTTTTTTTTTTTTTTTAACTTTTTTACAGATGCATTTCAGAACATTAAAATTGATAAGAAGTGTGTGGTATTTTAATGTTTTGGACGGAGAGATAAATGATCATGGGGGAAAGTGTCAGACACTTGTTTTATTTTTCATCTATACTATCATGTTATTTGCATTTACTCCACAGAAACCTTCACTGCACCATAGCCTTTCCACATAGAGTACAGCATTAAAAGGAATTTACAAGAATAAATATTTTTTCCTATCATGCTAAATAAGTACAACCATATGAAGATGAAGGCGAACACACAGTCCCTCCATCCAAAATGCTACGGGTCTTATCCAGAATTGGCGACTTAACTTCAAAAGCTATGTCAATATTTAAACTCTGTATTTGGATTATGTAGGTGCTTAATTTGAATTTCTGGGAGGCCTATTCAGACCTACATGCACAGTTCCAAGGTTGCAAGCTTTTCTCTTGTATAGCTAAGCTAAGCTTTTGAGTTATGTTTAGATCACCAAGTTGTGAGTAAGCCTGTAGAAACAAATCCCTTCTATCACCATCTTTTCTTGCTTTAACTATTCTTGAAACTATTAACTATTCTTTGCCACTTTTGTGACCACTTTAGCTTGTAAATATATTTGCAATGTGAAGGCAAGTATGCAAAAACTGGTATAAACAACATGTTTGAGTGTCTGCTGCACCTATTGTTTGATTTGACCATCAGATCCCCCAACAAGTCTCTCCTTCAAACGGTTTTATTTTTCTTTTGTATATACTTAGATGTGGGATTCCATATTGAATGCATATAGGCTTAAGCAAAAATGGAAAGCGCTTAAGTAATAATATTTTTTTCTATGCTCAAGCCCCATTTTAAGGTATTTGTACCTTGCACCTCTCAAAGCTTACATGCTGTGCATAAATAAATGTTCTTTTTTTTTTGGAAAGGGTAAAAATAAAAAAAAAAAACATACCATCATTGCACAAATTTATACAGTCCCCTCTGAAAGTACTGGAATTGCAAGGCCAATTCTTTTACACTGAAGACATGAGACTGAGATCAAAAGATGAATATGAAATGATAGATGAAAATTTCAACTTTCATTTCCTGGTATTTACATCAAGATGTGTTAAACAACTTAGAACATCGCACCTTCTGTTTGAACTCACCCATTTTTCATGTGATCAAAAATATTAGAACATGTGACTGACAGATGTTTCTTGTTGCCCAGGTGTGCCCTGTTAGATTGACTGTTTAAACAATTAATATCTCTGAATGTCTAGTCTTGGTTTGAGCCCTGGGTTTCACCTGTGAAGCCTGTCATTTGCTGTTTAAAAGGATAAACCAACATGAAGACCAGAGAGCTGTCTTTGAGAGAAAAGCAAGCAATTTTAAAGCTGAGAAAAGAGGGAAAAATCACTAAGATTGCATAAGCATTAGGCATAGCCAATACAACAATTTGGAATGTCCTGAAAAAGAAATAAACCACTGGTATACCAACAACCATCTAACAAGTAGCCAAGGAAAACATCAGCAGTTCATAAACACTGTGAGAGCTGTGAAGAAATACCCAAAAATAACAGTCAGTGAAATCACCAACAACCTTCACAGGGCAGGGGTGAAGGTATCACAATCCACCACTCGAAGAAGATTTTGAGAACAGAAATATAGAGACCATATCACAAGATGCAAACCACTCATCAGAAGTAACAATTGGAAGACTAGATTGAAATTGGCAAAGAAATACAGAGATGAGCCACAAAAGTTCTGGATAAACAAGATTAACCTCTGCCAAAGTGATGGAAAGGCTTTCTGGAGAAAGAATGGAACTGCTCATGATCCAAAACATACAAACTCATTGGTCAAGCACGTTGGAGGTAGTGTCATGGCTTGGGCTTACATGGCTGCTTCTGGAACAGGCTCACTAATCTTTATTGATGTAACTCATTATGAATGTCGCAGAATGAATTCGGAAGTCTACAAAAACATTCTGCCTGCCAGTTTACAGAGAAATGCATCCAATCTAATTGGGAGGAAATTCATCAAGCAGCAAGACAATGACTTAAAACACACAACAAAGAACTTCATCAGGGGAAAAAACTGAAAGGTTTTAGACTGGCCAAGTCAATCACCAGACCTTAACCCAGATAAGCATGCATTTTACCTCATGAAGAGGAAACTGATGGGAGAAACCACCCAAAACAAACAACAACTGAATGAAGCTGCAGTACAAGCCTGGAAAAGCAACACAAAAGAAGAATGCAAAGTTTGGTGGTCAGTGGATCGAGACCACTGACCAAGTATTTGCATTAATTTACTTTAAGACTTTGTTCCAATACTTTTGCTCAATTAAAAATTGGGTTTTAAAATGGTTTTAACACATCAAGATGCAAATATCAGGAAAAGAAAGCTGAAATTCTGATCTATCGTCTCCTATTCATCTTTTGATCTCAAACCCAAATGTCTGCAGTGTATAGCAAAAACAACAGAATTGTCATTCCAATACTTTTGAAAGGGACTGTGTGGTGCCAACACAGATTACACAGACTTCTTTCACACCTTTATTTCAGAGCTCTGTAATTTTCACACCAACACACTGATCGCTCTACACATAACTGTCACATTATGGCCCGATGGATATGCCCCAATCAGTCTCACATTCCCAACAAATTCACTGACCCGACCAAGAACTCTACTCACAGACAACAGTTCACATCTGATTAAACACAAATGTGTGTTTTTAGAGACCAGTAACCTGAACATTATAGGAAAAAGCTAAAATAGTAAAAAAATAAAATACTTTTTTTTTTTTTTTTTAAATGCAAAATGCTTGCTACACTTCTATATCACAAACTTCTTTGCTATTTATCACCTATTGTTTAATTTTTATTTGGTGTAAAATGTTGAAGCCTGAACTTCTCATAATAAAACCAGGAAGCTTTAATAAAGAGTGAATTCAATTAGCCAGTCGCCAGAATAACTTGCATGGACTTACTACAGAGGTGCTAACATTTACAGTGGATATAAAAAGTATACACGTCCCTGTTAAAATGGCAGGTTTTTGTGAAGTAAAAGAATAAGACTAAGATAAATCATGTCAGATATTTTCCCACCTTTAATGTGAAACTGCAAAGTATACAAATAAAGTGAAAAACAATCAAACTTTTTTAGGGAAAAGAGGGGGGCAAAAACTAGTTGCATAAGTGTGCACTCCCCTAAAATAATACTTTGTTGAAGCACCTTTTGATTTTATTACACCACTCAGTTTTTTTTGAGTAAGAGTAAGAGTCACAATCAGTGTGGCACATCTTGACTTGGCAAAATTTTTCCACTCTTTCTTGCAAAAACATTCTTGATTCATCAAATTGTGAGGGTATGTCCTATGCACAGCCCGCTTCAGGTCATCCCACTAATATGTAGTTGGATTCAGGTCTGGGCTCTGGCTAGGTCAATCAAAAACATTGATCATCTTTTGGTTAAGCCATTCCTTTGTTCATTTGGATGTATGCTTTGGGCCATTGTCGTGCTGAAAGGTGAAAATCATTTTCTTCTTCAGCTTAATAGCAGACAGCTGAAGGTTTTGCACTAAAATTGACTGGTATTTGTAGCTAATCATGATTCCCTCCACCTTGATAAAAGCCCCAGTTCTGGTTGAAAAAAAAAAGCAGCCCTTAAGCATGATGCTGCCACCACCATGCTGCACCATGGGTATGGTGTTCTTTTGGTGATGTGCTTTTTTTTCTTTTGCACCAAACATTGCTTTTGGAATTATGGAATTATTATACTTTTTGGAATTGGTCTCATCAGACCATAACACATTTTGCCACATTGCTTGGGGTGATTTTGTTGAGCTTGGATGTTTTTTGTGCTAAAGGACATGTGAAGAATACGAGAGATTGTTGTCACATGCAGAGAGTGATTAGTACTTGTCAGATATTCCTGCAGTTCCTTTAATGTTGCCGTAGGTCTATTAGCAGCCTCCCTGGTGCTTATTTTTCTTGTCCTTTTGTAAACTTTGGAGGGACTTCCTGTTCTTGGTAATATCACTGTGGTACCCCATTTTCTCCACTTGTTGGTGATGGCCTTCACAGTGTTCCATGGTACAGCTAATGTTTTGGAAATTCTTTTATACCCCTCTCCTGATTCAACAAGTGAGATATCATACATGCTTTATAAGCTCGTTGGAGACCATGGCTTCAGGAGTCAGACGAAACCAAGGAGATGTCAAGAAAATCCTACAGAAACAGCTGGTCTTTATTTGGGTTTAATCAGAATAATTTAATTGATGACAGCTGTATGATAAATACTTCTGAACATGATATTGGATGTGATTGTTTCTGAACACTAGTTATAAAATGATGTGCACACTTGTGCAACCAGGTTATTGTATTTTTTTTCCTTTCCTATTTGTCCCTAAAATGTTTGATTGTTTTCACTTATACATTGTAATTTCACATTGAGGGTGTAAAAAGGTCTGACATGATTTATCTTGATTTTTTTAATTTCATTTTTTTTGCATCACAAAAACCTGCAATTTTAACATGGGTGTGTAGACTTTTTAATTTCCATTGTGCAAATGTAGATAATGTAGCCCACTTTACAGAAAAATTATTAGAGGGAAAACTAGTACCCTGGTATAATGATCACACTCACCATACAAAAGATCACTTATAAGTAACATGAATAGTGTCAAATTAAATTGGTAGTTTTCCAAATTGCATGGAAGGAGAGTCTTCTTACGAAACTTTAAAAAGGCTCTTACTGTTGCTAGATCAGCGTATCTTTCCACACAAACATAAGATAACAACAATAATTCTAGATACTTATTTAATGAAACAGCAAGTTAACTAGGAACAAGAGCTCCACAGAAGCACAAATAGCAACAGTATATTTACATTTATGGCAGAAGCATTTATCCAGAGCGACTTACATTTATCTCATTTTACCGTGGGTATAGAAAAGAATCACCCCTCTTTAAAATAATCACATTTTTTTGCTTTTCAGCCTGAAATGAAGACGGACACAGTTTTTGTTTTATCCAGCTGTATTTACTCAGTGCAACTTATAACATTCAAGTGAAAGATACAACACCAACATAAAACAACTGCTCAAGTTCAGTTAAATTTGATGGTGACCGTTTGTGGACTGCAGTCTTCAAGTCATTCCACAGATTTTCAATGGGGTTTAAATCTGGGCTCTGACTAGGCCATGCAAGGACATTTACCTTTTTCTCCTTCAACCATTGTGTGGTCAGTTTTGTTGTGTGCCATGTTGGAAGGTAAATCTTCTTCCCATTGACAACTTTCTGGCAGAGGGCACCAGATTTTCCTCAAGAATTTGACGGTATTTTGCCCCATCCATTTTCCTTCTATCCTGACAAGTGCTCCAGTCCCTGCTGCAGAGAAACACCCCCATAACAGGATATTACCACCTCCATGCTTTACTGTAGGAATGGTGTTATTTGGATGGTGAGCTGTATTGGAATTCCACCAGACATATCATTTGGGGTTGAGGCCAAATAATTCATCTGACCATAACACCTTTTTCCATGTGGCCTCAGAATCTTCAAGGTGCATTTTGGCAAAGCTCAGTCGTGGGTGGCTTTTTTCTTGCAACCCTCTCATACAAGCCACATTTGTGGAGAATTTGTGATATTGTTGTCACATGCACACAACATCCACTCTTTGTCATAAATTCCTGCAACTGCTTCAGAGTTGCTGTAGGCCTCTTGGTAGCCTCTCTGACCAGTTTCCTCCTGGCTCTTTCATCCAGTTTGGAGCGACGTCCTGATCCAGGGAGGGTCTGTGTTGTACCAAATACCTTCCACTTCTTAATAATAGACTTCCCTGTGCTTCTAGGCATTGATAAAGCCTTTGAAATTTTTTTTGTATCCATCTCCTGACTTGTGCCTGTCCACAACTTTATCCCGGAGATCTTTTGACAGTGCCTTGCCACCCATAGTTGATTGTTTGCTTCAGTTGCACTACAAAATGCTCCAGGAAAGCTCTTTTCATGCTGAGCTAATCAAAATGACCACAACTGATCACAGTTGAAAGTCAAATGGCTTTGTGTGCCATTGAGAAGGTGATTAGCTACACCTTATTGAGTTTACAAGTCATTTTTAGGAGGGGGGGGGGGGTGGGTGATCCTTTTTCCAACTCAGCGATTCTGTTTTTTAATTATTATTTTTTTCTGAGATGTTGGTGTTATATCTTTCACTTGGATGTTATAAGTTGCACTGAGTAAATACAGCTGGATAAAACAAAAACTGTGTCCATCTTCATTTCAGGCTACAAAGCAACAAAATGTGATTATTTTAAAGCGGGGTGATTCTTTTCTATATCAACTGAGCAGTTGAAGGTTAAGGGCCTTGCTAAATGGTAGCAGTGGCAGCTTGGTGCTGCTGAGATTTGAACTCTCAACCTTCCAAGCATAAAGCCAATGTCTTAACCACTGACCCACTGTCCTCTGGCTTTGCTGAAACATATAGTTGTGTATGTAGTAGCAATGACTTTAGCGATGACTGTAGTGGCAGTGACAAAACAGAGAATATTAGACAGAAAATTCAGAGCATAAATGTAAAGTCAAACAATGCGATAACTAACAATGAAGAAAATAATATAACCACATCAGTAGAGTCATTGCTAAGAATTGTTTACTCAGACCAAACTAAGAGAACAAACCAATTTTTACTAATTTTTTCCTCCAAAAATGTACTCGTGTACATTTCCTCACATAAACACTACTAGAACTAAACACACCTCTATTAAAAGTAATTAACTGTTCCCTTAACACTGGCTATGAGCCCAAGTCCTATAAACTAATAGTTTCAAACCACTTATTAAAAAAAAAAACCTGACCTTGACCTCTGTCAGTTGTCCATCTATAGGCCAATATCAAACTTCCCTGTTATCTCTAAGATCCAAGAAAAGGTTGTAGAACAGCAATTACGCTCATACTTGTATAGGAATAATATTCATGAAATCTTCCAGTCAGGATATAGGCTTCATCACTGCACTGAGACAGTGCTGGTTCAAGTGTTAAATGATCTACCACTGGCCTCCGATTAGGGTTGTGTCTCATTGCTTGTGTTGCTTATACTGCAGCTTTTGATATCACTGACCATAATATTTTTCTGGCTCTGTTCTAGGCCAGCTCTTTTTTCTATATATGCTATCCCTGGGTACAATTATTCATAAACATGGAATAACATGGAATTTCCACTGAAATGTCAATGACACACAGCTATATGTTTCAGCAAAGCCAGATGACAGATACCAGCTTAATAAAAGTGAGAAATGTATAAAGGACATTAGACACTGGATGCTGAGTAACTTCCTCCTACTTAATTCTGACATAAATACTTCTACTAGGACCCCAGGCAGCTAAAAGTAAGCTTTCTGATTATGTGACTTTATACATACCGGCCCTGACCACAATAATTATGGTCCAAGTCTCAAAATTATTGTTCTACGTTAAAAAATTAAATAAATTAAAAAAAAGATGTTTTGTACATGTTAATATTTGTTAATAAATGCATTTGTTAACATTTTTATTTCTTTGTTTTTTTGAAGATTATTGGTCAAAACAATCATAGATATATAGTAGTGCACATACTATTTAAATGATACCATTTTTCAGCATAAAGTTTTGAGATCACTCTCTTCTAAACAACTACTCTACTTGCCTGTGGAACTGATCATGGAACCGTTCACGATGGCCCTGGAGTGTATCAGCCGGTAAACCTAAGGTCCAAAACATGTATATTAACACATCCCTTGCTACCTAATGAATCACATCCACCAGAGGGCAACGCAAATTGTTACAAACCAATAAATAAATAGCGTAAACATTTATTTAAAATTTAAAACAAGAAAGGTACCAAAAGACTCACAGGCATGTAACTTGAATAGCAGCTTGACAGTGTAGTGATACAAGTGACTACAGTCCTGGATGACCTGAATAAGTGGTGCTAGTTTACACTGCCCTGCTGTCAAGGTTGAGATGGCAATGGAGGTATTGAGCTGTCGTAGGACTGTGAAAGAATAGAAAACACAAAAAGAGAGAACAGGTGGCTTGTTCAAATGGACATTATATCAGTCATTCAACAAATATTAATCTTCCTAAAGTTCTTATTCAAAACTCCATACATTTAAATTTCTTTGAAATACTAACTACCTGTTTTAAGTGACCAACACTTTGAAAAAATCTCCATTTGACAGCAATTGATTTGTTCAACTTTATCGATGCTGCAAATCATGGCACAGCACACTCACTGCCCCACTCAGTTGTCAAAAATATGAACTGCTGCCAGATTTCGTTCGGTTAAAAATATTCCATGGCCACCAAAATCTTATTTGATAGAAAATACTTTGAATTAAATCTGATAAATTTGTGCAAAAAGGCAAAGTGCTGTGTGTTTATGAAGTACAGAATCATTTCTATTGTATGATATATTGCAAAGACTGGGAGAAGGAATTTGGGGGGGGTTATGGAATGGATAATGCCCGTACATCAAATATTTGTGTGAAATACTTGTTTCCCCAAGAAAAAGAAAAATGTACCGTATATTTACATTCTTTTTGGTTGTGTAACAAGACGATGTACTCCAGAGATCACAAAGAACATTTTTGGTTAAGTCATAACGTGTATAGGGCATTTGTCACTGAATAGATATCAGCCATAACCTTAAAACCACCTGCCTAATACTGTGTGAAGGTCCCTCTTGTTCTGCTAAAACAAGACTACAATTCAAGGAGGGGGCTCTATGGATTAGACTTGTTTGTCCAGCACATCCCACAGATGCTTGATCAGATTGAGACCAGGGAAATTTGGAGGCCAAGTCAACATCTTTGTCATGTTCCTCAAACCATTCCTGAACAATTTTTGCAGTGAGGGAGGGCGCATTATCCTGCTGAAAGAGGCCACTGCCATTAGTGACTTGGTCTGCAGCAATGTTTAGGTAGGTGCTACATTTCACAGTAACATCCACATGAATGCCAGAGCCCAGCTGAACAATGCCCATAGCATCACACTGCTTCTGCTAGCTTGCCTTCTTCCCATAGTGCACCCTGGTTCCATCTTTTCCCCAGGTAAGCAAGGCACATGCACCCAGCCTTTCATATGATGTACAGTGTTGTGAAAAAGTACTTGCCCCCATCTTGAGTTCTTCTATTTTTGTGTATATCTCATACCAAATTGTTTCAGAAATTAAAACAAGATAAAACAAAGGTATCAGTAAAGGTCACTGTTCATGACTCCACTATCAGAAAGACACTGGGCAAAAATGGCTTCCATGGAAGAGTGGCGAGGCGAAAACCACTGCTAACTCAGAAGAACATTACGGCTCATCTAAATTTTGCCAAAACACACGTTGATGATCCTCAAACCTTTTGGGAGAATGTTCTGTGGATTGATGAGTCGAAAGTGGAACTGTCTGGAACACAGGGGTCCCGTTACATCTGGCGTAAACAAAACACAGAATTCCATGAAAAGAACATCATGCTTTCGGTCAAGCATGGTGGCGGCAGTGTGATGGTGTGGGGATGCTTTGCTGCTTCAGGGCCTGGGCAACTTGTAGTAATTGAGGGAAACATGAATTCTGCTCTCTACCAGAAAATCCTAAAGGAGAATGTCCGGTCTTCAGTCCGTAAGTTGAAACTCAAGCGCAACTGGATTATGCAGCAAGACAATGATCCAAAGCATAGGAGTAAATCCTAGTCCTAGAAGTAAGTTAAAGACTGATCTCCAGTTATCAGAAGCATTTGGTTGCAGTTATTGCTGCTAAAATTGGCACAACCAGATTTTAAGTTTAAGGGGGCAATTAGTTTTTCACATGAGTGATAGGTGTCGGATAACTTTCTTTTGCTTCAATATAAAAAAATAAAAAAATAAAAACAGTATTGTGTTTACTCAGGTTGCCTTTTTGTTTTATGTTGTATTTCATTTGAAGATCTAAAACTATTTAGTATGAGATATACACAAAAACAGAAGAAATCAGGGTGTGGGCAAATACTTTTCACAGCACTGTAAAAGAAAAAGTGATTCATCAGACCAGGTCACCTTCTTCCATTGCTCCATGGTCTAGTTCTGATGCTCACATGTCCATTGTAGGTGCTTTTGGCAGTAGACAGGGCTCAGCATGGGCACTCTGACTGGCCTGCGGCTACGCAGCCCCATACGCAGCAAGCTGCAATGCACTGTGTGTTCTGACACCTTTCTATCATAGCCAGCATTAATATTTTCAGCAATTTGTGCTACAGTAGCTCTTCTGTGGGATAAGACCAGACCAGATGGGCTAGCCTTCGCCAACCATGTGCATCAATGAACCTAGGGTGCACATGAACCTGACGCCGATTCACTGGTTGTCCTTCCTTGGACCACTTTTTATAGGTACTAACCACTGCATACCAAGAAACACCACACAAGACCTGCTGTTTTGGAGATGCTCTGACCCAGTCTTCTAGCAATCACAATTTGGCCCTTGTCAAAGTCACTCAGATCTTTACACTGCCCCATTTTTCCTGCTTTCAACACATCAACTTTGAGAGCTGACTGTTCACTTGATGCCTAATATATCCCACACACTGACAGATGCAGCTGTAATGAGATCATCAAAGTTATTCACGTCACCTGTCAGTGGTTTAATGTTATGGCTGATCGGTGCATATTTCAATATTAACCAAATTTCAAGATACAGATATTAATCAAATAGCTAGTCTTAAAAGATCTAAAAGAAGTGAAGAGGATTTTAATTAAGACCTGTTTGTTTATACTATTAAATGTAGGTGTATGGCAATTCTGGTATAACCAGCATGTTGAAGGAATTCCTATCAAAGCTTACTGTGTGCAAGTGTGCAAGGGACTGATAACTAAAATATAGGCATAACTCACCTGACTCAGCAAGACGAAGCTCTGTATCCATGTAATCAAACACCTCAACTGTGAGCTGGAAACTGAGCACAGGAAACAAGATGGTCTCATAAGTCAATCATGTCCTTCAATTCAATTCAATTCAGTTTTATTTGTATAGCGCTTTTAACAATGGTCATTGTCCCAAAGCAACTTTACAGAAATATATAAATTCAGGATATAGATTTTAAATGTATGAATTTATCCCCAATGAGCAAGCCAGAGGTGACGGTGGCAAGGAAAAACACCCTGAGATGCTGTGAGGAAGAAACCTTGAGAGGAACCAGACTCAAAAGGGAACCCATCCTCATCTGGGTAACAATGGATAGTGTGATTATAAATAAATAAATCCCTTCTATAAATGTACCAGTACTACATGGTCAAATAGTGCAGTTGTGTAAACAGGAAAATTCATGTTCTGTTTTGTTGAACTTCTCCACTGATGGAGACTTGAGTGCAAAACTGTTTGTGGCAATTGTAGTCCTAGCCATCATAGCATAACCTTCAGCAGCTTAGACACTCATTTAGGGCTGTATTCAAAATTGGTGACATAAGCTTGCAATTGGGTTTTTTTTTTTTTTTAGGAGTCTGGTGGCGATCGATGTGACAGTTTAAGATTGCACATAAAATGTCTCCATGATCTGTTTTTACAGAGAGATCGCACATACTGTGATACAAATTGTGTCAGTTGCACTGAAAATGCTCAGACATGGTATCTCAAGGTTTTTTTGAACCAGACTTTACTTTATTTGCTAGTCCAGCTTGCGCTTTCTCTGACATACTGTACACACAAACAAACCAAAAATATTCATGTTTGTCAGGCAGCTCCTTAGCTTAGGTTTCCTCCACATTTCAGTATTTAAAAATCACTTGCCCAGTCAATCACCTTTTACTGCATTAGTAGAGCTGATGTATATTTTTATAAAAATTTTTCTTACATTACCCTGACCATGCTTGATTGTTTTCATTTTAGAAAGAACTGTTTACATTCTTTCGGGAACTACATGTTTTTTTTAAAATGTATGTGAAAAGGTACTTTGACCTAAGGTGCCTCTGCTATTCTTTTTCCTTTGAGGTTATGTTTCCTGGTAGAGGCTTAAAATCCAAGATGAAAAATAACTGTGATAATATTGTGGATCACATGATATTTTGCCAGAATGCCCACCCTTAGTCTAAATTACTGGATTTAAAGATTTTATTAGGAACACATGTACATTCATGCAATGTTCCAATCAGCCATTCATGTGGCATCAGCACAATGCAGATACAGGAGAGCTTCAGTTAATGTTCAAATCAAACATCAGAATAGTGGGCACAGGTTTACAAAACTGACCAGTTAAAGAGTAGAAAATCTTGATTGGCCATTTTCCAATCTCAGCACTCATTTTTCTTGAGTAGGTTGAAGGTTTATAGTACACACATCTGAGATAAGGTTTTTAATAGCGTCTAGCCTAGGAGTGTCAAAAACATTTTAGGTAATGGGGAACATTACACTTAATCTAATGTCAAGTTTGGTGGAACAAAAATTTTGTTTGTGTTCATTTACATTCGAAATGCAATGAAAATGAAAATGTTGGTCAGTAGGTCGAGCTACATGTGTGTGCGCGTTCGCTGAAGCATAACTAATATGCTATATCAGTAGCATAACGATCATATTTTACTCGAGTTTTTAACATAATAGGCTTTATAGCAGTCCGTTCACATGCATGGGACATCACTAAAATACCCATAACGCAATTCTCCTCAGTCAGCCAAGTGTTTTGATACGTCACATCTATGCTGATATGATTTGATTTGTTATATTTATATAGCGCTTTTCTAGACACTTAAAGCGCTTTTACATAGTATGGGGGGGGAAATCTCCTCAACCACCACCAGTGTGAATGTTGTGATAGTTTTGTGATTCCACTTCATTTGGGGGTTAACGTGCATGTGACGTGTACATGACACTATAAGAGTACAATTCTCCTCACTGAGCTGTGCATTTTGATATGTCATTTCTGTGTTGCAGTAGTTCAGTAGTTTTGTGGTTACGGTCAGTTTTATGGAGATGTGCACGTGACACCATGTGACCCATAATGCAATTCTGCACATTGAGTCAAGGGTACCATCATCCCCCATTATACGATTCTCCTCACTGAGCGGATCATTTTGATGCATGACATGGCTGCAGTAGTTTGGTGATTACACTCAGTTTATGGCCTGTTTAGTCCTGCTACTGATTTCTCAATAAATGTGTATGGGGGAAATTTCATGACACAT
This sequence comes from Cranoglanis bouderius, assembly GCA_023630585.1. Classification (NCBI taxonomy): domain Eukaryota; kingdom Metazoa; phylum Chordata; class Actinopteri; order Siluriformes; family Cranoglanididae; genus Cranoglanis; species Cranoglanis bouderius. Next base: position 5,357,980 of record CM042565.1, read on the forward strand.
ACATGGGAATGGCGAGAAAAGTAATCGCAAACACCTCCCGAGAATTCCGGGCGATCTGTCAAACAGTGCGGGACTAGTTAGGTGCTGAAGATTTTCTATTGAGATAGTAAATCTAAACAGTGTCTCTGTTTGCTCCTCTAGAATCAATTTACATTAGTGTGTATTGCGAATCCCGATGTTAAATTCCATGCCACATGCACCTCTGGACCAAGCTGAACACTTGGACCTCATTCATGTCTGTGTCATTGTGTGGTAGTTAGGGGTGTCCAAAATTTCCAATTATTGTCTATGAGGCTGGAATAATGGCATTTTCTGGACATTTCCGGTAAAAATTCCGAAACACGATGTGTATATACCAGGTCTACTCTCCAAGACGTACAAGAGGATATGTGATACAAGCATGTCAGCCAAACAACGTCCGAGATGCAACACCCGGGTTTTATTCCCTATTCATTCTCTATGCCCCAATAACGTGCGATTTTTTTTTGTCTGCCGTTCGAACGTCTTAAGTCTGATTGCTTATAAAAGTCACAGCACCCTCATTCAAGTCTGCAATGCAAACGTTGTGGGACGAGTTATGCACCAATGTCCATAGTTGTTAGAACGAGTGCACTGATAATAACCTATCGCTCAGGTTACAGCCGGAACTACTGTATTGTACTGTACTGTACAATATAACATGCTGTTATATGAAAATAATGCACACCTTCTGACCAATCAGATTTGAGCATTCAACTGCGCTGTGGTATAAATCCTCACATTAATCACTGCAAATTTGGTTTAATGTAATGACGCGTTATATTTATGTATGTAATATTGGCCTCAAAAGACATTCCATTTTTTAGCATACTTACAATTCTCAAAACATAAATTTTGCGAGACATATTGTGGTTACATCAAACTGTCAGACACTTGCAACTGCTCCTTGCTGGAGCCAATATTATGCAAAAAATTACACTTGCAGTTCAAGATCAGAATCGCATGAAACTGAGACACACCTCTGTTTCACTACAACCACCCCTGCATGCAGAACTACAACGTAACTTCTGAATAGTGCTTAGGTCCGTACTTATTGTCTGAGTATCGATGTGTGCAATTTCTGTATTAAATCCTCATTATGTCAGCACACAACAATCATAATGTGCATAATAGTTCTCATTTTCACATCACTTCAGTAATAATTACCGGACAATGATAAAAGCAGCAGAAAATTATATCCTCAGACTCTTGAATATTTGGGCCACATGTCAAACCACATACTACCCTATTAAACAGAATGCCTGTACATCAATTGTGTCATTGCTCATAAGACATTGTTTAATGTGTAATATATGGTTTGGGATGCACTCTCCTATGTAAATCTGCTACTGGCAACTGTCAGATTAGGGAGGAGAAAAGGGTGCAGGACATCACACGTTATAAGACATTCTTTCACAAGTAGCTTTGAACAGTTACACTGCACCATTTTTCTGAGAGGAGGCTTCATAACCCCTCAAAACATCAGCTACAACATCCAGAATCTTTGATTGTGAGTGACAATCAATACACTACGTTTTTTTTGTATTTACATAAATTATTCTAAACAGCAACAGACAACCATGTTGTTAATTTAGAAAGCTAGCATTATCAAGCTAGCCAACATTTCAGCCACCATTTTTATCAGCCAACATTTTTAATTAACATTTTTTCAAGCTACAATATTTGAACTGGCTGACAGTATGGTAATATTAGCTAAATGTGAACCCTTTAGAATTTTCTATATATTTTCATAACTATGACCTAAAACATCATCAGATCTTCATACCAAGTCCTCAAAGTAGATAACCCAATAAAACAAATGAGACAAAAATAATATACTTTTTCATTTATTTACTGAGGATACATATCTTATGTATCTTACATATCTTATCTTAAGGATATATATCTTATCTTATGAGATATTACATATCTGTGAGTGGCAAAAGCATGGGAACCTTTGCTTTCAGTATCTGTGACCATTTCAGTGACCCCCTTGTGCAGCAATAACTGCAACTAAACGTTTGCAGTAACTGTTGATCAGTCCTGCACATCAGCTTGGAGGAATTTTAGCCCATTCTTCAATATAGAAGAGCTTCAACTCTGGGATGTTGGTGGGTTTCCTCACATGAACTGCTTGCTTCAGGTCCTTCCACAACATTTCTATTGGATTAAGGTCAGGACTTTATGGGTTCCTTTGTGACCTCATGGACTATTACGTCTTGCTCTTGGAGTGATCTTTATTGGTCTCCACTCCTGGGGAGGGGAACAATGGCCTTGAATTTCTTTCATTTGTGCAAAATCTGTCTGACTATGGATTGGTGGAGTCCAAATTCTTTAGAGATGGTTTTGTAACCTTTTCCAGCCTGATGAGCTTCAACAACTCTTTTTCTGAGGTCCTCAGAAATCTCCTTTGTTCATCCCATGATACACTTCCACAAACATGTGTTGTGAAGATCAGGCTTTGATAGAACCCTGTTCTTTAAATAAAACAGGGTGCTCGATCACACCTGATTGTCATCTCATTGATTGAAAACACCTGACTCTAATTTCACCTTCAAATTAACTACTAATACTAGATTTTCACATACTTTTGCCATCCACAGATATGTAATATTGGATCATTTTCCACAACAAATAAGTGACCAAGTATAATATGTTTGTCTCTTTTGTTTAATTGGGTTCTCTTTGTCTACTTTTAGGACTTGTGTGAAAATCTAATGATGTTTTAGGTTATATATAGGAATATATATATACACAGGTGCATCTCAATAAATTAGAATGTCGTGGAAAAGTTCATTTATTTCAGTAATTCAACTCAAATTGTGAAACTCGTGTATTAAATCAATTCAATGCACACAGACTGAAGTAGTTTAAGTCTTTGGTTCTTTTAATTGTGATGATTTTGGCTCACGTTTAACAAAAACCCACCAATTCACTATCTCAACAAATTAGAATACTTCATAAGACCAATAAAAAAAACATTTTTAGTGAATTGTTGGCCTTCTGGAAAGTATGTTCATTTACTGTACATGTACTCAATACTTGGTAGGGGCTCCTTTTGCTTTAATTACTGCCTCAATTCGGCATGGCATGGAGGTGATCAGTTTGTGGCACTGCTGAGGTGGTATGGAAGCCCAGGTTTCTTTGACAGTGGACTTCAGCTCATCTGCATTTTTTGGTCTCTTGTTTCTCATTTTCCTCTTGACAATACCCCATAGATTCTCTATGGGGTTCAGGTCTGGTGAGTTTGCTGGCCAGTCAAGCACACCAACACCATGGTCATTTAACCAACTTTTGGTGCTTTTGGCAGTGTGGGCAGGTGACAAATCCTGCTGGAAAATGAAATCAGCATCTTCAAAAAGCTGGTCAGCAGAAAGAAGCATGAAGTGCCCCAAAATTTCTTGGTAAACAGGTGCAGTGACTTTGGTTTTCAAAAAACACAATGGACCAACACCAGCAGATGACATTGCACCCCAAATCATCACAGACTGTGGAAACTTAACACTGGACTTCAAGCAACTTGAGCTATGAGCTTCTCCACCCTTCCTCCAGACTCTAGGACCTTGGTTTCCAAATGAAATACAAAACTTGCTCTCATCTGAAAAGAGGACTTTGGACCACTGGTCAACAGTCCAGTTCTTCTTCTCCTTAGCCCAGGTAAGACGCCTCTGACGTTGTCTGTGGTTCAGGAGTGGCTTAACAAGAGGAATACGACAACTGTAGCCAAATTCCTTGACACGTCTGTGTGTGGTGGCTCTTGATGCCTTGACCCCAGCCTCAGTCCATTCCTTGTGAAGTTGACTCAAATTCTTGAATCGATTTTGCTTGACAATCCTCATAAGGCTGCGGTTCTCTCGGTTGGTTGTGCATCTTTTTCTTCCACACTTTTTCCTTCCACTCAACTTTCTGTTAACATGCTTGGATACAGCACTCTGTGAACAGCCAGCTTCTTTGGCAATGAATGTTTGTGGCTTACCTAGTGAACCAAACTGAGAGACCATTTTGAAGAACTCAGGAAACCTTTGCAGGTGTTTTGAGTTGATTAGCTGATTGGCATGTCACCATATTCTAATTTGTTGAGATAGTGAATTGGTGGGTTTTTGTTAAATGTGAGCCAAAATCATCACAATTAAAAGAACCAAAGACTTAAACTACTTCAGTCTGTGTGCATTGAATTTATTTAATACACGAGTTTCACAATTCGAGTTGAATTACTGAAATAATTGAACGTTTCCACGACATTCTAATTTATTGAGATGCACCTGTAGATATATAGGAAGTTCTAAAGGGTTCACAAACTTACAAGCACCACTGTAAGTTGAATCTCAAACTGATTATTATTGGAGATGTACAGTCCGCTCTGAAAGTATTGGAATGGCAAGACCAATTCTATTGTTCTAGCTATACACTGAAGACATTTGGGATATGAGATAATAGATCAGAATGTCAGCTTTTATTTCCTGATATTTACATCTAGATGTGTTAAACAGCTTAAACATGGCACCTTTGGTGGCAGACCAGTCAAATTTTAGTTGAGAAAAAGCATCGAAAGAAATTGACTTAAAATCAATTAAAGTAAATAACACCTAATATTGCATATTCCTTGCTTGCAATAACTACACCAAGCCGGTGACTCACTGACACCACCAAACTGCTGCATTCTTCTTCTATTATGTTTTCCCAGGCTTGTACTATAGCTTCTTTCAGATGTTGTTTGTTTTCGGGGGTTTCTCCTTTCACTCTCCTCTTCAGGAGGTGAAATGGATGCTCAAATTGGGTTAAGGTCTGGTTGCTGACTTTTGATAACGTCCTTTGTTGTGTTGGCGGTGAGTTTTGGATCATTGTCTTGCTGCATGATGACATTCCTCCCAATTAGACTGGATGCATTTCTCTGTTAGGTTCAAACAAAAGTTGCAATGTTCAAAGTTGTATAACAAATCTAGATGTAAATATCAGGAAATGGAAGCTGAAATGTTGATGTATTGTCTCATTCATCTATTGATCTTAAACACAAATGTCTTCAAAGTATAGCAAAAACAAGAGTATTGGCCTTGCTGCTTCAATACTTTCAGAGGGAACTGTACATAGAATGTAAACACCATCATGTCATACCTTTTGTGGTAACAAACCAGTTACTCATGCTCCCTTTTGATGTTAAAGAATAAGGATATTCCTCAACACGCTCATTTCACACAGTTTTCTGCGCCATGTTAAAGATACAGTTGAGGATGTGTGTATATTTATGCACACTTCTGACCATGCATATGCTGAAAATTGGTAGAAAAGTGTAACTGCAGGTAAACTGACCATGTTAAATAGGTGTTGACTCCTCTAATACTATGCAAGGATCTTGTTTGTAGACATTAGCATCGCCTTCTACATGGTTGTTTCTGAGCTACTCTACACCAGACTCATCCAGCTTAAAATACCCTCCAATCCCTGTCAATGGATCACCAATCTACTGACAGGAAGAAAGCAGTATGTGAATTGCCCCCAACTCTCAGACAATCCGCACGAGTACCACAGGGCAGTGTTCTCTCACCACTCCTGTGCTCCCTTTGCACCAATGACTGCACAAGAGTGTTTCATCAAAATAATAAGTTTGTGGATGATGCAATGTAATGTCTCCTCAACAGTGATGATTTGAAGTAGGGCATCTTACAGCAACCTTGATCTTAAAGCTGCCAAGATGGCTGAAATGCTGACTGACTTCCACAAGCATCCCTCCACCTGCCAATCCCTGACAATCAAAGGTTCAGGTGTGTCCAAGAAGTCTTTCAGAGTCCTGGGGACCACCATCACCAACTCAATGAAATGGGTCAACCTAATCACCACCATTCTCAAAAAGCACAGCTCAGGAAGCTCAATATCTCTCAAGCCATCCTGAAAAGATTCAATTCCGCCATCAAAGAGGGTGTCTAATATCCATCACACTTTGGTTTCCCTCTGCCTCTTCCATCTGCAAGACCAGACTGCAGCAAGTGGCCCAGTCAGCTGAGAAAATCAGCTGCTGTGAACTAACCAAAATCAAGGACCTGTACACCATCAGGGCATAGAATAGTGAAAATTGCTGCTGACCCCAAACACCTAAACACCCAAACAACCAGCTCTTTGTCAACAGCATATTTCAATATAATAATTTTACAAGTCAATTGTGTAATATCCACATAGCCAACATTTTCACAGCTAACGTTTATAAATAAAATGTGAAAAAAGCAGTGTATTTGAGCACTTTTTAATTATGATCGCCATTAACATTATTGGTAAAGTCTTCGATTTGACACTTTGTTGTAGGCCTCTTTTTTGGGTCAAAATCTTCATCCTTTTATTCCTTTTTAGTGGCAAAAAATTCTCCATTTACCTTGACAGAAAGCAAGGGGGCCCATGCAAGCATCTATGCATGAGTTGAGAGCATGTGAGCTCCACAGCTGTGCAAAAGCACATGTGATGTAAGTATTCCTAAAGCATACTGGCTGTTCTTATGCACAAATTGAGAACTTGTTCTAGGCACGCTTGTGGTGTAACACAATGCCATTGTCTGTTACTGTGCTCAAAATATTCATATCTGTCTTCATATGTGGATTTAAATCCAAAGTGGGCATTGTCTATAGCATAAGGATATTATTTTTTTTTTGTTTAGTTTTTTTAAGTTAACCCTACCACCACCTACTGTTCATGTCTCTATTTGAATTTATTTAGAGTGCATTAAAGTTATGTCTAACACAGAATTGTATATAATTCTGTATTTTTTGTGCAATTTTTAGTCGCTGGGGGCAAATGTAAACTGTTCTGGACTAAGTGAATACTGAGTGGTTCTATATGAAATATTTATTATTAATTCAGTTCTGCAGTTCAGCAATTCAGTTCTGACCTTTTAAAAAACAAAACTGATTATCATCCTTGCCATAGTTTTTATAAAATGTCGGTATGATAGAATTAGTTATCACATACACATTGTTAATGTCTGTTCCTGCTGTGCGCTCCAGGACTTCATCTGTGGCCTCCAGGTTGGCTCGGATTTCAGGATGCTACAAAGAAACAAAACAAAAGGTTTCGTGCAGAGTATATTAATAAAGACTAAACGACCAAACATACTGTATTCATTATCAGCTTTAAATAAAGCTACACATCCTTGTCATCTCAAGGAATCCACCATGAACATACATTTTTCTACATAATATTTTTAAATGACTGTTCTCACATAGTGAAGAATAATCTATATAAAAATGTAGTTTATAATGTATGCTTTTACATTCACCAGAATGCTAGATGGAGAGCTAATGTACAGTATACTACGTAACTAAATCTTGAAAAATGCAAACAGCCATACTGAGGTAGAACATAAATTAGGAGAAAGTGATTAGGATACATTTGTTCATACAAATCATTTTATGCTGATCAGGTGTCAAATCATTTGAATCTACAAAAAAAAGCAGGCTTACTGTAGTATGGAATGTCAATTTAGTGCAGAGGAGCTTGGTATATTGAGAGACAAGCTGTCCATATCCGTATTTATCTCTGAGATTACCCTAGGAACAATATTGAACAATCATTAATATGATCCATCTTTAGTTGCTTGCTAAAAAAGCAGAAGACAACTTTAACAACATTATTCAACTTACCCATAGTGTTCCAGTATCTGCAATGTCACTGTAATGTCTCATACAGTCTTGTAGTGTCTGTTGAAAGAAATAAAATTACAACAAATATAACAGTGGTGCAACTTCATTACAAACGTGTACATGAAATGATGGCCTTGTATATCCTGCTGGATACAAACAGATTTATTTGCTAATTGCTTATTTCAGCACAAGAAATTTTGCACTCATGAAAACCGTGATTGAACATTGTTTGAAAATGTTCATATCCTGCTTGAGCTCCTGAGTGTGTGTACATTTACACGTAAGAATAATTGATGGAAACCTCAATTTATCTACATCAAGGCTCCACTACAAAACCTAAGTGGAGGAGTAGTTCATCTAAATCAATGCAAGGAAGGCATGGCCATGACACAGTAGGATACTAGGGGCTTCTTCAAGAAGTATTCTACTTTCAATGAGAAGAAAATACTTACGTTTGGATGGCCATCACGTAGAACTTTATGTAAAACATGGCAAAACTTCCAGCTAAGGATGGCGTTACTAGACAAAGGCAGTCCAATAGCATAGGACCAGAAAGTGAATGCACCCTTTTCCCTGTGAGTTCCCAGGATAATCCCTGTATTCAAAGTCAAGGGCTACAGAATGCAACATAGTGAAAACAGATAGTCAATTCCACGTTTCATTTTACCAGCTAATTTATGTAAGTGAATTCAGATGTAGCCCTAAAAAACCTTACATATAGTGTGCAATTAAGTGAATGGATAAAATGACAATGAGAATCCACAGGGAGAGACTGACTGAAGACAGTTCAAAGGATACTGCGGGCATGTTTCTCCTTTACTGGTGTCTCAGTGGAGTTAATGGCTTTACTGATGCTGTTGAGCTGATGGAAACAGAAAAAAAATAGAAAATAATTCAATAGCTGAAAGTACAATAGTCGAAACTTAATATTTTAGTGAACACACACACACACACACACACACACACACACACACACACACACACACACACACACAGGGAAGCAAAGAAAATTATAGCACAACACCAGCATCCTGCTTTTGCTACTGGTAATTTAGTGGTCTGTTATCGCAAGGCACATGACAAATGATAATGCATTACAAAATTCATGTGTAATTGCAATTTTTAGAAATTATCAGAAAAGTTTCTCACATCATTTCAAATATTGGCAAATAATTTGTCTGCTAAAGTTAAACAAAAAAATGTTTTGTCAATATAGACCCACTGGTCACTTTACCAGGGACACCTGTACACCTTGTTGATGAGAGAGATCTGAGAAGAATGATCAGACTGATCTGAGCTGACAGGAAGTCTACAGTAACTCAAATAAACACCCTTTACGACCGTGGTGAGCAGAAAAGCATCTCAGGATGCACAACACATCAAACCTTGAGGTGGATGGGCTACAGCAGCAGAAGACCACATCAGGTTCCACTCCCGTCAGCCAAGAACAAGAATCTGATACCATCATGGGCGCATCCTTCCTGGCAGCTCAAACCAATCAGCACATCAGAACATCTATGCCACGCCACGATCAAAGTCACAGAGATCGTATTTTTTTCTTCATTCTGATGTTTCATGTGAACGTTAACTAAAGCTCTTGACCTAGGTCTGCAAGATTTGTTTGCATTCCGCTGCCGTCAAATGATTAGCTGATTAGATAACCATATGAACGTGCAGGTGTTCTTAAACACCCAACACAGTAAAGTGTACGTAAAATATTACAGATAAATGTTCATTTTAGTCATCCATTTCATGGATATATGCAGACAACTCAGTGCAGATCAACAATTATTTGTCCCTTTTGTGTTGAACGCTCTTTTTCCTCATGGTGATGACAAGGAGATTTTACATATTATAACCACGCTTGGGATCAATGCCCTTGTCACATATCAATTCGAGGGGAAATCAAACAAACAAACAAACAAATAAATAAATAAACATTGGCTGCTGCAGTGCATACTTAAATCTATACTGCAGGCCTACCTGTATACTATTAAAACCACACAGTGAAATATCAGGAAGAGACACTAGATGGAGCCGTATTACATGTCAGAGGAGTGATGGAGCTCAATTATATCTACTGGATCTGTTACATCAGGCAACATTAAGTGATAGTCTAATAGACTACAGTGTGAAGCAGCTAGGAAATGCAAATTACTAGGAATGTCATAAAAAGTCGATATATCGATTATTTATATTATGTATCGATTATCAGCACATTATTTTCTCGATGCACATCGATGGTTTAAAATGACATTTAAATTGATAATTTGCATTTGCTAGCTATTTCACATTTAGTCTATTATGGCCGAATTATACTCCTGCGTTAACGCCTCCCACGAGCTGTGCGTCTCTGCGTCGGGCACAACGCGCCTAGATTTAATGTTGTGGACCGTCCCAAAGACAAGCGAGTATCTGTTCTCACCCAGGGTTATAGCTGCGATAAATAGTAATTCCTTTACCAGCCTCTCTCCCTCACTCTCTCCCACACACACACACACACACACTCGAAGCCTGTCATTTTACCAAGAAAATGGTATCGACTCTAAGAGCGCTTGCAACTTTGCTACATCAACGATTATAAGAATCCACACTGTCTTGGATGTGGAGTGGCACAGGGGAGACCAAGAACCAGTCAGGGGGACCCGTGGGAAATCAGAAAATTCTAATCAAAATAAATAATGGCTTAGATAACATTGGGCACGATTTTCAGGCTCTTGTGCAGTGCCCTGTGCCCTAATACAGAGAAGTGGCACTACACAAGAACCTGAAAAACATTTTGTATTGAATAACTGTTTTGCATGGGACAACACGATTCTGTTCTACAAAATAAAAAAAAAAACATCCCCTTGGCATTAATTATTCATTTAACTTGTTTTATTCTCAACACAAACATGGGGTGTGTGTGTGTGTGGGTGTGTGTGGGTGTGTGTGTGTGTGTGTGTGTGTGTGTGGGTGTGTGTGAGCTTGAAATCTGTCTATTCATGTGGGTGGGTTAACTGCACCGTCACACATGTAGGCTGTTCTCTGCCTCAGCTTAAACTTCCCACCGTCATTGTTCACATTCTCAAACCGCACATTTCCACACATTTCCCACTTTATTGTAGTCTATTTGAGAAAAGTGATTGTGCCTTTATCCTTTAAAACAAGATAACGAGACACAGAACCGATAAAGTAATATTTGTCTATTTTCTATTTATGTGGTGGTGCCACTGCTGAATAACACGTGGAAGTCATAGCTATTCTTTAGTCTGCCGAAGTTACGTTAGCTAAGCTATATATTATTATAATGGGACTCTTGGGAGTTTAGAAGCCGCTATACCCGTGAGGGTCGTCTTTCCTAGGGCAATGAATCAAAGCTTCAGTAGCCTTCCGCCGTCGGTAGGCTACATCACTCACTACTGTTGCTGTTATCTGGAGTTCACCTATGCATATTATTGCAGCACAGAACGACAGCACCCCAGTCCACATATTTCAAAATATATAATTGAGTGTGTATATACCACGGACAGAGACGTGGTCTGTGGTCGAGTCTTGTCTCTCCTCCTGTTTGAAAAACATGGTACTGCGATTCTGCACCGCAAATCAGGCAGTGATTGACAGCTCTCTGATCCAATGGCGTTGGGCGTTGTCAGATTGACAGTACTCTAGCCCAACGGTGTTGGCGGGGCACAATCATATTTCATGGTGGGGGCGGTGCCACCCCGTACCACCCCTTTAGACACGCCCCTGTGTGGAGCGTCCACCTGCGTATCCCTGTGTATCCCTGCGTATGAGTTGTTACTGTAGAAAGAATAACGTATTACAACATGCGCAGTAATATTAAAGTTCACGTTACAGCCGGAACTACCTGTGCTGTTCATCGTTCGAAAATGATGCACGCCTTCTGACCAACCAGATTCGAGCATTCAACCGCGGTGTAGTATAATCGGTTTATATCACATCATGACATTATTGTACATGGATTTATTTGCAGAAAACTACCATCGTGATATGGTGTTAATACTGCTGAATACAGATGAGTTAAAACACTTCAGAAATGCTTTCAGTGAGAATTCATTTAGTTTATAATTGATCACACGATTTTTCTTTTCCCCAGTACTTTTCAAAACAACACTGTTCCCGTATTATCATCTATTTATTATTCCTGCAGTGAAACATGGAACTAGCATTGTTTGTTGATGTGTAATTCAGTAAGTTCTGGTGTGGTTCACGTGACAGCGACTCCTACAGGACACGCACACATTACAATGCAAGTAATAAATAGGGTTGCACAGTATACTGGTACTACGGTAGTATCGCGATACTAAAGCTTCAAAATACCGTCAATGCCACTGTATTTTTTAAATGGTAGTATCGTCGATACGGTAGTACTGTAAGTAATGTTGAATGTGCGGCAGTTAATAGTATTTTCTCTAAAACGACACCTCACTGCTTTGGCAGAATACACAAAGGTTAGTGACACTTCATTTATGATTTTTTTTTTTTTTTTTGGGAGTTCAGTTCCGAATTCAGTTATTTATTCCTAATGATGTGTTCATTCTTACTACAATTTCCATTTGCATGATTTCATTGCTCTAGGGAACAATAGATTAAATATGTGGCACATTGAATTAGTTGTTTGCCAATTGTATGATTGTTCTTGAGTTTTTCCCCAATAGCCAGTTATTCGTTCTCATTAATAAAGTATTCAGAGGAAAATCTGGTTTGTCCGTTTTCTTTTATATCGGTGTATTTCTGTAAATTTGGTTCATTTGGTAGATCTGAATTATGAATTAACACAATATTGCATGGTATCGTAATACTTCAGCTGGTATAGTATTGTATGGTTTATGGTATCGTGACGACCCTAGAGCTTCAGCGCACAACATCCTGACATATGCACTCACAGAGGGGTACGCAAAAGTATAACAGCCCTCAGACTACCATTTAATATTGCCTTGGGAGACCACAGAGGTGAGATACAACAGATCCTGTAGATATAATTGAAACTCCATCACTCTTCTGACACGTAATACACCTCAGTCTTGTGGGTCTTCCTGATATGTCACTGTCTGTATGGTTTTAATACATGCAGGCCCACGCTATAGATTTAAGGAGGCACTGCAGCAGCCAGTATTTATATTTGAAAATGACAGATGAATATCGATAATCGGAAAAATTTCCCATTTACCGATACATGAAAAAGACATTGATTCCAAGCCTGAAAATGATCCTTTTTAAAGTAATTTTAAACCATCAATGTCTCAAAGATACATCAAGAAAATAATGTGCCGAACAATAATTGATATATAAATGTTTTATGACATCCCTAATTATAACCCGTGTAAATGAAGTTGATTAAAATCACTACAATATAATTTATTACAGTTCTCTGTGATTTTTTTTTTTTTTAATTCAAGTAAATGCTTTTTTACAGGTACCAATAATGTTTTGAGAAAAAAATATTATTTCATTTCTTGTAAGATTTTTTTTCTTTTTAGAGTAAAGCAGTTTCCCAAGCTGTTTGACTGGAAAATTTCAATAGTGTGTAAAATGTATTGCTTATGCACATTACATTTTTAAATGAAATACATGGCACTCATTTGTGTCTCTAAAGGCTGGTATCAGTGCTGCTGTTGGGAAACCAAAAACCTCTTTGTGGCTGTTCTACCTGTCCTTCATCAATGACAACATTATTCCATTAAACATTGGATAGTGCATTGCAAACAAAGGCTACTTCAACACTGGTTTAGACATTAACTGAAACGCAAACAAAGTGCGCACACAATTTGAGATGCAAGTGCAACTACAACTTAGATCCCACAAATTAGCTAAATTTTAAGCTTTTTATTTAGTTAATCTGGCAAGGTTAGTAATATTAAGTAAGTAACAGACAATGAAACTGGTTTAGCTAGGTCAGCAAGACTTGATTAATAGTGCAATGGCATCTATATACAAAACAGTTCCACCATTCTTTACAGATTAAACTAAATATGAACAATAGATAGGCAGCTTGAAGTAAGCTCTGAAATTCTACTAAGGTAGTAAAACACCAGATGTTTGGTGACAGCAGTCCAGGAGCACAATATATTCTCTGAAAAAGAATATTTTCAGAAATGTTGTACCAATACTTGTACCAAGTATAGGTAAAATGAGTGAAATGGTTCGGAGAGCCACAAAGACAGATGAATTAAAACAGAATGAACTGAGTGAAAGAAAGAAAGCTCCTCTCCATACATCCTGTCTGCATTTTCCTATTCTTGCCCTTAGTAAAAATTTTTTATATGCTTGGCCTACCTGTTCTTCCCGTCCTTTCATTTGCGAGTCCGAATGCCAGACCCTCCGTGTAATGTGCATATCCTCTGATACAGCCTTGAGCTATGTAAGGCTACCTGGTTACATACAGTTACAGTTTATTCTTGTTCTTTATCAGCTTAATTCAACAAATGCCTCTACACCAACCAACGAGCTATGGTAGACTGGAGTGTTTTGATGCTGAAGCCACCCCCAATGTGATCACTAAAGTTTGCAATCATAGCTAGACCTGCTGGAATCCCTGCTCGCACTCTCTTACAATGTACATACTTTAAAACCACTCTAGAATAATGGCACACCAAATAATCTGCTCTCTGTCTCCCTCTGTCCCTCAGGGATCAACAAAACTAGCTAGCTCGCTAGCTACAGTCCCCTCTCTGGTCTTCATGTTGATTTATTCAACATGAGAAACCCAGGGCTCAAACCAAGAGTAGACATTCAGAGCTATTAATTCTTTAAACAATCAATTTAACAGGGCACACCTGGCCAACAAGAAACACCCACCAGTCACATGTTCCAATATTTGTTATATTTTTGCGCCATGTTCAAAGTTGTTTAACTAGATGTAAATATCTGGAAAAGAAAGCTGAAATTTTTATCCATAGTCTCATTCATCCTTTGATCTCAAACCCACATGTCTTCAGTGCACAGGAAAAAGAAAAAAAAATGGCCTTGAAGTGAGTCCTGGAAGTGATGGTATGGCCCCCACAGAACCCTGATCTCAACATCATCGAGTCTGTCTGGGATTACATGAAGAGAGAGAAGCAACTGAGGCTGCCTAAATCCACAGATGAACTGTGGTTAGTTATCCAAGATGTTCGGGCCGACCTACCTGCCGAGTTCCTTCAAAAACTGTGTGTAAGTGTTGAAGAATTGATGCTGTTTTGAAGGCAAAGGATGGTCACACCAAATATTGATTTGATGTAGATTTTTCTTCTGTTCGCTCACTTTGCATTTTGTTAATTGATAAATATAAACTATTAACGTCTATTTTTGAAAGCATTCTCACTTTACAGCATTTTTTCACACTGCCTAAAACATTTGCACAGTACTGCGTGTACAAATCACATCGTACAGAGAAACAGAACAGAACTCACTGAATTAATCAGCTATTATTTCCCCAATAATCTAAGAGCAAAGATTGATCAGTCAAGTGAAGTGCACCAATGAGGCCTGTGTTTTTCCAAGTGCTTCAAATGACATTTAACTAGAGGAGAAACTAAAGAAGACGTTGAAATGTGCATTGGAACCGGAACCCTGTGCGACCAAACACAAAACCCTGTGTGACCCAGCAAAAAAGTTGCCGAATTTCACTTTTATATTTTCAGAGCTGGTGGTCAGATATAAAGCTTGCGGGACAAGAACAGCCATTTACTTACATAGGCGCGCACTGGACATGGCGGAATACGCATACGGTGCATTCACCAAATTTGTTCATTTATTCAACCTCAGTAAATGCTTTATAATTTCATTAGAAAATATTGCATGTGGGTACAAACAGAAATAATTCTTCAGTTTTGGTAGAATTAGTAAAAAGTTCTGCAGAAGCAGGTGGGATTGGTCAAGAGTGTATACAGGAGAGAGTGGAATTCATCGGAATTATGATATTTTATTTGTAGGAAGTAGTATTTTAGTATAATCTTTGGAATAGATAGTTTTGTAAGCGCTGGCAGACTGCACTGTGTATGTTGCACAGATAAGTTAGTTGGTTCAGCTTCTACTGCCAGTAGCAACACAGTGGCTCCATGGTGCTGCCGTACGGGTGTCCATGGAAACCAAGCCCCTACAGGAAGTGTATCTCTTCAGAGAAAGGGAGTACGCAGTCAGCATACAGAATAAGGACAAGAAAGTTCTTCCGAGATAACATACTGAGATAACACATTAATGGGGTTGTCTCATGGTTTTCAATGCCTGGAATCAGTGAATCAACACTTTTTGGAATCGACATCTCAAAAGAACACACAGCGGTTTTACTCATTCCTACAATCAAATGACTACGAATCAAATTTTATTTCAAAATTATGTCACGAGGCCAACAGCATAATGTGAGGTAAAGAGATCTTATACTTGAGAGGATGTTTTTGCTGCTGTATCCTGCTTCACCACTTCCATCAATTGCATTTTCAGTCTAAATGAAGTGACAGTGCGCCATAGCATGCATAACACAAACTAATCAATAGTAAAATTTGTTGGTTATGCTTATCATCAAATTTGATCGTTTTTGTCAGTTAGTTGTTGCATCCCTAGTATCAATACAAATCCATACCAATACATCCACGAGTATCCTGCATAGGAGCCAAATAAAGACTGTGAAAAAGCAAATAGTATTTTTTTTTAAATCAAGCATGGTATTAAAATTGATCATGTGAACTGCTGGGGAAAAGGCAATTTAATTAGTCAGTTGTGGACAGCCTATAAGAACAGATACGACTTAACCTATATCACTCTTAAAGACATAGTTTATAAAAAATAAATAAATTAATTAAAAATAATAATAATAAAATAAAATAAAAACAGCCTGCTGAATTCGAAGAGATAAAGAAATTGGAAAAGGGTCATGTAAAAATTAAATATGAATGTTTTGGTACATAAAACCATACATTATAGCATTGTATGTGGATTTTAGGGGAAACTGTAAAATATGAGTATTGACGGTAACCTGACCTCAGGAGCTGTGAGTCAACAACACTACTCACTGCGTCACTGTGCCTGTAATAAAGAACTGCCTGCACATAAATTATGAATTGAGAATAAGTACAGAAAGTGGCAATGGAAGACATGATATTGGATATTTCTTACAGACATAGGTCACACCATATGATTTTGGTTTCATCTAGAGCTGGGCAGTATGGCTAAAAATGTTATAACAATAAACATTCTCTCTCTCTCTCTCTCTCTCTCTCTCTCTCTCTCTCTCTCTCTCTAAATATTCGTTATCAGAACATAATACACAAAGTATACAAAATATTATATAAATCTACAAGAAAAAAAACATTTTTCTTCGACTGTACTTAGTGGCATCTTTAGCTAGGGTTGCCACCATTGATGTGGAAAAAATAAGGGACAACCCCAGACCCCCACTGAAAATCCCTGCTCTATGGACTTATTATTCTATCATTTTAACAACATCTACAGTATAAATCATAATGATGGTGTGTTATTGCATGGATTATTGAATAGAAAAAACATAGGTTGACCATGTTTAAGTAAAAAAACTTATTTTTAAGAATATTTATGAATTATAATATATAAGATAGCCTGATTAGGTTATTTATTTAGACCTTTTAAACTGTAAATTAACATTTACAGTGCTTGAAAACCACATGTAAAATTATTGCTTTGTAAAAAGCAAAAGTATTGTTATTCCTAATATTTCTTCTGCTTATTCTTCAATACATTTCTGCAATTAACACAGCCCGAACCACTTAACATACAGACTACGTTCAAACAGCGTTTCAAAGCTTTCAGTCATGGCAGATGTGCTGGAGATGTATTTTTGGTTTTGATAACATTTCAAGTTTTTAAATTATTTAAGTTTAAAATTTGAATTGTACACAGACAGGCTGTTTGTCAGTTAAGAGCTCAGTGAGGTCAAATCGTATAGGTGTGTTATGTATTTTTGGTTTTATAGTTTTTAAATTATTTAAGTTTAAATTTTTTATATATATATATATATATATATGTGTGTGAGAGATACTACTATTTGGTCTGCATTAAAAATAGCAGTCCATACACAGTCTCCTCCAAAAGTATTGTAACAGCAAGGCCCATTATATTGTTTTCGCTATACATTGAAGACCTTTGGGTTTGAGATCAAAAGATTAATATGAGACCACAGACCAGAATTTCAGCTTTCATTCCCTCATATTTACATCTAGATGTGTTAAACAATGGCACATCGCACGTTTTGTTTGAACCCACCCATTTTTTCAAGTGATCAAAAATACTGGAACATGTGACTGATAGGGGCAGGGGTAAAGGTATCACCATTTGAAGAAGAATTCAAGTGCAGAAATATAGAGGCCATACCAATCAGAAGGCCAGATTGAAATTCGGAAAGAAATACAGAGATGAGACACAAAAGTTCAGGGACCAAAATTAACCTCTACCAAAGTGATGGAAAGGCCAAAGTGTGAAGAAAGAATGGATCTAGGGTCATGATCCAAAACATACAAGCTCATCAGTCAAGCATGGTGGAGGAGGTGTCATGGCTTGGGCTTGCATGGCTGCTTCTGGAACAGGCTCACTAATCTTTACTGATGATGTAACTCATGACGGTAGCAGCGGAATGAATTCAGAAGTCTACAGAAACAAACTGTCTTCCAATTTACGGAAAAATGCATCCAAATTGATCGGGAGGAACAAGACAATGGTCCTAAACTCACCTAAAAATAGGGTGGTCTTATACAAAAGGTTCTATGTTTTGTGTTGTTTAACACATCTAGATGTAAACAGCAGGAAATAAAAGTTAAACTCCTAAACTTTCGTCTCATATCCATCTTTTGATCTCAAACCCAAATGTCTTCGGTGTATAGCACAAACAAATAAACTGGCCTTGCCGTTCCAAGTTTCGGAGGGGACTGTACACACATGTACACACATGTACACACCTACAAACATACCTTGTGAGACATTAAAAAATAATAATAATAATAATAAAATAAAATACAAAAAAGGAACACAGTGTTCTTATTCTCTCCTGGAATACATCAAGTATTAATTGTGGGGTGCTGATCATTTTAAAATAAGTATTACACCATGTTTACCCACGAGTACGAGCAATAGAAAATAAATAGGCTAAAGAGCGATACAATACAATAGGCCTTGGCTGAAGCTTAAAAGTGCAAATATCTTTAGGATCAGCCCAAAAGAACATCTGTTCTAACCAGTTTATTTTAGGTAGAGATGAAACTGGTTAAAATGGTAGCCTGTGCAGCATCATTACTTCTCCCAGGTGTAATAGGCTTTAGCTCGCGCGAGAGCTCTAAACAAGCGCAATGTTACGGGCAAACGTGCAGGTGAGCATAAAAACAACACAACCTAATGCAATTATCACAATTATAAATCGTGATTATAATGAGTGTTAAAGCAACATTTTGTCAGTTTCAATTTAATTATCGACGCAGTGACGGAAGTTTCCCAGGCAGGTGCCACGGCCTCACAACGGAATGTCGCCATAAACAAGTCGGACCGGTTTTATCACAATCATTAGTCATATAGTTTTATTCAACAGCCTCAGAAAAATGAAAGGAACGCGAAGTGGAACCTTTTTTTTTTTTTCTTTTTTTTTTTAAACAATCTGTTCCACACACACACACACACACACACACACACACTAGCCTTATTATAATTGACCGACATCATGGCTTCCGTTGTCACCTACACACCTAGCCCGACGGTGAGGCTGATGCAGTCTAAGGTTTCTCAACAATGACAACCGTCTTTGGCAACATGACGTAAAGATTTCAGCTTGTTCTTTGTCAAATCCGTGCACCATTTGCATCGAGGCACTTGTCATATAGTAGCATATTCCAGACCATTTAAAGACTGTATCAATCTTACCTGCTGTTTGTCGAAACGGTCCCTTTCTTCTCCTAAACTAGTTTCCGACATTTTACTCTTCATCCGTGATGGCACATGTCGTATCGAATTCATCTTTTACTGTAGCCAAGTTTTTTTTTTTCCTCCACAAATTTTACGCTGACGTGAGAACAGTCTGACAACGAAGCGGCACCGACTTGGGTGTAATTTCGTCTATATACGTTATCGTGAATAAAACACTGAGTAAAGAAAAGTCTCTGATGGTCTCCCGGCTGTACGGCTTCAGAAATTATTTCGGTTATGGCTCACCTAGACTCTGAACCTCTCACTTAAAATCTGGTCCTGCAGTAAAATTATTGGTCTGATTGCGCGAGCCAGCACTCTGTCGGAGAGAAACGCAGGGTGACAACGTACGTCAGAGACGGAGACAGAGACGTCCTCCCAAGCGTCACACGTGATGTTAAAAATCACGCCTACTGTTGCCTCATTTCAGGAAGCAGAAAGCTGATATTTAAAAAAAAAAAAAAAAAAAAAAAAAGGCGTCTGTGCCCAAATGTTATTTTTATCCTTAATGTTATTTTTGGTATTGGCATCCCCTTGATTATATTATACGAAAAGCAACAGAAGAGTACAAAAAAAGAATCAAAATGGCAAACGAACCAAAAGTACCAGTATCAGCTCTGATTCGGACTCAGGAAACGAAGTAACACAGCTGAAGTACACAAAACGTACACAATTAACGCGTGATCAGTGGGTTTGGAAGGTTGGCCTAAAAAAAAATAATTTAGCCCAATCATCCTTTATAAGGTATTCCTCCTTGCAACCTGAAAAAAAAACCCCACCGTGGACCTGGCAGAAGAAGAAGAACACTAACATTATGGAAGTAGCAGTGGGCAAATTCCCTCAGGAAATTATTCTGTCCATTCTTCCAGGTGAATACAGATTGATCCAATGAAACAGTGATCCAACACGTGTGTATACACTGTTAAAATACGTTTTAAAATACAGTATGTGAGCAGTCTGTGTATACTGCAGAGTTAATTATAGGGTAACACTGGGATGAACAGGTTAGACCTGTTTAATTTGGGATTTCTGCATACAGTGGATATATAAAAAATAAAAAAAAAAAGTCTTCACACCCTTGTTAAAATGGCAGGATTTTGTGATGTATAAAATGAAACCAAGATAAATCATGTCAGATCATTTTCCGCCTTCAAGTGAAGAACAAATAGAGAAGTTTTGAGAAAAATAAAAGAAGAAGGCAACATTTACAAAAACCTGTGCACACCTCATAAATAATACTTTGTTAAAGCAACTTTTGCTTGTAATACAGCAATCACTCTATGGGTAAGAGTCTATGAAATTAGAACATCTTGATTTGGCTATTTTATTCCACTCTTCCCTGCAAAATGCTCTAGATCTATGCAGTTGGTGGGGGAGCTCCTCTGTACAGCCCTTTTCAAGTCATTCAACCGGTTTTTGGTAGGATTTAGATCTGATTAGAGCCCCAGTCCCAGCTGAAGAGAAGCAGCCTTATAGCATGATGCTGCCACCACCATGCTTCACTGTGGGTGTGGTGTTCTTTGGGTGATAAGCTGTCTTGTTTTTAATTATGCCCAAACAGTTTTTTGCCACATTGTTTTGGCAAAATATAGTGTGGCTTTATAGTTATGGTCTGATGGTGTCTCTTTGGTGGTTCTGATCCATGAAGTGACTTCAGCTGTTGCATTAGTGCAGGATCACAGAGGAAGAGTCCTCAGTGTGTCACAGTTCAGCTGAGATCGTGTTGAATGTCTAGCCGTAGCATTGCATCTGCTACTAAAGGAATCATGGAGTTCCTTTAGAACTCCATGATGGAGTTCCATTATTATGCTGTGTGGACAGTTTTCAGCAGGAATTGCACCAAAGATCCAGCCATGGCCTTAGTTGAGTCAGCTTATCCAGAGATCATGGACAAGGCAGTATAGAAAAGCATTCTGTTTTTATTTACATTTTACACAGCGTCCCAACTTTTTTGGAATTGGGATTGTACATGCCCCGTATTCTACCAAGCATATCCTCTTATACCTCTGAGTCTCTTTGAAGTGTATAGTGACCAGGATACCAAATGGAAATTGAAACAATGTGTTTTATGGCAGGGTGGACACCCAGCTGATTAGCTCACCTTAAGGAACTGTATGTTAATTAACTTCCTGAGAATGAGTCAGTAGGAACAAAAGACAAAAAATCAAAACGGGGGGTGCCAGCATATGTGTGTGTGTGTGTATATATATATATATATATATATATATATATATATATATATATATATATATATATATATATATATATTGTGTGTGTGAGAGAGAGAAGAAAGAGCACACATCTTATTGCCTACTGTCTTATTGTTAAGACATTCACATAAGCATGCACAATGAAGTGAATATCAATGAATACTAGCAGCTGCTCAATTTAACTCAAGAATGAAGTTCAATAGTTCAATAGTGCAAAATAGTTAAGGCAACCAATTGCATTCAACAAAACATTTTATTATATAATATATCCAGGGAGAGGGCAGATCAGTTTTTCCTTAAATGAAAAACATAGTCTTTCAGTCTTCATAGAAACTCATTCGGCCTTCTACAGGGAGAGAAAGATGGCAGAAAGCAGGCCAAAAACCAATAAATATAATGTTAAAAAAAAACTTCTATAGATCTGTGTCTTACCATGGTTGGCTATGCAGCATTTGGATGCACCAATCGGTCAGAGAAAGGGATCCGGATGTAATGCTTCCCAAAAGACACAGACAGGAGAACAAAATGGTTGGCCCAAGTCAGCAGAAGCAACCTGACCATCACAAGATATTATAATAACAGAAAACTGTGTGCAGTAAGTTATGTTTATACTGTGCATTTCACTCGTGGATCAAGGTTCAGCGTGTTTTACTGTCATACAGTGGGGGAAAAAAGTATTTGATCCCCTGCTGATTTTGTACGTTTGCCCACTGACAAAGAAATGATCAGTCTATAATTTTAATGGTAGGTGTATTTTAACAGTGAGAGACAGAATAACAACAAAAAAGATCCAGAAAAACGCATTTCAAAAAAGTTATAAATTTATTTGCATTTTAATGAGGGAAATAAGTATTTGACCCCTTCGACTTAGTGCTTGGTGGCAAAACCCTTGTTGGCAATCACAGAGGTCAGACGTTTCTTATAGTTGGCCACCAGGTTTGCACACATCTCAGGAGGAATTTTGTCCCACTCCTCTTTGCAGATCCTCTCCGAGTCATTAAGGTCATTTTCAATGCCCTGGCTGAGGGAAGGAGTTTCTCACCCAAGATTTTACGGTACATGGCCCCGTCCATCGTCCCTTTGATGCGGTGCAGTTGTCCTGTCCCCTTAGCAGAAAAACACCCCCATAGCATAATGTTCCCACCTCCATGTTTGACGGTGGGGATGGTGGGGTCATAGGCAGCATTCCTCCTCCTCCAAACACGGCGAGTTGAGTTGATGCCAAAGAGATCTGACCACACCTGACCACAACACTTTCACCCAGTTGTCCTCTGAATCATTCAGGCAAACTTCAGACGGGTCTGTACATGTGCTTTCTTGAGCAGGGGGACCTTGCGGGCGCTGCAGGATTTCAGTCCTTCACGGCGCAGTGTGTTACCAATTGTTTTCTTGGTGACTATGGTCCCAGCTGCCTTGAGATCATTAACAAGATCCTCCCGTGTAGTTCTGGGCTGATTCCTCACCGTTCTCATGATCATTGAAACTCCACGAGGTGAGATTTTGCAAGGAGCCCCAGACCGAGGGAGACTGACAGTTTCTTCCATTTGCGAATAATTGCACCAACTGTTGTCACCTTCTTACCAAGCTGCTTGGTGATGGTCTTGTAGCCTGACATCCTTGGACAGCTCTTTGGTCTTGGCCATGGTGGAGAGTTTGGAATCTGATTGATTGATTGATTGCTTCTGTGGACAGGTGTCTTTTTACAGGTAACAAACTGAGATTAGGAGCACTCCCTTTAAGAGAGTGTTCCTAATCTCAGCTCATTACCTGTGTAAAAGACACCTGGGAGCCAGAAATCTTGCTGACTGATAGGGGATCAAATACTTATTACCCTCATTAAAATGCAAATCAATTTATAACTTTTTTGAAATGCGTTTTTCTGGATTTTTTTGTTTGTATTCTGTCTCTGACTGTTAAAATACACCTACCATTAAAATTATAGACTGATCATTTCTTTGTCAGTGGGCAAACGTACAAAATCAGCAGGGGATCAAATACTTTTTTTCCCCCACTGTATATACATGACTGCAATGGAATTGTGATTGGCAATTATGGGGTAATATGTGGAACGTGTGTGGAGATTAAACTTATAAGCCACTCTGCAGGCACATTTTGGGGAAGAGCAATTTTCAAGAACATAAAAAGGCCAGCTGAAATTGAGTTTTGATGCTGTTCCAACCATATTTGTGTATCACCCTGAGCCAAAGAGGAGGAAGAGTCCTGCAATGAGAAGTACCACAGAACCTCCAGTATATGCTCATGCAGTGGCCAGTGACCACATGTACTGTCCTAAAATGAACTTCGGTATGAATAATGTGAAGTAATTATTTATACATTTCTAATTTCAATTATGACTAGCTTACACACCATCCCTGTAACTAACAAATCCATGTCATCATTTCAGAGATAGAGGGTGGAAGTGAGGAAAATGAGAGAAGGGAAAGTGAGGAAAGAGAGGACAAGGCACGACACGATGGAAGCAAGTGGTGGCTTACCACTACAGTGGAAATTCCACTAATGGGCCAAAGTACAAGCCAATCATCCTCAACATTATTGAAAAAGCAGCTTCCAAAGGGCTTCATGTGGTTAACATCACCACCGATATGGTCAGCCCTAATCGGGCAATGTGGAAGGCCTTTGGAGTGGACCAGAACAAAACATCTATCACACATCCAGCAAGACCAGCAGGAGGCTATACTTCATGCCAGATGTCCCACATCTAGTGAAGAACTTGAAGAGTGCCTTGGTTTGTGGACAGATGTTTAAAATTCCACCAGATACAGCAGAGAAGGAGAACCTCTCCTTCAGTGAAGTTTCAGTTGGTCCATTGAAAGATTTAGTGGATTTTCAAGAGGGGATTGAAAATTGCTCCAAATGTATCATGTAAAACCCTTCAGCCCAGTCATTTTGACAACATGAAAGTGGGCCCTGCAATGAATGTCTTCAGCAAGGCAACAAGTGCAAGTCTGAAGTACATGTTGGAGCAGGAACAATGACCCCCCTCTTACCAGACAACAGCATGGTTTCTGGAGCAGGTGAACCATTGGTTTGACATCATGTCCTCTCACCACCCAGTAATGGCGCTAAGCAGGCACAAGATGGAGGAGTACCAAAAGGCCATCAACTTCCTCCAGTATATGATCCACCTCTTCCGTGGGCTGAAGATTAGAAGAACAGGTAGCTGGAAGCCTGTGCAAACAGGAATTGCGACGCATCTACAATTCTATCAATCCAACAAGATTTGTTGGCCCAGGGACACGTTTGTGTTGACCAGCAGGTTTACCCAAGACTGTCTTGAAAACCTATTCAGCGGCATAAGACAGAGGAATCCAGTCCCAACTCCAGTGGAGTTTCACCAGGCACTGAGATGAATATCAGTTGGGCAGTTTCTTGCGACAGTGAAATCAGGAAGCTATCAGGAGGATGACAACAGCCTTTTGGCAGACTTTCTGGACATATTTGCCAGGCCTGGCCTCAGAGTGGAGGAGCTGATGGAGTGCAGAGCTGCTCCTGACCTCACAAAAACTGAGACCTGTGCTCTCTACCATCTTACAGGCTACATTGTAAATAAAGTAATCAGAAATTCCAACATTTGTGATGAATGCCAAAGTGCACTTAAACACAGTGATGACAGTCCTGGAAAAGAGCACACTATTTTACTGAAGCTGAAGGAATTCAAGCCAGGTGTCCTCACCAAAAAACTTGATCACTGCCATGGAGGAGTTTGGTCTGACCTTTGCTCCTACAAATGTCCCACCACCTAGCGTGGCTTCAGCTTCGCTAGGTATTGAGGGTCTGTTTTGCCTGTTTTTCTGGTCCTGTTTTTTTTTTTTTTGCCTGTTTTTCTGGTTTTTCTTGTCTTATGTCATAGTTTCACTGATTGTATATATGCTGTTCATGTCATATTCCTGCTCCAGCCTGATATATCTGCTTCAGGAAATGTGAGAAAAATCTGATTGTGGTAGCTTTGGCACTTGACAGAAAAGGGTTTCTGACCAATTTCAGACAATATTCTATTCTATCTTACTCTTACAGCCTCACCATCATCCCACCAGCTCCAACACTCCACCACTCCAACAGCCCCACTAACCAGCTTCGTCATCACTCCACCGCTTACAGGAATGGCAAGCTCTACCAGCCTGGTCATCACTCCAATCTCCACTCATAAGCCACCCTGTTGAAAAAACAAAAACAAATGAGACTCTCTCTCTCTCTCTCTCTCTCTCTCTCTCTCTCTCTCTCTCTCTCTCTCTCTCTCTCTCTCTCTCTCACACACACACACACACACACACACACACACACACATTCTCTCTCTCTCTCTCTCTTTCTCTCTCTCTCTCTCTCTCTCTCACACACACACACACACACACACAAGTAGGGGTGTTTGTGTGGATATGTTGTTTTATTTCGCTTTATTAAATAAATAAAATAAAGAAAAACAGCTGGAACTTGAGACTTACTGCATCAATGACCACAGGGATTAAAACTTCTTTAACTGCTTTAAAATTCTCTATCACCTCCTAAAAGAGAGAGAAAAAAGTGTTATCTTAAGATAATGTAAAATTAAATGTCATCCAAAAAATTCTCGTTATGTTGGTCCAATAAGCACACTGTAATGTTCTCTTTAGTTTGTACTCAAAAAAATCACATAAATGTTTCATCAGTCTGATCAGTTGGGTTGCAATTTCAAATGCCAGTTTATTAGGTACACCAATCTAAACCTAATACAGTCTAACTTTAACAACAAATCTAGTCACAGAAGATAAACTTTGCATGTTAATGAACACCAATAACTGTAGTTAATTTGAGGTAAATGTAGGCCATAACATCTGGTTATGGTAGCTCGTGAAGCGTTGCTCAGGCTAGCTGACAGCACTAAGAACCTAACTAGATATTATCTAACGATAAACATTAACTAAAGCTGGCTACATAAAATACCACTATTGACTAGATTCATGAGAGGTCAGCTAATGCAAGTAATTTCATCAACTTACCAGCGATTATGTTTTGGGGAAAAACTGAAATGAATGGGGTTTGGTGCTGGAACTATTCAGTGTTTGGAATTATCGGTTGCCCCATGACACGCATCACTTCCGCATTCTCTGATTCCTGCAGAAGTCTATGGGAGTGTCTCAGCTCTCTTTTTCAACGCTGCCTAAACCTATATGATTTTTATATCACCACATTGTTCACCATGAAATATGGATAAAATGATACCAAACATTCCCTTAGTAATATTGTTATTAAACACAGTTTAGATTATCAGGTTAAGTTCACATGGTATCTCTGAAACACATTCCTGATCATTTTAAACCTTAATCAAATTGCTGCCACAATTTTAGAAATCTATTACAGGGCAAGGCCGAAAACTACTTCTGAATGTGTGTGATCTCCGATCCCTCAGACGTCACTGTCTTAAAAACCGTCATGAGTCTGTAACGGATATCCTGACATCTCAGGAATACTTTGGTAAACCTTTGTCAGTCAACACCATTCACCGCTGTATCCACAGATGCAAGTTAAAGCTTTACTATGCAAAGCAGAAAATTCATCAACACTGTCCAAAAGCGATGCCGACTTCTCTGGGTTCGGTCTCATCTGAGGTGGACAGCAGCACAGTGGAATCGTATTTTGTGGTCTGACAAGTCAACATTTCAAATAGTTTTTGGACAAAACAGCCGTCTCGTTCTCCGGGCCAAAGTGGAAAAGGACCATCCAAGCTGTTATCAGCGTCAGGTCCAAAAGCCAGCATCTGTCATGGTATGGGGATGTTTCAGTGCCCATGACATGGGTAACTTGCACATCGGTGAGGGCACCATTAATGCAGAAAGATATGCAGACATTTTTGAGCAACATATGCTGCCATCCAGAGCAGGACAACGCCAAACCACATTCTGCCTGGATGGTTGCGTAAGCAGAGACTGTGGGTGCTAGCATGGCCTGCAGTCCTGACCTGTCTCCGATTGAGAATGTGTGGCGCATTATGAAGCGCAAAATAAGGCAACGAAGGCCCCGTACAGTTGCGCAGTAGAGGAAATGCATAATGGATGAATGGGGGAAAATTCTGCTTGCTAAACTTAACCAACTGGTGTATTTGGTGCCCAAACGCTTAATAAGTGTTATTAAAAGAAAAGGTGATGTTACACAGTGGTAAACAGTCGAGTGCCCCCTTTCTGAGTTGGACAGTCTCCAAATGAATCCATTACACAACTTTTAGAAATGATTCCATTTTAAAAAACGAACTTTCACTATAATAGGCATAGGGGTCAGACTCGAGTAGACAGGGCTCACTGAACTGTTTGCCTGTTGCCAAGCTTGATGAGAGCTAAGTGTCTGTCACTGCAAGGTAACAAGCAAAACCTGGTATGGATTTTCAGAGAGGTGGCGACTCTTACGCAATGAAAGCGGAATGGATTCATTTGGAGATGGCTCGAATATTCTGTGACCATCCATGGAAAAAAAATAACTGGCGTCCTGAGGTGAGGACGGTTACCACACAGCATTCAGACCCTCTTGAGCACAGTAACATATAGACAAAAGATTTACTAGTAAATCTTGGATAGTAAAAATGGATATCGTAGCCATTTCAGCCCATGAAATTGCTGATTGTTTGCTGGTTTTTCTTTTCTTGTTGGCAGTCGTAGCTCAGTGGTTAAGAAATTGGGCTACTGATCAGGAGGAGTTCAAAACCCCAGCACTGCCAAGCTGCCACTCTGGGTCCTTGAGCAAGGCCCTTAACCCTCAACTGCTCAGATGTATAAATAAAATAAAATGTAAGTTGCTTTGGATAAGTGTGTCTGCCAAATGCTGTAAATGTAATGTAACTCTCTGTCCCCTTGTTAACACTTTTTTCTCCTTTGTTCCTCTGTAACTCTTCCCAACCAGGTACAGACCGATAAAGCCATTCGTGTATTTCTCTGTCTCCCTGAATACCATTTGCGCGCATTCACATACCTCCCCAAATAACATCTGCTCCATGTCTATTCCATGACTTCCTGAAAACCATATATGGAGTACTTAACCCATTGTCTTTGTTGTGTGCCAAGCCTGATATATACTCTGCCTTTTTTTGTAATAAATGAGAGACCTTGCCATTTTAATTCTGTGTGTTTGTGTGTCATTCAGCAAACTCTCCCAATGCCTTGGTGAGAGAAGCGTGTAGTGGGGCGTAAAATCCTAACAGTTTTCTGTGGGCTCATCCTGGGATATCGATTCAAATCCTAACACTCATACTCATAGCTTCAACTCACCCGCAGAATCAGCAATTCTCACACAGTGGCTCAACATGTACTGTAGCTAGCTACATTAACTAGTAGCTGTTCTTAATGATTATAGTAGCTAATGTTTTAAATGAACAATTCTCTGTTTGGAGTAATATTAATAAATAAATTGAGCTTCATTCAGTGACATACATCAGAACTTGTATCTCCATATTTTGTCATTTTTATGTTTTTCATAAATCAGTGCTATTGGTCTGTCTGTGTGTTTTACAAATATTTAACCAATGAAAAGTATTAAAAGAGCTTGTGACTTAAGTCATTAGAAATGAGCATTTAAGTGCTTTATTTTCTTGGGTTGCTTTTGAAGTATGACTTCTGATGGTCATTGTCCATCTGCACTGTGAAGCACTGTCCAATGAGTTTTGAAGCATTTGGTGGAATCTGAGCAGATAATATAGCCCTATACACTTCAGAATTCATCCTGCTGCTTACGTCAGCAGTCACATCATACATACATAAATAAATAAATAAATAAATACATACATACATAAATAAATAAATAAATAATAACTT
Organism: Cranoglanis bouderius; assembly: GCA_023630585.1. NCBI lineage: Eukaryota > Metazoa > Chordata > Actinopteri > Siluriformes > Cranoglanididae > Cranoglanis > Cranoglanis bouderius. The sequence goes on from CM042565.1 coordinate 5,387,524, forward strand.
TATTTTATAGAGCGTCTTTAAAAGCAGCTTCTCAAAGCGCTGTACACAAAATAAGCAGTACATAAGACAATAATTAAAAAAAATAAAAGTAAACATCAACAAGCAAATGCTAGTTTAAAAAAATATGTCTTCAGTTGAGCCTTGAAAATGTCATAGGTCTGAGCATCCCTAAGTTCAAGAGGAAGAGAGTTCCAAAGGGTAGGAGCATAGACAGAAAAAGCCCCGTCACCCATAGATCTTAAACGGGTTTCTGGAGCAGTCAACATATTAGACTGAGAAGAGCGCAGTCTGTGATTTGGGGTGTAAGGAATTAACAATGCGGATAAATAATGAGGTGCCAAGCCATGTAATGCTTTGTATGTCAGCATCATAATTTTAAAATTGATACGGAACCTGACCGGGAGCAAGTGCAAGGACTCCAAAACAGGAGTAATATGATTGCATGCCCTGGTCCCAGTCAGGATCCTGGCAGCCGAGTTTTGTACATATTGGAGCTTATTAAGTGTGAATTTAGAAACTCCTGCTAAAAGAGCATTCCAGTAATCTATCCAAGAGACAACAAATTTAGAGTTTATCAGCTTTTCAGCTACAAAGAAATTTAGCATAAGGCACAATCTTGCTATATTTCTGAGGTGAAAAAAGGATGCTTTAACAGTGCTCTGTACAAACTAATCAAATGTAAGACTGGCATCAAAAATAACTCCAAGGTTCCTCATTTTACTTTGAGTCTCCAATACAGAGCCATCAACAGACAGAGTCAGTAAATACAAGGGAACCAGCTCTATTGGCAGCCATACTGTACATGCCCACACTATAAGATGAGGTGGTATACTTTGGATCATGAGCTGTTCCTTCCCTTCTCCATACTCTTCTCTTCCCATCATTCTGATATAAGTCTAGCTAGCTGTCACTACCATCTTCAGGTACAAAATGTTGACCTAATTTTAGAAAAGTGTTGATGCTCATACTTATGAGGAGAGACTGAAAACTAAAGAAGAGGGCAGACTAACGCCCAAGAATTTAATTCAAAATTCAGGGAGGGGAAAAAAAGTCCTGGTACAGTAGATTGACTGTGTTTATTATTAGTTATAGATTATGTGTAGCATCCATCATAGGTCCAGTGATGTTTTTCCTTATTGCCATGAACATGAAGAACAAACTTGTCCTTGGAAAGAATATTCTCGCAAGATTAAACTCGCATGAACACAAGAATGGACAACAAACTTGCTATGTAAGGAATAAAACACTGGGGAATACTATTATACACTCATCATCCACTTTATTAGGAACACCTGCACATTCATGCAGTTATCTAATCAGCCAATTCTGTAATCCAAAAAATCATGCAGATACAGGTCAAGAGCTTCAGGTAATGTTCACATCAAACATAAGAATTTACATTTACATTTTAACCTATTTGTGTTTGTTTTAAACTCTCTATGGATAAGATTTTACTTTTTTTTTTTAATCGGAGCTCTAAGATTTCAGATTTTGAGAATTCTAAACAAATCCTAAATGTTCAAAACAAAAAAAAAAAAAACAGTTTTTTTTTTTCTATGAATTTTTTATTTATTTATTTTTTAACAGTATTTTTTTCATGTGAATTAGGTCATATGTGAATCATCCGGGAATTCCAGGGAAATGTAGACTTTCAGAGTGGCCAATCTAGCCAATCACATTTATCTGCCACACTTGTGCCATGACTGAGGAGAGGAGAGGACTAAAAAAAAAAAAAAAAAGTGTAAGATGAGCTGGAATGAGGTGTATCTGAAGCTTTTATATTCTTCTCAAATAGTTACTGTTCTACAGTGATGCCAAGCAAGTAAAGTAAATGCCCAGTGTAACTATTTAGGTAATGTTCAAACCTGACCTGTTACATACTGTACAAAGAGATACTGTTTCCAAACCTTGTAGTAAAATTCTAAAAATGTATCAACAGTTTCAGAGCTGTGCAAACATACTACAAGGCACAAGAGGCATAAAACAGCAGTGAAGTGCACATCACTGTAAAATATATGCTTAAAATATTTTCCTATAAATGTTCACTATATGCACAAATGTACAGTGCCTCCACTAATATTGGCACCCTTGGTAAATATGAGCAAAGTAGGCTATGAAAATTTGTCTTTATTGTTTAACCTTTTGACCTTTTAACCTTGTTCAAAACATTCACAAAAATACTCTACTCTCATGGATATCAAACAATTGCAATATTGGTTAAATATAGGTGTACAACAAATATTGGCACCCTTTTAGTCAATACTTTGTGCCACCTCCCTTTGCCAAGATAACAGCTCTGAGTCTTCTCCTATAATGCCTGATGAGGTTGGAGAATACATGGCAAGGGATCTGAGACCATTCCTCCATACAGAATCTCTCTGGATCCTTCAAATTTTGAGGTCCATGCTGGTGGACTCTCCTCTTCAGTTCACCCCACAGGTTTTCTGTGGGTTTCAGGTCAGGGGACTGGGATGGCCTTGGCAGGACCTTGATTTTGTGGTCAGTAAACCATTTTTGTGTTGACATTAACATTTATGGCATTTGGCAGACGCCCTTATCCAGAGCGACTTACATTTTTATTTAATTTATACATCTGAGCAATTGAGGGTTAAGGGCCTTGCGCAAGGGCCCAACAGTGGTGGCTTGGCGGTGCTGGGATTTGAACTCCCGACCTTCCGATCACTACCAGGCAGCTACCACTGCTCTGCTGATTTTGATGTACGTTTTGGATCATTGTCCTGCTGGAAGATCCAACCATGGCCCATTTTAAGCTTTCTGGCAGAAGCGGTCAGGTTTTCATTTAATATCTGTTGATATTGATATTGATAGAGTCAGTGATGCCATGTATCCTAATAAAATGTCCAGGTCCTCTGGCAGAAAAACAGCCCCAAACATTAAAGAGCCACCACCATATTTAACCATGGGCATGAGGTACTTTTCCATATGGCTCTGTGTGTTCCAAAACCACCTCTGGTGTTTATTGCCAAAAGGCTCTATTTTGGTTTCATCTGACCATAGAACCCGATCCCATTTGAAGTTCCAGTAGTGTCTGGCAAACTGAAGACACTTGAGTTTTTTTTTAATGAGAGTAGAGGCTTTTTTCTTGAAACCTTTCCAAACAACTTGTGGTGATGTAGGTGACTTTGGATTGCAGTTTTGGAGACTTTCTGACCCCAAGACGCAACTAACTTCTGCAGTTCTCCAGCTGTGGTCCTTGGAGTTTTTTGGGCCACTCGAACCATCCTCTTCACAGTGCCTTGTGACAATATAGACACACGTCCAATTCCAGGTTGATTCATAACATTTCCAGTTGACTGGAACTTCTTAATTATTGCCCTGATGGTGGAAATGGGCATTTTCAATGCTTGTGCTAGTTTCTTATAGCCACTTCCCATTTTGTGAAGCTCAACAACCTTTTGCCGCACATCACAGCTATATTCCTTGGTCTTACCCATTGTTATGAATGACACAGGGAATTTGGCCTATGTGTTAACTCATATTTATACCCCTGTGAAACAGGAAGTCATGGTTGAACAATTAGCTGCTCCTAGTCACCCAGATGTACTAAAAATATTTTAAATATCAATGGGAATATACTTCAAATATATTTTTCTCATATGAATTCATAGGGGTGCCAATAATTGTTACACACCTATATTTAACAAAGTTTTTTTTTTTTTTGGATAAACCTGTTGTGTTTGCAATTGTTTGATATCCATGAGAGCAGAGTATTTTTGTGAATCTTTTTGAACAAAAGATCAAAAGGTTAATAAATGAAACAAGAACTTCTAACAGATAAGTATTGAAGTAAATTAAAGTAAATAACACTTAATATTTGGTTGCATATCCCTTGCTTGCAATAACTGCATCAAGCCTGCGACTCATTGACATCACCAAATTTTTGAAACAGAGAAATAGATAGATGAGCCACAAAAGTTCTGGAACCAATATTAACCTCTACCAAAGTGATGGAAAGGCCCAAGCGTGGAGAAAGCAAGGATCTGCTCATGATTCAAAACATACAAACTCATCAGTCAAGTATGGTGGAGGTAGTGTCATGGATTGGGGTTGCGTGGCTGCTTTTTTGTTTAATGGGAGTGTAACGCCTCAGCACAAGCAGCATCATATAATTCACAAAATTATAACCAGAAGAAATAAAACAATGGGCCTTCTCAGCCAGAGAACCCACAAGAAACTCTGGACCAAAATGTCTCCACTCAGGAAGCCATAAAACAAGGAATCCACACCCAGACACCAAGGAGCCACTTAAATCCAGCGTGTGCATCTGCCTTATCTCAACCAACATGGCAAGCGTTAAGGGCCTTGTGTGTGTGTGTGTGTGTGTGTGTGTGTGTGTGTGTGTGTGTGTGTGTGCGCGCGTGTGTGTGTATATGTTAGATTAGTTTTTATGTCATAGAGTAGTTCAATAAAATCTCATCTGCTTTTAAATATACGTGTTCTTTTGCTTACAAGTGTCTACTGCCTTGAATTGCGATTCTGCTACATGCTCTTAAAATAATGTTTCACTATGTTTAGGATATTATTGCCAGTGGCCACGGAGGTAAATGCATAATTAATGAATACACTAGGTTCAACTTATCGCTGGACGAATAGTTGATCAGTAATACTAAATTAGTCAAATTTCCCTTTACGAGCTGATCTGTTAATCTCTCCTACATCTTTGGAGGAGAATAAAGATAGCTCAATTTAAACAACTAATTTTTACTTACGTAAAATGGTGGAGAATATATCAAATTAACCCAAACAGCTAATTTTCACTACAGGAGTTTATTAGACAGTTTGAACTTCAGGCTGAGTTTTCTCACAAATGCTCAAAACTCAGAAAATATTCATCAAATTGCTTAACTAATTGGATGGTTCATGTAAGGAGACTTTGCTGATTGTTTTTGTTCAAGAAATATGTAGATATGTACAGTGGGAATTATTTGATTCATGGCTCTTTAAAAACATGTGAATATTTAGCAAAAGCCAAAGCTGATGGTGACATTTTGAATGGGAGTGAATGGGATTCTTGACCCTAGTGCCAAACAAACACTTATAATTTGAAATGTATATGTTGAAACAATTAGATATTTTGAGGTTTTTTCAAGGTGGAGTAGCTCAACAGTAAAGCTTGAATGGAGTTTCTACGTGAAACTATATGGATTTTAGACGATTTATTGAAATCATGAATTCAGACAAAATTTACTCTCAAAGGTAGAGTGGTGATGATGAGTGAAAGATGAGTGCAATCTGTCTGTAATTTGGCATGCTAGGTCCTGATTTACCCAGGTTTGAAAATATGAATTTTGGTGGTTATAGTTTGAGAATTGAACAAATTAGAGCAGTTAAAAAAATCTTTTTTTTAAAAAAAACCTTTTAATATATTCCTTTGGGGGAAGGTGGGGTGGGAGCGCTTCAGAGTGTTGCTAAATGGCAACTGTAATTATAATAATTATAATCCCCAAAAGCACATGATCCTGCAGAATTTTGTGGCTCTAAGTCAAAAAATGTGACCTGTGAAAATGGAAGAAATTTGTGAAGAAGAAGATTAAAAAGAACATTATTTGGCTCTATAAAGCAAACATAATTAGCTGTCTCTGTTTTTTTGAGGAAGAACTGCACACAAGCTCCAAATAATGAAGTGCTTAGTTAATAACGAATGCATCAGGTTTGCATAACATTAGTTATGACGTGTTTCGGGAAACACTTGTTAATTAAATAATGTTCTAATGAATGCGATAATGAGGTACTTAGTATTACAAACATTTTGGGAAACCCACCCCAGATTGTGAAAGTGAGAGGTTGGTGAGGGAATGCCTGTTTACTGCAGCTGTAACATAGGTGAGAACAGGAACTAACTTGTCTCTCAGACGTTTCACAACATTAAATCTACTATAAACCTTTAAAATGCAGATGTGTCATTCATTAATAAATTAAACATTGTACTTGTTGGCAGATCGGTTTTACAATCAGATTCACTGCCTGTGGCCAGCAAGTGCATTTGGGTTATGATGCACTCCTTGTGGGAAAAAAACGATCATGTAGGAGAACACAGTTGATGTTACAGATTTTATTTTATTTTAATAATCACACTTGCATGATGTTTGATGAGTCAGAGAACACTTTCAGGTTTAAAAAGCCGAATACACTCTCTGGACTGTGAGGGACATTATTGTTATACTAATGATGTTACTAGACCTCACTCTACACATGTGCCTGTCTGAAGTTTGAGGAGGGGGGTTTCTTAACCTGCTTGACACTTTTCCAGAAGTTTGTCTCTTCTTTTTGACAGTTACTTGCTCTTCATGATGCTTTATGTTTGTTTAGGTACAGTAAAGTGCTAAGGACTTCCAAGAACAGGTATATTTTGTGATGGGCATTGAAGGCATTGTTTTGACACAATGTCTTAAAGCCTGTGGTAAATTACTGTTACCATCTGACTGATGATGTTTGAAGCTTTGAACATCCCTGAAACACTGGAAGAGGTTTGACTGTGTTGGCAATATCCTTGTATCCTGCAAACTATAATGGCATGTGAAACCACTGGTATGTGCTTGATATGAAACATTGGGAGACTGATGCATTATTAATGCATTATTATTTAACTTATCTTAAACTCAGATGTTTTTTGTAATAGTTAAATGACTTAGTGTTTTATAATAATTGTTAGAGATCTGCTGCTCAAACTCCAATGTTTAAGGACATTCGCACTTGAGCACAACGAATTGTGGGGCATTTGACAATTGTGCACTATACTTGATCCAGCTGATGGGGTGCAAACCATTCACGAAACAGATTCCACTTGGCATATGAGACCTGTGTTCCTCAGTTTCCCATTTATTCCAAGGGGCCAAGTGCACAGGCACAGGTGACCTGTATCAAATCTCTCCATCCATTTGAAAGCGAATCACCTGCAGCACTCCCCTGGTGCCCCTACTTTTATTTTAGCCAATTTTAACCACTGCAGGCTTAATTTTAAGCTTATCAGTGCAAGAGTTATTTGTACATGGATTTATCAATATGTAAAGTGTGAGACACAAGACAATAAACTTTTAGACAAATGCTATGGAAACATCAAAAACACCTACACTGCAAAACTGAAACCTCCTCTGCCAAACTCTGATCATAACATGGTACATTTAATACCAGGTATACAAGACTGTGCTCAAAAGGAACAAGCCATTGTAGACTGTGATGGTATGTGGGGAGGATGGACTAGAGGTGCTGAAAGGGTATTTCTTGTGCGCCGACTGGGACATTTTTTACGACACGTCAATGGGGCTACAGTAACAGTAACATTAAGTTTTGTGTGGATAATGTACTACCCAAGAAGGACATAATTGCATACAGTAATAAACCACACATTACGAAAGACGTAAAGAACCACATTAATAGGAAAAAGCAACTTTCAGGAATTGTGACAGAGGGGCACTGAAAACAGTGCAAAAATAACTTAATCAGTTTTTAAAGGTGGCCAGGAGGCAGCAAAAGGATATAGAGCAAAATTTTCCTAACATATTCAAAACATCAAAACTCTATGGAAGAATCTATGGAACTCCATGAGGGTTATAACCAACTTGGAAACAAACAGGAATCATCTCATCACTACAGATGATTTTAAGAAGGCTGATTTAATTTTATTTCAGGTTTGAAACCCACAACTTCACTCAGGAATGCACCAGTGTCATGGAAACTATTTTGTGTGATTTGGAGAGCAGACTTGTGGCAGAGCCATATAAAGTTCAGCTACTTTTCCATCAGGTATGCACCAAAAAGTCTACAGACCCTGACTGGAGCTCACCCATTCTCTGTACTCTGTACTTGAGCAGTCATCCACACAGCTACATCATTAAGTTCTCTGGTTATACTGCTATTTTAAGCTTATTGTATAAAGGATTTGGTACATCAAATTATCAGTCTGAAGTAACAAAATTTGCCCAGTGGTGTGATGATGGTGAGATGGTGTTTGATCCAAAGGCAGTAGGTGACAATAGTCAGGTAATCATCCACGACACTCCCATTAACACATTCACATGGAAAACCTATGTTGGTAGTCTGTGTTCCAGATTACAGAACATGGCATATTTTTTAAGAAAGCTTAGATTCTATGAAATTGGTGAAAAACTTGTTTTTATTTGACCAAACAGTTTTAGAGAGTTTAATTAGTTATGGGTTGTGGGCATGGTATGGCAGTCTTTCGGTTCAGTTAAAATATCAGATCAATTCCATAAAACCACTATTAAAGTCATAGGAAAAAAGAATACAAGTTTCTCCAGTCCATCTAATACATTTGCTCAGAGGAGCACAGAAAATAGTGGTGGACCCATCCCATGTCCTTCACTCCGAGTACCATCTACTACCGTCTGGCAGAAGATATAGAGTGTCATTAACATGCAAATTAAATCTATACCACAGCACTGTTGAATTCTCAATTCTGATTGGCTGACAGAGGTTCTGAGGTGTGCAATTATTTTTCAGTAAATGCACAGCTAAAGTAGTTCCAGTCAGGTCTTGACTGCATTACAGTTCCATATCAGGAATAACGGGGTGAAAGCTAGAATTATTTAAGTATATCTGACTAACGATTGGGCAATAAAACCTCTGACAAAAAAGTGCAAGTCAGCGAACAGCGATGATTGAAGATTGTTTTTATGTTAGCTGTACATTTTGCTAATAAAGGTTAATAGAAATAAAATAAATTCAGCAACACTTGAGGGCAGTGGAGTATGTGACTAATAAATTGTAAACTATAATACTCCCAGTCTACTACCAAATGTTCATGGAGTGGTTGCCTTGCTAGTCTCTGAGCACACTTGTCCTCTTGTTTTTTTTTTTTTAGTGTGACACCTGTCTGTTTTCAGACTACTGGACAGGTTATTTATTACCATTTGATTAAGACAATCACATGTGGACCATCCAAAACTATATTCACATATTCCATCTAAATTATATTCACAACTACACTGTTGTTGTACATGCATTCATTTTTCTTTCTTGAGGTGGAGACCCTAAGTGTACATATAAAAGGAACAAACGAGATAAGACAAGCAGATAGGTGATTATTTTATGTTTTTTTGTTTTTTGTTTTTTTTAATCACACCTGCAAGGGCAACTCAGTTCCCACGTTTAAAAGCAAAGAGCATATTACGAGCATACTTTATTACATTAATTAATCACATATGATTGAGATAAATTCACAAATAGCCTACATAGCCTTAATATGGTGGGGAAAAATGAGGCACAGATAGTCTAGTCATGCCGTTTGTCACAGAAACAATGCTGAAAAATCATGAAATCATGAAAAATGTTAAAGAAAGGTAAGGTAATGTTAGCTATGCCAGCATCTCCAGTTCCACGCAAGTCTTATGGTTACTTTGACCTAACCTTCGCGCATCAACAATAAACATTTTTCCCCATTAGGTTAAAGTTTGATCTAAAGAAGGGCTTGCATTAACGTTAACAGCCAGTAGGTGGCGAAATAAGTGGCGCTTTACTAGATCCATAGAGGTGGAGCTAGACTTGGTCAAGAGAGGTGGAGCTAGACGTCCAGCTCCACCCATTTGGCTCTGTAGTGAGCAGCCTCTCAAATTGAAGCCAAAAAGGTTATTTACCTGATGTGTTCTTAAGGTAGAGATGTCAAAGTATACTATTGGCAAAAACTCAAGTTTTCTGCAATTCAGCCTCAATGACGGCAGACCACCACACAAATATTAACTGGTTTTATGCTACTTCTCTGGATACCTTTTATTTTGCAGCTAATAGTTCAATAAATTGGAAAATAAGAAAGGGGAGCGTGTCAAGTGCCATCCCTATGTAGTACCTCTATGCAATGATCATAGGGGAAGTGCAAAAAAAAAGAGAGAGAAAAAAAAAGACAAAGCTTAATCTACTGAATAAATGCAAATAAAGAGTATCAGTGGACCGATTCATCTGTAGGTTGTGTGTTGCATAAAATAGTGTGATGCAGTGTTTGTAAATTGACTTAAATATGCAGACTATGTAATTGGCCAGGTGTGCCCAAGGTTTTGCCTACAGCTGTACAGTTAGTTTCAAATTTGCATACAACAACATTTATCTAGAAAAGAATGTTTTCAAAAGCAGCACCAAAATATTACACAGCAGTGAACGTGAAGTGAGGTTCAGTGAATGTATATTTGAATATTATTTGATAAATTAGTTAAGGGTTTTTTTTTGTTTGCCCTTCAGTTGTTCATTAATAGTTTTAATAAATTTTGAATACATTTTGAGCTATGTGTAATATGAAACATTAAAGTTAGCTTTTAAGGTTATAAAACATTGTTTTAATTATAATGTAAATTATACTTAGCAGGGGTAGTCATTCCTGAAAGTTAAACAGGAAGAGAAAACTCTAAAACTGTATACTATAAGCCTATATGGCCAGACTGGTTCAAGCTGATAGAAAGGCTACAGTAACTCAGATAACCTCTCTGTACAGTTGTGGTGAGCAGAAAAACATCTCAGAATGCACAACATGTTGAACCTTGAGGCAGATGGACTACAACAGCAGAAGACCATGTTAAGTATCACTTTTGTCAGCCAAGAACAGAAAGCTGAGGCTACAGAGGGCAGAGGCCCACCAAAACTGGATAGCTGAAGACTGGAAAAAACGTAGCCTGGACTGAAGAATCTTGATTTATACTGAGGCAGACAGATGGTAGGGTTAGAATTTAACACCAACTACATGGACCCAACCTGCCTTGTGTCAACAGTACAGTAGAACACCTTTAGGATGTGGTAGAACTGGAGATTTGCAGCATGAAAGTGCACCTGAAAGATCTGCAGGAACTGTGAGATGCAAACATGTCAATACGGACCAGAATATCAAAGGAATGTTTCTAACATCTTGTAGAATGAAGAACTGAAGCTGTTTTGAGAGCAAAGGGAGGCCCTACCCAGTATTAGTATAGTGTTCCTAATAATGTGCTATGTTAGTGTACACATTGGGACATTATTTAGTGTTTATTAAATGTACATTTACGATTTGGCATTTGTAGAGTATTTTTTCTTTACTGAAAATAATCAGTTATCCTTACTAAATGTTTGCACAGAAAAAATAATGCACACTTTGGCGACGGCCCCTTACTTGTTACAGAGTCTCTTGACCTCCAATTAAGGAAGATGGCGTCGCAAAACTGTTCAAAACACCTAAAGAAGGCTAAAAAAAAAATCCCTTTTCACCAGCTTTGTTTGAATGCTATTGGGAGGGGAAGTGTGAATTATCTACGAATAATGATTATAGCCTAAATTAAAGAATTACTACCTAAATTCGTCTGTTAACAGAAAGTATATAGGTATAATTGTCTGCATTTGCTCGTCACAACAAAAATATAGTGAAGCTGAATATTTAGTGTAGTATTAAGGCTTGCATGATGTTTTCCTATTTTAAAGAAATAAAAGAAGGGTTATACGGAGGGCCGTATGTGTGCTGGGGACCCGGATGCGGACAAAACACCTGCCTGCCTGCTGACAAAAGACTGAGCAGTCACATTTTTAGGTCCACCATGAGCTTAAAGCGGTTACTGAAGATGAATGGACGAATAAATGGTTGATAGCTTTAAAGCTGAATAGGCCACACGTTTTTAAAATGCAAGTTTTAAAATGGAGTCTGTTGAAATTTTGTCTCATATCGTGCTAAATTAACAAGAAAGGCAAGAAATTACTAGAGCCTGAGCCATACTTGGGCAGTGTGTAATTAAGTGTGTAACCTATCCGGCATTGCTTCTAGCTAGGCCATCCCTTTACTGTGGAAATTTAACCTTGTTTTATCGAACGAGCAAATTCCAAAAGCATATGCAATAGTGTCTAAAAAAAGGCATAATTTCAAACGATTGAAATTGCGTTGTAATTACTTTATGATATTGTTTTCTAGTCCAAAACCTGTGAATCTAAAAATATGAGAAGTGACTCTCGGTCACATGAACCGGATCAGTCAGGTTTCAGCCGCCAACATGCCACCCCTGACTGCTGTGCAGTGTGCACCCTTTTGGAAGTGCTGAGCCAAAATAGAATCGTCCCTTTTGGTAATGCATAGGTTGTGGATACTAATAGAGATTGTGTACTTTTGTCTTCTTTATTAAATTAAATATCTGAACAGAGTAAACGTCTCTTGATGTTGAAGGAAATGCTTTTTAAAATTAATTCCTGAAGCAAAATTTTTGCCATTATTTATAATTAGTAGGCTATTATATGAAATGATGTCATTTCACTATTGAGTGGCTTTGCTTAATTTTTATTTTATTTTATTTTACATTTTTACTTCAGTCGCAATACTTAATAAGTAGATGTTTATTGTAAATTTTTTTAAAAAGCAATAAGGCAAGCTTTATTGTTAAGATAAAGCATGACCTTGCTAATTGATGCGGTCACATTCTGCGACGTTCAAAAAGCAGGCGTGGCTAAAGGACAGAGGTGTGTTAGGGAGGGAGAGCTGCGATTGGTTCTCGTGAACCGTAAGTTCTGTAATTTAGAGTCTAGAAGACTTTAAAACATAAGACTTGACAGAGGACAGGAACAAAACAGTCAGGACGCCATATATTTTAATTTTTGGAGGTAAGATAGATTATTATTTTTTTATAATGCCGATTCATTTTCTTTTTAGAAATCAAGCTGTTGAACACGACACTCAGTGACTATTCAGCAGGCTACTGCATCTCGTGTTTTCATCGTTTCAGTTTTTAAAGAAAAAGTGCTTATATAAATTGTAAACAGAATTAAACTTATTTTAAACGCTTAATGTAAACACTAACGATAAGAGAGTAGATTTCTGTTCATCAGGAAATATCAACTGATCTTATATCGTGTCCTATCTCATAAATCTTACATGGATGAAAGGTAACTCCTGAAGATCAGACGATGAAAACCCCGCATCCACTTCACATCGTTACTCCACTAAGAGAGAGTGTGCTACTCTCTAATTTAGCCGGTACAGCTGTATATCTGAAGCTGGACTCATGTCAGCCTACAGGCTCGTTTAAAATCCGAGGCATCGGTCACTTGTGTAAGATGGTAAGTCAATCATGTCTTTCATTCCTAATGTGTGTTATTTCGAACTTTGTATCAGTGACAGTGTTTTTTGCCAAAAATCTATCAGAACAGGATCACTAGTTCACAACAAACTACACAAAAAAGTGGACTATGCTATGTTTTATAGCACATCTAAACAGAAACTCACCTTCTTCCTCGCTGCTTTGTTAGTGTAGTCATTACTTTAAAAAATATTAAAAGATGGACAACAGATAATTAAGGGGGGGAGGGGGAGAGGGGGGGCATTTTGCTAAAATGTTTACTAACATCAGTTTTGAATTTAGATCCGTAAAAACATTATATTATTAAAAACATAATAATAATAATAATAATAATAATAATAATAATAATAATAATAATAATAAAAACACAAATATTGATTTTAAATGAATCTGACCTGTGACATATTTCATCTCATTGCTTATAGTGGGCAGAAACTGGCTGTACTCGATTTGTCTGTTGCTCAGGTGAGTTGATAAACACTGTATGCAAGCATGGCCTATAACTTACACAAAACACAATAAAACAAAATCAAGAACCAGTTCCTTGCAGTCTGCTGTGCCAGATTTAGTTTATTTGGTTCTTTGAACTGGATTATTGTAGCTGGATTGAGTTGTTTATTCATGCTACACTTTCGTCTGGAATGTACTGATTATATCTACTTAGCTCCTCCCTCCGAGGAAGTGAGGACGGTGTGCAAGCTTAGGTGATTTTACACTTTCCCATGAGGTGGAAGAGCAAGAGGGAAAAGGCCTTGCACATACGGCTTAATTAGACTACGCCACGTCTACAGTGTAAAAACTAATCAGAGGTCGAGTAGACTGCATTAAAATATAGGTTTATAGGATAGGTTTATATTAATGTGTGGGGTGCCAAAAGTAAAAATGGATTCTTTTCTCTCTGACTTTTTTCAGCATTTGAGACCATTCTGATACATTTAGATAGGAACTTATTTCAAATAATAGTTTTAAGTTTCAGTGTAAATATTAAAATTAAATGTTAAATATAAATGTAAATATAAATGTTAAATGCAAATATAAATGTTTAACATAAACATAAATATTAAAAATACACCAATCAGCCATAACATTAAAAACACTGACAGGTGAAGTGCATAACATTGGTTATCTCGCTACAGTGGCACCTGTCAAGGGGTGGGATATATTAGGCAGCAAGTGAACAGTCAGTTCTCAAAGTTGATGTGTTGGAAGCAGGAAACATGGGCAAGAGTCAGGATCGGAGCAACTTTGACGAGGGCCAAATTGTGATGGCTACATGACTGGGTTAGAGCATCTCCAAAACTGCAGGTCTTGTGGGGTGTTCCATGCAGTGGTTAGTGTTAGGTTACCGGAAGGAGAGAAGCAGGATACACTCGCAGGGGAAATAGGCAGTTTATTAGGAACATGAAGGAATATTCAAAAGTAAAGGAACACATATCTATCAGGGGGAAAGGCAACGCACCGGCAGGGTCAAAAAAAAAAGGAAAACAGTCAAACCAAAAATCCACAAAGTGTTCAGGCATAAAAAAATTATGCCTTTTCCCAAACATTATGGAGGGCACTGTAATTTTAGAAACTTGTGTTGATGTTTAGGTTTTTTAAAATCATTTTTATGCTGCTACTGCAATAAATAAAGTATGTAAGGAATAATACATGGTGGTAATATGAAATTAATCCAAGTCAGGCTGGTGTGATAAGGCCTGAACCCAAAGTGGATTATTTTCTTATAACAACAAGGCCTGAATGTATGTTATTCCACTTATACCACAGAATTTGCCAAGGATTACAATTTTTAATTTATCAATGAATGACACATCACACTTTTTAATGGCTTGTAGTTACATTTAAGGTAACGGAATGTCTGTGAGACAAGTTTATTACTTTTTATGGCATAAGTTATAGAAGCTATAAACAGTTGTTTCCTCATCAGCCTCTCTTTTTCTCTGTTGAAGTTAATAAGACAAAAATATAACAGCTTGTTACAGAGAAACCGGAAAGCATAAACACCTCTGTCCTGAAAACTGTCCTGTGGTGAAAAACTTACCGACTGTGCTGAAATCTGCTGAAGTGCTGACACCTGAGACTCCTTACATAATTTTCTCCTAAGAGAAAGTTTCATCATATCAATGCTTTTTTATATGTTTTTCTTTGTTAAGATAACAAAAGCTTTTTATCTTTTTTAAAATTGTGTACTGTCCACTTTATTAGGAACATCTGCATATTCATGCAATTATCTAATCAGCCAATCATGTGGCAGCAGTGCAGTGCAAAAAAACATGCAGATACAGGTCAAGATCTTGTTAAAGTTTCTGTATATCACACAACCCAAGCTACAGTATATTGTTTGAAAATAAGACTGTTTACTGTTATACTGAAATAAAATTTTTGGATACCAGGAGGCAACGCTGGCATGGCTGCTGCCTATTCTGCACGGAAGTTGGGAGTGCCTGCCACTATAGTGGTGCCCAGTGTTACCCCTTCAGGCACTGTGCAGAGACTTTATGATGAAGGGGCTGATGTCATCATTCATGGTAAAGTGAGTGATGCAATATTTATTTATATTTATGAACATTCCTGATAGTAGTGTTCACAGGAAGCAACAACAATAATTAAAAAAACCAAACAAACCAAACAAAAAAAACCATTCAATTCAAATGACTAGGCCTTGCTTAGGTCATTGCATGTCTTTTTTTCCTCTCCACAGTCATTGAATGAGAGCCTTGAATTTGGACAAGAGCTTGTGTCTAACAACCCAGACTGGGTATTCATCTCTCCCTATGATGATCCCCTTATTTGGTGAGCAGCTTTCATACATTTTGAATGCTATACTGTATAATTATATTATTTATCATTTCCATACAGAAAAGACACAAATGTTATAGAAGACAAGACATATAATAAAAATAAGACAGCTGATAAATAATGGGTAAAGTGAAGCACACTGAAAGTATGGTATGAATTTCAAAAATTGACTTTCAGACTGTATTTGACTGGCACCACATGTTGCTACATATAATAAACAATGTTTTGTATTAAAAAGTTTTTTTTAAGTTTGTTTAAACTAAATCAGTAATCTATAATTTAGGAATTCTTTTAACATTTCCTAAGTTTGCCAGCATTATTCTGAGTTATCGTTCAGCATCGATTAAATATGTAATGAATTGAAAAATGAATGTTGGCTTACAAACCAATGACCTCTGCAAAGTGGATTACATGGATTTGTCCTTCCAGGGAAGGTCACACATCTCTGGTGAAGGAACTGGAGTCCCAGCTGGATGAGAAGCCAGGAGTAGTGGTTTTGTCTGTAGGAGGTGGTGGCCTCTTGAATGGGGTTGTGGAAGGTCTCCGCCGTGCTGGTTGGGAAGATGTCCCCATCATTGCTATGGAAACAGTGGGCGCTCACAGCCTCAATGCAGCTATGAAGGTGGGAGAGTTGGTTACACTGCCCTCCATCACTAGGTAAGGGTATATGACATCATAACACTTCGATTTAGATGCAGCATCCTGATAAAGAAAAAAAAATCATTTAAATATCTATCAAAATCTACTTTTGTCCTTAGTGTTGCTACCACGCTGGGCCTTACGCGAGTATCATCTCAAACAATGAAGCTTGTGGGTGAGCACACTGTTTACTCAGAGCTGGTCACAGATCAGGAAGCTGTATGGGCAGCTGAGCGTTTCATTGGTTAGTAATCTTCTGGGTTGTTCTATTCACAAAAAATACATACAGGTGCATCTCAATAAATTAGAATGTCGTGAAAAAGTTCATTTATTTCAGTAATTCAACTCAAATTCTAAAACTCGTGTATTAAATCAATTCAATGCACACAGACTGAAGTAGTTTAAGTCTTTGGTTCTTTTAATTGTGATGATTTTGGCTCACATTTAACAAAAACCCACCAATTCACTATCTCAACAAATTAGAATATGGTGACATGCCAATCAGCTAATCAACTCAAAACACCTGCAAAGGTTTCCTGAGCCTTCAAAATGGTCTCTCAGTTTGGTTCACTAGGTAAATCACAAACATTCATTGCCAAAGAAGCTGGCTGTTCACAGAGTGCTGTATCCAAGCATGTTAACAGAAAGTTGAGTGGAAGGAAAAAGTGTGGAAGAAAAAGATGCACAACCAACCGAGAGAACCGCAGCCTTATGAGGATTGTCAAGCAAAATCGATTCAAGAATTTGAGTGAACTTCATAAGGAATGGACTGAGGCTGGGGTCAAGGCATCAAGAGCCACCACACACAGACGTGTCAAGGAATTTGGCTACAGTTGTCGTATTCCTCTTGTTAAGCCACTCCTGAACCACAGACAACGTCAGAGGCGTCTTACCTGGGCTAAGGAGAAGAAGAACTGGACTGTTGCCCAGTGGTCCAAAGTCCTCTTTTCAGATGAGAGCAAGTTTTGTATTTCATTTGGAAACCAAGGTCCTAGAGTCTGGAGGAAGGGTGGAGAAGCTCATAGCCCAAGTTGCTTGAAGTCCAGTGTTAAGTTTCCACAGTCTGTGATGATTTGGGGTGCAATGTCATCTGCTGGTGTTGGTCCATTGTGTTTTTTGAAAACCAAAGTCACTGCACCCGTTTACCAAGAAATTTTGGAGCACTTCATGCTTCCTTCTGCTGACCAGCTTTTTGAAGATGCTGATTTCATTTTCCAGCAGGATTTGGCACCTGCCCACACTGCCAAAAGCACCAAAAGTTGGTTAAATGACCATGGTGTTGGTGTGCTTGACTGGCCAGCAAACTCACCACACCTGAACCCCATAGAGAACCTATGGGGTATTGTCAAGAGGAAAATGAGAAACAAGAGACCAAAAAATGCAGATGAGCTGAAGGCCACTGTCAAAGAAACCTGGGCTTCCATACCACCTCAGCAGTGCCACAAACTGATCACCTCCATGCCACGCCGAATTGAGGCAGTAATTAAAGCAAAAGGAGCCCCTACCAAGTATTGAGTACATGTACAGTAAATGAACATACTTTCCAGAAGGCCAACAATTCACTAAAAATGTTTTTTTTTATTGGTCTTATGAAGTATTCTAATTTGTTGAGATAGTGAATTGGTGGGTTTTTGTTAAATGTGAGCCAAAATCATCACAATTAAAAGAACCAAAGACTTAAACTACTTCAGTCTGTGTGCATTGAATTTATTTAATACACGAGTTTCACAGTTTGAGTTGAATTACTGAAATAAACGAACTTTTCCACGACATTCTAATTTATTGAGATGCACCTGTAAATGCAAATATAAATAGATCAAACAAAAGGCTAATTTTCAGATCATTAAAGTATCTTGATAATGGAATATTTGTATCATGCTTATTTTCTGAAGCACATATTTGACTCCACACCTCACTGACCCTTGTTTTACTTGCAGATGATGAAAAGATTCTAGTTGAACCTGCTTGTGGTGCTGCTCTTGCAGCCATCTACTGCAATATCATTAAGCGTCTGCAGAAGGAGAATAAGTTGTCTCAGGAGTTGGGGCCAGTGGTGGTGGTTGTGTGTGGTGGCAACAACATCAGCATAGAGCAATTGCAGGGACTGAAGAAACAGTTGGGAATGACCGGATAGACAAGGACACATATCCAGATAACAAAGTACACTGGAATTTTTTTGGGATGTAATATAATGAACAACCTATATTTAGATTTAGAACTTTTGAAGACTATACTATTTATCTTATCATGCTTGTTTGCTAAGTAGGTCTACAAATACACTGCCTTGCAAAAGTATTCAACCCCCTGAAAAGTCAACAGATTTGTCTGGATTACAAATCCAGGCAATATTTTATCACAACACACTATGCTCTTAAAGTAAAAATTCATTATTTATAGATTATATATTTATTTATTTATAGTAAATCTAAAAAAAAAAAAAGAAAGAAAAATGCTGCTTGTACACACTCTAATAAAGTTCAGACTTTATTGTAGATACCAGTTTTGATAGAATTAATTGCTGATAATAACAGAAAATATTTACATGTTGATTTTTGCCTGTAAATTTCACAGCTAAACCTTTCTATTTGGTACCAAGTTATAACCTCATCTTTTATGATTGGGATGTCCTTCTCGATGGCCAGAAGCAGAATATCAGAGTGTCAAATAGAGAATGAATAACAAGCGAATCAGAGAGAGAATGAATAACAAAATCTTTTACAATCATATTGTAAATAGTTAGGCTTAATTCTCAATTCAGTTAATGTTGTTGCAATAACTCTTCCATTGTCTGTATTTCTTCTTATCACACTCTTCGTAGCATGTCCCTTTACAGTCAGCTAGTATAACCGTCCCACCTGTACCTGTCTGATTTAGCTCACTGGGCTCTCGCTCACTCTCTGAGCCTGCCTCTGCCTCATATTGTATGGAACTATTAGAAATTTAATTTACTGATATACAGCATATATCCGTATTATACTAAGATACAACTCATTTAGAATATTTATAATATATTATTATTGGTTTTAATTCTGTATACTAGTATTAATATGGTTTTCATAAAATATTCTAAATATGTTATGTTATATAGATTACTACCAACTAAGACAAATGATTATGATGGGAAATATAATTTACAGGAGTTACAGTGTGACAAACTAAATATTCTATATAATGATTTACCTGCTGGCTTGCTGGAGCTTTGAATCCAGCTCTGCAATGTTGCACTGCCTTTAGCAGCCTTCATTGCACTTTCTCTCTCTGTCTCTGCCTTTTTTGTGAAGACATTGTCTACAAAGTATACCAACAACAGAGAATTTGGTGTTATTTATATTAGATCAGATAGGGTCCACTAATTTGATTAGACAAGCGGACTTCCAAGAATGCTGATATTTCGTACAACTGTTAACACTATTAGAAGACCAGGAGCAAAACATTACCAGCAATACAAAAACAAGCTACCAAATTACTACTTCCACAGATCAACCACTGTCTATAATGTGGATTGTAATGCAAAACTAATATCTACAGTGGGGGAAAAAAGTATTTGATCCCCTGCTGATTTTGTACGTTTGCCCACTGACAAAGAAATGATCACTCTATAATTTTAATGGTAGGTGTATTTTGGGGGTGTTTTTCTGCTAAGGGGACAGGACGACTGCACCAAATCAAAGGGACGATGGATGGGGCCATGTACCGTCAAATCTTGGGTGAGAACCTCCTTCCCTCAGCCAGGGCATTGAAAATGGGTCGTGAATGGGTATTCCAGCATGACAATGACCCAAAACACACAGCCAAGGCAACAAAAGAGTGGCTCAAGAAGAAGCACATTAAGGTCCTGGAGTGGCCTAGCCAGTCTCCAGACCTTAATTCTATAGAAAATCTGTGGAGGGAGCTGAAGCTTTGAGTTGCCAAATGTCAGCCTCGCGACCTTAATGACTCGGAGAGGATCTGCAATGAGGAGTGGGACAAAATCCCTCCTGAGATGTGTGCAAACCCGGTGGCCACCTACTAGAAACGTCTGACCTCTGTTATTGCCAACAAGGGTTTTGCCACCAAGTACTAAGTCGAAGGGGTCAAATACTTATTTCCCTCATTAAAATGCAAATCAATTTACAACTTTTTTGAAATGCGTTTTTCTGGATTTTTTTGTTGTTATTCTGTCTCTCACTGTTAAAATACACCTACCATTAAAATCATAGACTGATCGTTTCTTTGTCAGTGGGCAAATGTACAAAATCAGCAGGGGATCAAATACTTTTTTCCCCCACTGTATGTAAGTGTGTGGGATGAAAAATGTTTTCCATGTTTTTCCATGTCTGGTGAAATGTACAATGTTTGTGCTTTAGATTTAATATGTCTAATGTAACATTAATCTTATTTTAACAATTAAATGTTTGTTTCTGTTCACTTTTTCTGTATATACTGTATAGTATACACAAGTTTGGAAACCCCTGGCCAAATTACATATTTAGTTGATTTTTTAAGTGAAAGAGGTAAAAAACCTTTGCAACAAACAATTAAAAAAAAATTTGTCTTGCAAATATTAATGTACAGTCACTTTATATTTGATGTAGACAATGTTTGATATGAACATTAACTAAAGCTCTTGACCTATATTTACATGGTTTTATGCATTGCACTGCTGACACATGATAATAATTGATTGATTGGATAATTGCATACAGGTGTACCTAATTAGTTGGACTGTGAGTGTATTACTTACATGGTAAATATTACATTGAGATGAGTTTATGCTGTGTTGCTGGAGTTTTTGCTTGGCTATGATAGTAAAGTGGTCTGTACCCCAAAACTACCCAGCTAACAGTGATCCTGTCGTCAGAAACCGATCACTTAGTAATGATCGCAAGCACAAATGGTCTCTACCTGTACAAATAATGTGTTACTAATAATGAATTATTGTAATAAACAGAGTGATTAGTCATGGATGATGATTGATACATTGATGACTAAAGTCATAGATGAAGCAAAAAATCTGACAAAAAAGGGGATGCATTCCCTGGTAGCAGCCAGCCCTAAAATATCCCATAGCTATTTTTCTATAGACCCAAACATGGAATGCTTTTTATAGCCTATATTTGGTACTAAAATAAGTCAGGTGTGTGTGTTTCATGGGTATACCTCAAGCTATCTACAATCCCATCTAAAATTATGACATTTGGGTTTGAGATCAAATGATGAATATGAGAAGAGTTTAGAATTTCAGCTTTTATTTCCTGGTATTTACAGTATATGTAGAAGTGTTAAACAACATAAAACAGCACATTTTGTATCACACCAACCAATCAGACAGGTGTTTCTTGTTACTCAGGTGTGTCCTGATAGATTGATTGTTTAAACAATAAATAGCTCTGAATATCTAGTCTTTGATTTAGCCTTTGTTGTCACCTATGAAGACTGCATTTGTTGTTAAAAGGGAGAAGCCAACATGAAGATCAGAGAGCTGTCCATGGGAGAAAAGCAAGCCATTTTGAAGCTAAGAAAAGAGGGAAAATCTATTAGAGACATTGCACAAACATTGGGCATAGCCAATACAATTTGGAATGTCCTGAAAATGAAAGAAACCACTGGTGTACTGAGCAACAGACACTGAATGGCAAACTGCTGTTGTTTTCCTTAGCCTGTTGGAAGTCTGGTTGTTAGTCAACAATTTGGAATGTCCTGAAAAAGAAGAAATGTGTCCAATATGTCCAATACTCATGCAATAGCTCTGATCAATTTTCCCTCTTTTCTCAGTTTCAAAATGGCTTGCTTTTGACCCATAGACAGGTCTTCATGTTGCTTTATCCCTTTCAACAACAAATGCAGTTTTCACAGGTGAAAGCAGGTAAAAGGAAGCTTAAAGCAAGCGTAAACATCCAGAGCTATTAATTGTTTAAACATTCAACCTAACGGTACACCTGAGCGACAAGAAACACCAGTGTCACATGTTCCAATATTCTGATCATTTGAAAAATGGGTGGGTTCACACAAAAGGTACCATGTTCTAGGTTATTTAGGTTTGAGTATTTCAGAAACTCAAACCTAAACTATAAATATATCAATCAATCAATACTATATATATACACACACACACATATATATATATATATGTGTGTGTGTGTGTGTGTGTATATCTATATCTATCTATCTATCTATCTATCTATATCTATATATATATATACACACACACACACACACACACACACACACACACACACACACACACAGTATCTCACAAAAGTGCGTACACCCCTCACATTTTTGTAAATATTTTATTATAACTTTTCATTGGACAACACTGATGAAATGACACTTTGCTACAATGTAAAGTAGTGAGTGTACAGTTTGTATAACAGTGTAAATTTGCTGTCCCCTCAAAATAACTCAACACACAGCCATTAATGTCTAAACTGCTGGCAACAAAAGTGAGTACACCCCTAAGTGAAAACGTCCAAATTGGGCCCAAAGTGTCAATATTTTGTGTGGCCACCATTATTTTCCAGCACTGCCTTAACCCTGTTGGGCATGGAGTTCACCAGAGCTTCACAGGTTGCCACTGGAGTCCTCTTCCACTCCTCCATGACGACATCACAGAGCTGGTGGATGTTAGAGACCTTGCGCTTCGGTTTGAGGATGCCCCACAGATGCTCAATAGGGTTTAGGTCTGGAGACATGCTTGGCCAGTCCATCACCTTTACCCTCAGCTTCGTTAGCAAGGCAGTGGTCGTCTTGTAGGTGCGTTTGGGGTCGTTATCATGTTGGAATACTGCCCTGCAGCCCAGTTTCCAAAGGGAGGGGATCATACTCTGCTTCAGTATGTCACAGTACATGTTGGCATGAACTCCCCAGTGCCGGCAGCACTCATGCAGCCCCAGACCATGACACTCCCACTCCACACCATCTGAACCAAATAAGTTTATCTTGGTCTCATCAGACCACAGGACATGGTTCCAGTAATCCATGTCCTTAGTCTGCTTGTCTTCAGCAAACTGTTTGTGGGCTTTCTTGTGCATCATCTTTAGAAGAGGTTTCCTTCTGGGACGACAGCTATGCAGACCAATTTGATGCAGTGTGCGGCATATGGTCTGAGCACTGACAGGCTGACCCCCCACCCCTTCAACCTCTGCAGCAATGCTGGCAGCACTCATACGTCTATTCTGCAAAGCCGACCTCTGGATATAATGCTGAGCACGTGCACTCAACTTCTTTGGTTGACCATGGCAAGGCCTGTTCTGAGTGGAACCTGTCCTGTTAAACCGCTGTATGGTCTTGGCCATCGTGCTGCAGCTCAGTTTCAGGGTGTTGGCAACCTTCTTATAGCCTAGGCCATCTTTATGTAGAGCAACAATTCTTTTTTTCAGATCCTCAGAGAGTTCTTTGCCATGAGGTGCCATGTTGAACTTCCAGTGACCAGTATGAGGGAGTGTGAGAGCGATAACACCAAACTTAACACACCTGCTCCCCATTCACACCTGAGACCTTGTAACACTAACGAGTCACACCGGGAGGGAAAATGGCTAATTGGGCCCAATTTGGACATTTTCACTTAGGGGTTTACTTACTTTTGTTGCCAGCGGTTTAGACATTAATGGCTGTGTGTTGAGTTATTTTGAGGGGACAGCAAATTTACACTGTTACACAAGCTGTACACTCACTACTTTACATTGTAGCAAAGTGTCATTTCATCAGTGTTGTCCCATGAAAAGATATAATAAAATATTTACAAAAATGTGAGGGGTGTACTCACTTTTGTGAGATACTGTATCTCTTTCTCTCTCTCTCTCTCTCTCTCTCTCTCTATATATATATATATATATATATATATATATATATATATATATATATATATATATATATATATATATATATATATTATATATACACACACACACACACATATATATACATATATACACACACACACTCTTTAACAACCTCCACCCTTCTGAGACAGCTTCCTACAAGAGTTTGGAGTGTGTCTGTGGGAATTTGTGCCCATTCAGTGAAAAGCATTTGTGAGATCAGGCACTGATGATGGATAAGAAGGCCTGGCTTGCATCTCAAAGATGTTCAGTGCAGTTAAAGTCAGGGCTGTATGCAGGTCACGGGAGTTCCTCCACACCTAACTCATCAGACCATGTCTTTATGGACCTCGCTTTGTGCACAGGGTCACAGTCATGCTGGAACAGGAAAGGGCCTGTCCTAAACTGTTGCCACAAAGTATATAATTGGCTAAAATGTTTTTGTATGCTGTAGCATTAATATTACGCTTCACTGAAACTAAGGGGCCCAAACCCTGAAAAACAGCCCCAGATCATTATCCCATCTCCACCAAACTTTACTGTTGGTACTATGCATTCTGGTAGGTAGCGTTCTCCTAGCATCCACCAAACTCATATTCATACATCAGACTTACAGATAGTGAAGCTTTCATTTCTTAAAATAATAAATGAATAAATAAATAAATTAAATAAAATAATAATAATAATAATAATAATAATAATAATAATAATAGGTCAGTCCATCTCAAGTGGTCCAATAATTGTAAAGTTCGTTGCTTGACCGTTTTTAATTTTTCTAAATTTGTTTTGAGTGATTACCTCTATGTATTGGCATTGAAAAAACACCTTTTTTTCCATTTTTTTTACTTGGTTTAACCATGATGGCCATCTTTGTGATAAAAGCTTATCTCTATAGCACATTCCAAGATACGTGTACATATATAAACATTTTGCACATTCTTGTTCCTTAGATTTAGAACTTAGAAGTCCAAATTTAGAAGTCCAAACGCGAGTCGATTTATAATGGAAAGGGTTCGAGTCTCTGGTGGGGGGACCAGATACGAAATTTTCACAGAAATAAGTCCTCTATATTAGCATTCTGCTATAAATATTGAGTTTGAGATTCCACTGGTTCAGAGCTAGGGCTAGTAGAAATCTGGGGAAAAGCACAAGCTACTGTATGAAATCATAAACATAAATACTGTAAAACACTGTTCATTTTTATTATTTGTATTATTATAGAGGACTTATTTCTGTGAAATATTTCTGTCCCCCACAAGAGATATTCAACACGAAGAAGTCTCATGCTTGCAATGTTCTGCATGCACACTATACTTACCTAGGTATATGCACAGTGTAATAATAAGACTGAGACTCGAACTGTTGCCATTATAAATAGATCCTAAAAGAGAAGTTCCAAGTCTAAGGAACAAGAATGTGCAAAATGTTTATATACATTTTTGTTTATAAATGTGTTTGTTCCAAGGAGCTAGGGACCATCCTGAGCTGAGATATTGAGGTTTCCGAAAACATCTGTATAACCAAAATTTGTTGTGTTGGCCATCCTAGATAAACAAAGTTAAAAAAACAACAAACAAACAAACAAAAAAACTGGTGGTTTTGCAATGCCAATACATAGAGGTAATCACAAAAAAATATATATTAGGAAATGAATGGAATGAACCTAGTAATAATAATAATAATAATAATAATAATAACAACAATAACATACTGTTATGTTGTATGCTAAGCAGAATCCAATACATTTAAACCATCTGCATACAAACAGTACATCAATACATATTTATTTATATTCTGTGACAAAAATTAGGAAATCAATATCACTTAACTGGAATTCTCACATCTGCATTATATTCTAGATGTGTAAGAAAGAAAAGTTAATGCAACCATAAATAATTGTAATAAATATCAAGTTAATGTATAGCACAGATCTTTTGTTTTCTGTGGATGCCTTTTGTCAAACATTAATATTCTTCCTCTGAAAGGTAAAGAGAAATGAGGACGGAGTATCTTTAATAGCAGCAATCACACCAAAATGTACAGCAAAACAGAGTCTAAACTCTGTTTCGAACATTCTGAGGGAGGTCTTCGGTAGCATTCTCCAAGTGGCATCAATGGCTCCATTGAAAACGCACAATAAAACACTGCAAACACAAGCATTAGAAGGAACAGCACACTCCATCTTGATTATAATTAAGTAGTGTGTTCCTAACTATTTCTAGCTTTAAAAGGATTCAAAAGACAAAGAACTGTTCCTTGTTCAAACTAATGTTCCCCCCCCCCCTTTTTCCGTATATACTTTAGGCAGAAACAATAAATGTAAAAAATCTGTTAATGGAAAAAATAACAAATAAAGCAAATAATAAAGCAAATAATAATAATAATAATAATAATAATAATAATAATAATAATAATAATAAAAGACTGAATTCTTGTGCAAATTCAGCATACAAACAACAAAAAATGGCAAGTCAAGCCAAAGCTCAGTAACATTTTATAATAAATGGTACCATGCAGTGCTCTTCCTACCAGAATGGGAGCTGAGAAGCATAACCTCATTTAAGCAGCAAAGGGGTGAAATGCTAAGTGAGATGCTAAGTTCACCCCTCAGAACCAAAAATAAATGGTGAACAGCAATAATGCAATGGCCACAGATAGAGAGAACATGCAATATTTCACAATAACTGCACATTTGTTAGAGGTCAATTTAAACATTCCATTGTGGTAACCACCCAAATATTAATAAACTTCTTGACTTTGTACATTTCTTGAAATCACCATTCCCCAGTATGCATATATAACTCCTCAAATGCTCTCCAGTAGCAGCATCTTGCTATTACTGTCTTGTATTAATGGGCAAGTTGTAGTTGCAGGGGAGAGCTGTTGTAGTGTTATGATACAAATGCTAAAAGTCATTTTTATTTATTTATGAATTTCTTAATCATCCAATAAAGTGGGAATTTTTCAGCCATTTGCTTTATTCTTCTAATAGTGTGTGTGAATGAATTGGTCATCACAGGTGTGGGAAAACAAGCCCCTATGCTATGCCCCCCACAGAAAAAAATTTGCATCCCCTTCCACCCCAACTGAACCCCCCACCACCACTTAACAGATCATACTGCACATCTGTTTGTTGTCTGACTGCAGTTATAACGGCACATAGGAAATGAAAGACAAAATTTATAAAGGAAATAAAAAGAGCATTTAAAATCAATGGCCACAATAAAGTGCAGGGAAGTAAATAATATGAAAGGATGGGGGAATAAGGAAAATAAAAGTGCAGTTCCATGTTCTTCTCCATATTATCCAACGTTGCATCAGCTACAACTACCCTCAGATACAACAATGGAATTCAACTCAATGAAATCCAGAAAACAAAACACTGGTCTTTTTAAAGGCAAGATGGGCTGAAGTTTCAACAATCAAGCTAAAATAAATGGGAGCACTCAATGAGTCCACACTTCCAGCAAAATCAGTCTTTCTGAAAATTTCTGGGTGGGAGTGAACATGAATGTGTGGTATTTTTGTGCGAGCGTGTATTTGTGTTTTGGAATCCTTTAGCCACTCAGAGGGTCCTCACGATAGTGTATAGCATAACGTAACTTTTCCAGCATCACATCAAGAGAGGAATACTGGGGCAGCTTCACCATAAACATGCAGGTCTCTACTCGAATGTAACGAAAGTCAGGCGAACCTAAAACACAGAAAAAACAGAGTTATCACTCCAAAAACTATATATAGATGCAGATTTAAACTAAATCAAACATTTTTCTTTTAATAATGAACTGAACAGTAAAACATGCTGGGAACAGAGGAAGAGGAATAAGGGGATAAGAAGAAGACAATGTGGCTGAAAGTTCTTCAGACTGATACTTCAGACACAAGAAATGTTTTTTTTTCAATTGTGCATATTCATAGTTTTGCGTGTAAACCTTGCATACACCTTTCTAGGCATAGAATGTGATTAATCAAGTTATTCTTGTATGTGAGGAACTTACACACAAGACTTACAACTTGTATTTAGAACTACAGTCCCCTCCAAAACTACTGGAACGGCAAGGCCAATTCATTCATTTTTGCTGTAGATTGAAGACATTTGGTTTTGAGATCAAAAGATTAATATGAAAAGAGAGTTTAGTATTTCAGCTTTTATTTCCTGGTATTTATATGTAGATGTGTTAAATGACATAGACCATAACACATTTTGTATCAGACCACCTAATTTGTAGGTGAGTAAAACATTAGAACACGTGACTGACAGGTGTTTCTTGTTACCCAGGTGTGACCTGTTAGATTAACTGTTTAAACAACAAATAGATATGAACATCTACTCTTGGTTTTAGCCTTCAGTTTCACCTCTGAAGACTGCATTTGTTGTTAAAAAGGATAAACCAACATGAAGATCAGAGAGCTGTCTACGGGAGAAAAGCAAACCATTTTGAAGCTGAGAAAAGAGGGAAAATCAATCAGAGGCATTGCACAAACATTGGGCATAGCCAATACAACAATTTGAAAGCCAATAATAATAATTTCTCCTTAAAAGAAAGGAACCACTGATATACTGAGCAACAGACACTGAATGGGTTGGCCAAGGAAAACAACAACAGCTGATGGTAGTTGGCAATGCTGAACATTGTGAGAGCTTTGAAGAAAAAACAAAAAACAACAGTCAGTGACATCACCAACAACCTCCACAGGGCAGGGATGCAGGTATCACAATCCAGCGTTCAAAGAAGACTTCGAGAGCAGAAATAGAGGCCATACCACAAGATGTGGACACTCATCAGCAGTAAAAATTGGAAAGCCAGATTGGAATTCGCAAAGAAATACACAGATGAGCCACAAAAGTTCTGGACCCAAGATCAACCTCTACCAAAGTGATGGAAAGGCCAAAGTGTGGAGAAGTCAATCACCAGGCCTTAACTCAATTGAGCATGCATTTCACCTCCTGAAGAGGAGACTGAAGGGAGAAACCACCCAAAACAAACAATAACTGAAAAATGCCTGGAAAAGCATCACAAAAGAAGAAACCAACAATTTGGTTTCAAAGTTCAAAGTGTGCTTTATGTTGTTCTATCTTGAATTTATTCTCTACTGGTAAGGTAGGATTCTGACTTTTGTGTACAATCTACTTGACTCAGCTGGATCTAGATTCTTGCCACTAGAATTGTTGTATTGTATAGTATTGTTGATTCTGTAGTATTGCTTGGAAGCATCTGTTGGTCTATGCTAATTAGTTCTCTCAAGTGGCTAACCATGGACAATCAACTGTCCTTTTCCTCTCACATTGCTAATCTGACCTTCTCATGTTGATTTCTCCTTTACAACCTCAGAAGGCTTGATCCATTTCTATCCACACAGGCCACTCAGGTGCTTGTTTAGTCCCTTGTCATTTCAAGACTAGACTGCTACTCGCTCCTGGTAGGTCTGCCGCTGAGCGCCATTTGACCTCTGTAACTTATCCAGAATGCAGCTGCGCGGCTTGTTTTCAACCTTCCTAATTTCTCCCACACCACCCCATTGCTACGCTCCCTCCACTGGCTTTCTGTAGTTGTATCTAAAACACTGATAATAGATTAAAATAGATTTAAAACACTGATGCTTGTCTACAAAGCCAAAAATGGACCAGCACCCACTTACCTCAAAGCACTTATCACACCCCACCAGTGTTGGGGAAGCTACGTTGAAACTGTAGCTTTTCAAGCTACAAGCTACTTATAGTTTGAAGTAGTTAAGCTACAGTCAAGCTACTCTTTTAAAAAAGTAGTTAGCTACACTACAAGTTACTAACAAAAAGTAGCTAAGTACACTGAAGCTACTTAAATGGGCAACATTTTTAGTATGTCATGATTGTGAATCAGCTTATGAATAACTGTATAATTTTGCATTAAGGAATTAAACACAATTTAAAGATAATTCAGAACAATTATTAATTTATAGACTCTTGTTTTATTTATAGACCATCCAAAAATACAATTAATACTGAAACTGTATATTACACTGAAAGTGAGAGATTTACGTGAGACAGTGTCTGTCAAATTCATGCTCAAAGTGAGATTTTAAATAATGTATAATTATTAGGACTGTCAACTGATTAAAAAAATTAATGAATTAATCTTAATCTTTTTAAGACTGAAGCTTTTAATAATGCATATTTAAATATAAAATCAAAGAATTAATGTAATAATAATAATAATAATAATAATAATAATAACAACAATAATAATAATTCGTTACTTTTATATAGCGCTTTTCTAGACACTCAAAGAGCTTCACATAGTATAAGGGGGAAATCTCCTCAACCAGCACCAGTGTGTAGCATCCACCTGGATGATGCAACGGCAGCCATAGTGCGCCACAACGC
This sequence comes from Cranoglanis bouderius, assembly GCA_023630585.1. Taxonomy (NCBI): domain Eukaryota; kingdom Metazoa; phylum Chordata; class Actinopteri; order Siluriformes; family Cranoglanididae; genus Cranoglanis; species Cranoglanis bouderius. Next base: position 5,418,177 of record CM042565.1, read on the forward strand.
CCACCACACACCAGCTATAGGTGGAGAGGAGAGTGATATAGCCAATTCAGTAGAATCAACACAAAGGAAGTATATTTAAATTTAAATAATATTGTTTAATAGCATCTTTTTTTTAAAAAAAACTTGGAACACAGATTCTCTCCTGTGAACAACAGATTTCCACAGAATAAAACCATCAAGAATAAATAGATAGAATAAAATCATCAAGGCCCTCAAAACTGACTGCCCGCTTGAAAGGCATATTTCTTATATGCACAGAAATAATAACAAAACCCAGGCCTATATGTTAAAGTGCCAGTTGAAGTTCAAAACAAATCAAGGCCATTAAAATTAGCTTAGAAGCCAATAATTTCTTAAATTCACTAATATAAATGAAAATTAACAACAAAAAATGTGTTCCAAGTTCAAGTGTTTTTAACTATCCAATTAGCCAAAACATTAGTTACCTTCCTACGTACAAGTTTCGTTATTCGCCCACGAGTACTGTAGTATAGACTGGTGAGGGCCTGTAGAAAAACTTTCGGTAGGGTGTTTTGCTTTGAGGTGATATGTCAAAGATGCAGTACTTCTGTGGTAATTACATTTGGCTTTGCAAACTGTGCAGATTACTTTTGTTTTCTCCAAAGATCCGTTGGGCAACTTTTTAAAGTGGAAGTCTCTCAGGATAAGGGCTACTGCCAACTGCCATAAACGTAAATATAAATTTGTTGTGTCACAGGCTTGATGCAGTTATTGCAAGCAAGGGATATGTAACCAAATATTAAGTGTTATTCATGTTAATTTACTTCAAGACTTACCTGTCGGTATATTTTTGCTCACCTAAAATTGGGTGGTCTGACCCAAAGGGTTCTATGTTTTATATTGTTTAACACATCTAGATGTAAAGATCAAGAAATAAAAGCTGAAATACTAAACTCTTGTCTCACATCCATCTTTTGATCTCAAACCCAAATTTCTTTGGTGTATAGAACAAACAAATGAATTGGCCTTGCTGTTCCAATAGTTTTGGAGGGGACTGTATTTCTGACCATGCATATGCAGAAACCCCTAGTATTAGAAGCTAGCCAAGCAAACTAGCCTATTATCAGAACTGCTTGAGAAGCACACCTACTGTAAAACAAATGGGCATATTACAATTAGGCCAACACAAAAACATAACATTCACAAAGTAACACAGAAAGCCGTTTATCATACATACCCACTGCGCCATCTGGAGGGGCAATTTTCATGGGATAAGGAGGCACATGAGCAGTGTCTGGCCCACCATCCTTGCAGGGGCAAGTGAAGGGTATCCGCTCTTGATTGCAGGCAAACTTAATGAACTTACAGAGCTCTTCCTGTGTAAACATCTCCAGTGCTGTCCAGAAGAACTCAATGTGCTGGTCGGTCTCCATCAGCCCCACTTGATACATTGTATGAGCCTGAAGTTGTGTTAAAGTTTTGATGAAAAACATTTAGAAAGTGTTTTTGTCCTGGGACTTGCAGACAGTTGGTTGCATATATTAGCTGTTTGTTGAGGTAGCGATACATACTTTGAAAATTTATTTGAAAAAAATACTTCTAGACAAAATGCTAATTCAAAAGAAAACGGGGAAGATATACTATTTCCATTTATAGGTAAAAGAGGTAAGCAAGAAGGTTAAAATTAGGCATAAGCATACTATGAAAAATCATATTACCTTAAGGAATTCCAGGTTGATGTAGGGGAGACCACAGGTACGCAGTTCCATCTCTAAGGGGCTGAGCATAGTGAGAAGTTGCAGAGGGATAATGGAACCCAAGCCAGCACAAACAGCACTCATACGCTCCACATTTTGCAGTTCCCGCAGACGCAAGGCACGTACTGCCTGAGCATATAAGTCTTTGTTCTCCCAACTGGAAATACAAAAAAGTGTTAGAGCATAAACATTTAAATAAACTAATTCAGAAAGATCTGATAAAGCAAGCAAGGAACAGTCAGGGTAAAAATCTATTTCAGCTTACCAGTCGCTGAAACGCAATAAGCAGCTGCACAAGCCACCTACTCTAACATTGTACATTTCTCCCCACTCTTTTACCTAATGTCTTTTGAACCCTACCTGACGGCAAGATTATGCCCACCCTGGCACAGTTCCACCTCCTCGCCTGTCATGGTGACATAGGTGAAGGTACAGCATGGCCGGCTGGGCGAGTCAGGGCTTTCACCTGAGTGGCTCTGTGATGAGATTTCTGTGCATAGTGCTTCCAACTCAGCCTTATCAGTCACCTAAGAATAGCAAAGTTAAACAGGTATAGCAAGGTGACATGAGTAAGGCGTAATTAGTTGAATGTTAAAATACTGTGAGTTTTTGAAAATGACAAACACAAAAAAAGACACCTGGGAGCCAGAAATCTTGCTGATTGATAGGGGATCAAATACTTATTTCCCTCATTAAAATGCAAATCAATTTATAACTTTTTTGAAATGCGTTTTTCTGTATTTTTTGTTGTTATTCTGTCTCTCACTGTTAAAATACACCTACCATTAAAATTATAGACTGATCATTTCTTTGTCAGTGGGCAAACGTACAAAATCAGCAGGGGATCAAATACTTTATTCCCCTCACTGTAAGTACAAATGAACATAGTGCTGAGAAATGGTGATATTGGCAGGAATGCTTGCTATATTAAGGACACACAATGTTGTTTTCAGAGTCAGCCAAGCAAAGTCATTTCATTAGCACACAGGAGTGAAACTTCTGTAGTCATAAACAAAGTATTTATGGTAAGGCACATTAATGAAACAATCTACAATCACTAATGAGTTGACAATAAATCTATGAGAACTACTACAAATAATGACCAGTCCACTCACCGTCCACTTTATAAGGAACACCTGTACATTCATGCAGTTATCTAATCAGCCAATCATGTGGCAGCAGTGAATTGCAAAAAATCATGCAGATTCAGGTCTAGAGCTTCAGGTAATGTTCATATCAAACATCAGTATGAAGAAAAAGTTTGATCTCTGTGTCTTTGATCGTGGCATGGCTGTAGGTTCCAGATGAGCAGATTTGAGTATTGCAGAAATCGCTGATATCCCGGGATTTTCACACACAACAGTCTCTAGAGTTTACACAGAATGGTGCGAAAATAAAACTGAGTGAGCAACAGTTCTGTAGGTGGAAACGCATTGTTGATAAGAGAGATCAGAGGAAAATGGCCAAATTGGTTCAAGCTACAATAGCAGAAGACCACACTGGGTTCCACTCCTGTCAGCCAAGAACAGGAATCTGATGCTATCATGGGCACAGACACACCCAAACTGGACAGTTGATTTAAAAAATACAAACAAACAAACAAAAAAAGTCACCTGGACTTTTTCCAGTCTTCAAATGTCCAGTTTTAGTTTCAGATACTTGTTTTTGGTTGACAGGAATGGAACCTGCAGGAATGGAATTCTGCTGTTGTAGCCCATCTACCTCAAGGTTTGATGTATTGTGCACTCTGAGATGCTTATCTGTTCTCCACGGTTGTAAAGAGTGCTTATTTGAGTTACTGTAGATTTCCATGCCAGCTCAAACCAATCTGGTCAGTCTCCTCTAATCTGTCTCAACAACAACACACACAGGATGTTTTTTGTTTTTCACACCATTCTGTGAAAACTCTAGAGACTATAGTCTTTGAAAATCCCAGGAGATCAGCAGTTTCTGAGATACTCAAACCAGCCAATCTGGCACCAGAAACCATGACATGGTTAAAGTTACTGATATCACATTTTCCCCCCATTCAGAAGATTTGACGTGAACATTAACTGAAGCTCTTGACCTGTATCTGGATGACTGTGCTGCTGCTACATGCTTGGCTTATTAGATAACTGCATGAATGTGCAGGTGTACAGATGTTCCTAATAAAGTGGATGGTGAGTGTATATAACAAAAGACCCAAGAACTAAGAAAAGGCCAAGTTAACAATTTAATCTGGATTTAAAAACACCTATAGTATTAGCATTCCTTAGCAGAGTTCAAGACGATACAGGAAAAACATCTTTTACATCATCAGAACCGACAGCAGGGCTGGCTCTTGGGGTGGGTTATACTGATTTATGCAGTATGGCAGTAATCAATTCAATCCCATGACTGAATGTCTGTGTCAATTTCTCCAACACATAACAGGAGGTGGTTGTGGAGGTCACTTTGATTGTCTAGTTTATTTGCTTATTTGATCTTAAACTGCCTAGTTTCCATACCAAGGTGAACTACTGAGCATGAGACACTGAGTTTTAGTTGCAACAAATAAAGTCAGGTAGGGCAATACTATAATGCAACTAAAATGCAACAAAAACATAAATTGTCACACATTTTCTGTGAATTAATCTTATGCCATCCTAGTGTACCTACTGGGCAGTAGGTAGGGTGTAGTGTCTTATTATTTTATGTTGTAACAGCTATAGGGTTGTAACACCTATGTACAGAGTAAACATGGCAAATTAGAATATTTTGAGATTCTGCCCAAGTTAAAGATTATGTGAAACTAAAACATTTAATTGCATAAAATAATTGTGACATTGCTGTGATGGAAAAAGAAAGAAAATAAACTTTGCCAGAAAATAACTAAATTAATACTGATGATTGTTGTGCCATTTGGTATGTAGGAGATACATCTGTAGCCAGACACATTTGGTTGCTTTCTTGACCAATCAATGGTTTGCACTATTTCTAACTCCACCCATACATGGGTGACTAATTATAGTAAATATTGTGTCTCTGTTATGCTGTGGGCTCCAGTTGTCTCCTCAGAGGGAAGGGTCACTAAATTTCAGTGCAAAGTTATTCTGACTGATCATTGTTATCCTATGATGAACCATGTCTATCCACATCGAGGGCTCACTGAATGGTTTGGTGAGGAAGAAAATGATGTACAGTGGGGGGAAAAAGTATTTGATTTTGCTGCTGATTTTGTACGTTTGCCCACTGACAAAGAAATGATCAGTCTATAATTTTAATAGTAGGTGTATTTTAACAGTGAGAGACAGAATAACAACAAAAAAATCCAGAAAAACGCATTTCAAAAAAGTTATAAATTGATTTGCATTTTAATGAGGGAAATAAGCATTTGATCCCCTATCAATCAGCAAGATTTCTGGCTCCCAGGTGTCTTTTACACAGGTAATGAGCTGAGATTAGGAGGACTCTCTTAAAGGGAGTGTTCCTAATCTCAGTTTGTTACCTGTAAAAAGACACCTGTCCACAGAAGCAATCAAGCAATCAGATTCCAAACTCTCCACCATGGCCAAGACCAAAGAGCTGTCCAAGGATGTCAGGGACAAGATTGTAGACCTACACAAGGCTGGAATGGGCTACAAGACCATCGCCAAGCAGCTTGGTGAGAAGGTGACAACAGTTGGTGCAATTATTCACAAATGGAAGAAACCGTCAGTCTCCCTCGGTCTGGGGCTCCATGCAAGATCTCACCTTGTGGAGTTTCAATGGTCATGAGAACGGTGTGAGAACTACACGGGAGGATCTTGTTAATGATCTCAAGACAGCTGGGACCATAGTCACCAAGAAAACAATTGGTAACACACTACGCCATGAAGGACTGAAATCCTGCAGCGCCCGCAAGGTCCCCCTGCTCAAGAAAGCACATGTACAGGCCCATCTGAAGTTTGCCTAAATGATTTAGAGGAGAACTGGGTGAAAGTGTTGTGGTCAGGTGTGGTCAGATCTCTCTGGCATCAACTCAACTCGCCGTGTTTGGAGGAGGAGGAATGCTGCCTATGACCCCAACAACACCATCCCCACCGTCAAACATGGAGGTGGGAACATTATGCTTTGGGGGTGTTTTTCTGCAAAGGGGACAGGACAACTGCACCGCATCAAAGGGACGATGGACGGGGCCATGTACCGTCAAATCTTGGGTGAGAACCTCCTTCCCTCAGCCAGGGCATTGAAAATGACCTTAATGACTTGGAGAGGATCTGCAAAGAGGAGTGGGACAAAATCCTTCCTGAGATGTATGCAAACCTGGAGGCCAACTACAAGAAACGTCTGACCTCTGTGATTGCCAACAAGGGTTTTGCCACCAAGTACTAAGGCGAAGGGGTCAAATACTTATTTCCCCCATTAAAATGCAAATCAATTTATAACTTTTTTTAAATGCGTTTTTCTGGATTTTTTTGTTGTTATTTTGTCTCTCACTATTAAAATACACCTACCATTAAAATTATAGACTGATCATTTCTTTGTCAGTGGGCAAACATACAAAATCAGCAGGGGATCAAATACTTTTTTCCCCCCACTGTAAATCATATGCTATGCCCTTCACAGTAACTTGATCTCAAATCAGTTGAACACCTATGGGAGATTATGGGCTGATGTGTTGGACAGCATTCTCCAACACCATCATCATCAAAACACCACTTGAGGGGATATCTTTTGCAAGAATGCCGTTCATCTCTCCAGAACAATTCCAGAGACTTGTAGAATCTGTACCAAGGTGCCAAATTCAGGACGGTAATTAGTTAAGGTATGACTCACAATAACTAATTTGGACATATGTTTTATCTTTTGCCTCTCAACTTAGTTGTTTAACCAGTTCTCAGTATTTTGTTTTAGGTACTTTATTCTTAGTGAACTTGTCTTACACTATCAAACTTCTTGGCATAGTTGTAGGTAAGAAGGTCAGCTTCCTGTAGATCTGTTTCTGGGTCAAGCACATCACCAACTAGACCTTTCCAGAACGAACCCTGCAAATCCAGAGGTAAAGGCACATCTGCACGGATGGCGATTCCCAGCAGCTGACCGAAGAAATGCAGCAGCTGCTCTTCAGCATAAGTGATGGGGCCAGATGTTAGGATGTACTTCCCCTAGACAAATACACAATACTGCATTAGTATTATCCTGAAAAGGGTAGGTGTAGCAATAATTCAGTATTTTGTACAAACATTTACCCCCAGATAAATGTTAGGATACCTAGGATAAACACAATGGCCTTGATTTACTTGGATCTCAAATAATGAGCAATATCTTGTATGTGCAAGTAGGCCTGGGCAAATATGGGTGATATAACTGGATATCAGTGATGAGTGATACAGGACCTGATGCCAATGTTTGATAGGTGATAAAAACAGCTCACACCACAGCACAGTGTAACCATAACATTATGCATCCACTGTATTCATGACAAAAAAAAAAAGTTGACTGCAGTGCTTTTTATAAACTGCTGCATTCAGACCACCCTGCAGCAACTTCACATAGCATTACCTTAATAAGACAGCTTAATACCACCCTGTAATATTATTTTCTATTATTAACTGTTATTAACCAAGGATGTTTAAAAGGGTGGATTGTGACTGGGCAAGTCAACGGGCTATAGAATTGTATGCAATACTATAGCCCGTTGACTTGCCCAGTCACAATCCACCTTTTAAACATCCTTGGTTAATAACAGTTTGTATAGGTTTAAAATATTTTTTTGTGTGTGCTACTTGTTCTTGATAGCCATGGTGAGTTCTCATGGAAGAGACTCTTGGAAGAGTCAACTGAAGCCTAGCCATACATGCATAATTATACATCCAGATTAACACAGATTAAAGATTGTGAGATGCTTGGAAAACTTTACAAAATACAGTATAAATACTTTTGGTACTGAAGTTGCAGTGAATGTACTCTGATCAGCCATAACATTAAAACCAGTGAGAGGGGAATTGTATAATACTGAGTATCTCATTACAATGGCACCTGGCAAGGGATAGGGTATATTAGACAGCAAGTGAACAGTCAATTCTCGAAGTTGATGTGTTGGAAGCAGGAATAATGGGAAAGTGTAAGGATCTGAGTGACTTTGATTAGGTCCAAATTGTGATGGCTAGACCACTGGATCGGAGTATCTCCAAAATGGCAGGTCTTGTGGGATGTTCCCTGCTATGCAGTGTTTAGTACCTATAAAAAGTGGTCCAAGGAAGGACAACCGGACAACAAAAAATGTTCAGGAATGGTTTGAGGAACATGACAAAGAGTTCAAGGTGTTAACTTGGCCTCCAAACTCCTCAGATCTCAATCCGCTCAAGCATCTGTGGGATGTGCTGGACCAACAAGTCCGCTCCATGGAGGCCCCACCTCGCAACTTACAGGACGTAAAGGATCTGCTGCTCATGTCTTGGTGCCAGATACCACAGCACACCTTCAGAGGTCTTGTACAGTCCATGCCTAGATGGTCAGTGCTGGTGGCACAAGGGGGACCTACACAATATTAGGCAGGTGGTTTTAATGTTATGGCTGATCAGTTTAATACGAAACCAGCTTTACCACTGTTACACTGTCATTTTAAGAAATGTTTTGATCTTTCTGAGTTGATCCATAATTTTTATAAACCTTCAGTAGACCCTTTGCACTTTTCTGTGGGTGTTCTTAAGTGCACACGTTTATAAACGCAAACCCTTAGTAAGTCAGGAGCTATGAGTAAGTAGTATAGTGGCAGCATAGCACACCTAGCAAAATAACAGCAAGTCTACAAACCAGCAAATTAAATTAAAGCACCACAATCAGGTGCCTGCCTATAGTATGATTACTATAGTATGCCTATAGTATAATATAGTACCACTGAGAATGCTAAAGCACTACCTAAATAAACCCCTAGGGTTTTAGCAAAAGGTTTTTAGTTTGATTGTATTCTTAGTCATTGACCTATTGAACTACCATGGGGATATGTATTTGATAGAGACTACAAAGCACTTCACTCTGGAAAAGTTTAAATGGTAAAGGTTAAGTAGAGTTTTTTTTATTAGTAGTAAATACCTACCGATTTTAACCTCTAGTATCTATGCTTTGGGAAGCAATAAATAATAATTTTAAATATTTAAATTATAAGTTTGAATTGACTATAATTGGAGGCCAAACCTTAAAAACCTTTAAAACTGCAAGAGCATGAACTTAAGCAGTCAGAGATCACTGCCTGTTTTAAAACCTTAAAAGGTTCTCACCCTTGCTCTAGTAATATAAAGCACTCATTCACAGAGTATAGCACAGGATGTTAAGGACTACATACCTTGCTGCGATTACTGGCAGAACTGGGACATGGCATAAGCAAAGACAAGATGTTGCTTTGCAGCTCCTTGCAGACTTGCCACAGGAAGTGGCGAAATGAACCACCTATGGAAAAGTACAAGCTTTTAATATAAACATTGATTTGAATTAAGTGAATGAGGGGTGCATGAGTAATGTACTGTGTTTGCATTCTGACTAGTGCCATGAACTTCCTCTCCAGTAAAGCGAATGTTGAAGGCATAGGTGGGGTCTCCTCCACTAGCAAGTTTCACACACAGCTGAGATGAGGGAACATTAGACAGCTGCCGAGCTGCCTGGCAAAAGTAGGTGTTCTCTGAGGAGTGGATCTCACCTGGACAGAGACATGCATATTAAAAGACAGTTAAAAAATGAGAACATGGGGAAGTGCTAGTGTCATCTGGAGCCCTGCAAGCCTGTCCTGGGCCCATGTTGAGCCAATTATCCCTAATATGACATAAGTAATGGATTTATACATAATCATTTCCATCCAGAATTTCTACATGAGTACATACAACTCCGTCGACAGGAATGCCTCCATCATGACCAAGTCTAGTCCTATTTGTTACTAATTTTTATGCCTCAAATATCCTTGAAGTATACTTCAAACAGCCTAGTGACGGAGGCATAAAAAAAATCACTGCCAGTGTGAAGGCAGGATAACTATGATATGTAGTGAGTGAGAATTAGCCCTGAAGAATGTCACGGAGTAAAGATGGCAAGCATTATAACAAACTGATGCACCAGATTGGGAAAACATTGGGCTTTTCTAAAAACATTCAAGGCTTAAGCTGCAGAAGCTCGCCCCTACCACCCTGATGTAAACATGCTGTGGGCTGTAGGGTTCATGTCCCAGAAGTTTTAGGCCATTGAGCAGGGCTCCTAACTAGCTGTGCTTTGATTGCATCCTGTCTCAATTTTCAATTTAAAGTTGCTTCGAATAAAAAATATGAAGGCGTGAAAGTAAATGCTCTGCATACCTCCCACTATCTCTAGAGGATCCAGTGTGATCTCAGGGGCAGCATGGTCAACAGTACGCTGCACTGTTGCATTCAGCACCTTGTTCATAATGGCTACTTTAGTGTCATAAAAAATAAGGCCTGAAAGAGACATAAAATAGAAGAAACAAAAGAAATGTGAGGACAGATTAACCTTTAAAAGCAAATGACTTGGTAACTTGAACATATGTAGCAGCATACCTTTAGCCTCGCACAGCAGGGCAGCAATACTGTTCTGATAGGTATGTGTCTGCCTTAGCTCCACAAGTGGCAGAAAGAAACCCTCCAGAGTATTATTAAGGGACTGCAGTAGGGCAAAGCGCAGACGCAAACTCTCAACAGGCACACCTATAGAGTAAAGTTCATCATAGTAAAATTCCACAACAAAAACTTGTTTCACTGAAATTTAACACTAATGCATAAATAATCTTCAATGGTTTAATAAAAACAGTTTAATAAAACTATATTTAACTGAAATATTGTGAATTATTCCTATGAATAATTCCTGTGAAGATGTATTAGTCCTAGAGTGGGCAATCTGGCAAAATATCATGTTTTTTCAGGCTGGTTTCATTATCCATGATATCACAACTATTTTTCATGTTGGTTTGTAAGACTATTTTGCAAGTTGCTGACTAATTGCCATATTGATGAAATTGCAGCTTTACAAGGAAACATACAGTGCCCTCCACTAATATTGGCACCCCTGGTAAATATGAGCAAATAAGGCTGTGAAAATTGTCTTTGTTTAACCTTTTGAGCTTTTATTTTTTTATTATTTTTTTTAATTCACAAAAATACTCTGCTTTCATGGATATCAAACAATTGCAAACAAAACAGGTTTATCAAAAAAAAAAAAAAATCCTTGATACATGGTATTAGCTTCCACTGTTACGCAGAAGACACACAGTTGTATGTTTCAGCAAAGCCAGATGACAGTCACCAGCTTAATAAAGTTGAGGAATGTGTAAAGGACATTAGACACTGAATGCTTATTAACTTCCTTTTACTTAATTCTGACAAGACAGAAGTACTTGTACTAGGACCACATACAGCTTTCTGCTTTCCTCATACAGTAAGCTTTCTGATTACACAGGTAACGGACAGGGCCATGTACCATCAAATCTTGGGTGAGAACCTCCTTCCCTCAGCCAGGGCATTGAAAATGGGTCATGGATGGGTATTCCAGCATGACAATGACCCAAAACACACAGCCAAGGCAACAAAGGAGTGGCTCAAGAAGAGGCACATTAAGGTCCTGGAGTGGCCTAGCCAGTCTCCAGACCTTAATCCTATAGAAAATCTGTGTTCGAGTTGCCAAACGTCAGCCTCGAGACCTTAATGACTTGGAGAGGATCTGCAAAGAGGAGTGGGACAAAATCCCTCCTGAGATGTGTGCAAACCTGGTGGCCAAATACAAGAAACGTCTGACCTCTGTTATTGCCAACAAGGGTTTTGCCACCAAGTACTAAGGCGAAGGGGTCAAATACTTATTTCCCTCATTAAAATGCAAATAAATGTATAACTTTTTTGAAATGCGTTTTTCTGGATTTTTTTTTGTTGTTATTCTGTCTCTCACTGTTAAAATACACCTGCCATTAAAATTATAGACTGATCATTTCTTTGTCAGTGGGCAAACGTACAAAATCAGCAGGGGATCAAATACTTTTTTCCCCCCACTGTGTGTATATATGTATATGTATATATATAATATTCCTTTTTATGACATTGATTCTTCCAATTAATGTTAAGGGTAATTCTTTCCATTTTTGAAATCTCCTTTAACTTTATCAAGAAGTTTAGAGTAATTGTTTTGAAACATGTCATAATACGTCATATCTATGTAAATACCTAAATATTCAAACCTTCTGGGGCATAAGGTTAATGGTTTAGCTATATGTTTTAAATCATCTGGAACATTAAGAGGGAGGGCTTCACTCTTGTCATAATTCAGGTATTGCTGTATTCCTTAAGTACGTGAAGTGGGGGTAGAAGATTGCGGATTGGTCAAATATATTAATATGTCATCGGCGTAAAGGGATACTTTGTGCTCAACAGAGCCGTTTACTGCAGTATGGGACTTTATTGCAATAGCGAGGGGTTCAATAGCCAGGGCAAATAATAAGGGGGATATTGGGCAGCCTTGTCTACAGCCTCTTGACAGTGTAAAAGTGCTTGACGTAACCCCGTTAGCAAGTAATTGTGCTTTAGGCCAATTAAAGATAGTTTTTAAGTATCCAATAAACTTAAAGCCAAAGTTCATGGCTTCAAAGGTTGCAAAAAGAAAGGTAGGCTCAATTCTGTCAAAGGCCTTCTCGGACAAAATAAACATAGGTATATTCTACTTTTGAGCATTGTTGACATCAGAAGGCTCCTTCATATAATATGAAGGAGCCTTCTGATGTTATCAGCACCTTGCCTATTCTTAATAAAGCCCATCTGATCTGGATGAATTACGTTGTATATAACAGTCTCCAGTCTTAGGGCAAGCAATTTGGTCCACATTGAGGAGACTCAACAGCCTGTAAGATTTGCATGTCTGCCTGTCTTTACCTGGTTGGAAGTGATCCTCTATCAAGCGATTTTCTAATTATGTTTATTAGGGGAGGTAATGTATTTGAGAATGCCTTAAAATACTCTATTGGGAAGCCATCTGGTCCTGAAACCTTGCTGTTTTTCAGTGCATTAATGGCTCGAAGGACCTCTTTCTCAGTTATGTCTGCATCCAGTAGCTTATATATCTTTGATATTGATCTCAGGGAGCTGTATTTTTCTTAAAAAGTTTTTAGCACCAATATATTCCTGGTTGTGTTCAGTTTTGTATAAGGTTTCATAAAAATCTTTAAATAACATTAATTTCCTCTAATAAATATCTGCCATCATTTGATTGTATGGAATGAATGTGCCGATCTGATTCTTCTTTTTTAATCTGCCATGACAACATCCTACTAGTCTTATCTCCAAATTCGTAATAATGGTACTTTGTCCTTGCCATGATAGACCCAACCTTCTGGGTGCACAAATTATTATAAAAACCCATTTCTGAGTATGTTGTGTCAAACATTCATCTTTGTTAGTCAATGAATGTTCTAATTCCAACGGTCTTATTTCTTTTTCTAATTTTGTTAGTTTGGCTCTCTTTTCTTTCTGTTAATATGCCCCATATGAAAGAATATGTCCTCTCATGTAAGCTTTGAGCACCTCCCAAATGTTTGAATGTGAGGCTGAATTAACGTTGGCCTCTAAAAAAAAATCTGAATCTGATATTAAAAAGAAGTCTATTCTTGAGTAAACACTATGCACATTTGAGTAAAAAGAGTAGTCAGTTTGATTTAGGTAGAGAGCCTGCCACACATCACACAACCCCAGATCAGCCATTCCCTGACTCAGAGTATTTGCTGCTTTGGACTTAAAGGATTTTTTTGAGGACCTGTCCTTAAAGGGATCTAACACTAGACTGAAGTCACCTCGAATTATACACTTGCCCTCAACAGCTGCTAAGCGTAACAGTAAATTACTCAAGAACGTGGGGTCATCATGGTTTGGTCCATAAACATTTACCAGGGTTATGCGTTCTCTGTTCAATTCACATTCAACAATTACGTATCTCCCTGTACTGTCAGAGTGTGTCGTAATCAACTTAAATTGTAGTTTTTTGTGGATTAATAATGCTACACCTCGACCATTGGAAGAAATCGATGAGTAAAACACATGGCCTACCCATTCTCTCTTCAGTTTTCTGTGCTCCTGTTTGGTCAGATGAGTCTCCTGAATAAAAGCTATATCAGTGTTAAGTCTCCTCATGTATGAAAGCACCTTCGATTTTTTAATCGGGCTGTTCAACCCCCTCACATTCCATGATACATAAGATAATCTACTAGCCATTAAGCATAAGTTTGAAAGTAGTAGGAAAGGGACCGGCACCACATATGTGATAATGTACCGCTATCCTTTCTTGAAATGATATTTGTAAAAGATATGTCGTGTTGCGTGATACATCAAGTAATACAAAAAGAAAAAGTAGGGGAATTAGAGTTTTAAACATGTCAAAAGAAAAGAAAAAGAGAAAAAGAGATGAAAAAAGGGACAACCAGCCTTGCTAGTAACCTAACCAGAGAACTTCTAGCTGGCCAGCCAAACATTCGTCTGTAAAGTGGTTCAAAAACTCCCTATTCGGAAGGTCGGACATATCAAGCAGTTGACCAAATGCATCACTGAATCATTATACGTATTACAGTGCTAAGAGCTAAGCAGTCAGCTAATTATTCAAGTATTATGTCTCGAACTAGAGCTACAATCATAGGGCAATAAAAGTCTGCAATTGAGCAGTAATATTACCTAGTGATGCCCTTAACCGATACATGGCCTGGATGCAGAGGATAGTTAAAAGTATTATCTCGGTACTTATTCAGGGGTAGAGACTTCCCTCTCCTTGTCATAGGCTTCAAGAAAGTTATGCTATACCCATGCCAATAATCCGAAGTTTGGAGGAGTATACGAAGGAATACTCAATTTCTTGAGATCTCAGCATCCGTTTCATGTACTACGTTCTCTCGCAAGTTGAAGGACTTTCTGCTTCTGTCTGAAGTTCAGGAGTTTCGCCATAATTATCCTAGGAGTCAGTCTGTCCGATGGTATGTTACCTGTTCTGTGCGCTCTCTCGATTATCAGAGGGGACAGGACGTTTTCTGGGCCGAGGATCTCTGGGATAAAATGTTCCAAAAAAGTAGCCATATTACCTCCCTCGGATTTCTCTGGCAGATTTACGATACGAATGTTTGATTTCTTGCTTCTGTTCTCTAGATCTTGCACTTTATTCTTAAAGGTAGAAAGGGCCTTCTCCAAACTAATAGTTATCGAGCGAGTGTCCCTCAAATCGTCCTCTGTGGTGCTAACCAGAGTCTCAACCTCGGCCATTTGTTCAGACAGCGTTGACAGAGGTTTCGATGTGGGTCAGTTTAAGCTGAATGTTACTGGTCATCTTGTCTATTTTTTTTGCTGATATCCTCCTTGCTGGCTTTAATCTCCTTCCAGAGAGTTTGCAATGAAATTTTGACTTCTGGGTCGTCAGCCATGTTTGCTAGTAAGGCAGCAATGGCTTAACGATTAAGGCTCTGGGTTGCTGCTTGGATGGTTGCCGGTTCAAGTCTCAGCTTTGCTAAGCTACCAGTGTGGTGCCTTTGAGCAAGGCCCTTAACCCTATGCTCCAGGGGTGCCGTATCATGGCTGACCCCAGCTTCCTGCCAAGCTGGGATATGCGAAAACGTTTTATTGTGGATGTAGCTCGGTGGTATGTAACATTTAAAAAAAAAGGATTTCACTGTGATGTAATATACAAAGCTTCTTCTCTCTACTACTGGGCAGAGGTAGCTCAATGGTTAAGGTGTTGGTCAACTGCTGAGAAGATCATGAGTTCAAACCCCAGCACCACCAAGCTGCCACTATTGGGCCCTTGAGCAAGGCCCTTAATCCTCAACTGCTCAGCTGTATAAATGAGATAAATGTAAGTCGCTCTGGATAAGAGCGTCTGCCAAATGCTAGTTTGTTAGCTTCGGGGATATTCCTGCTCAATTGTATTTTCCAACCTTTCTGACGCAAGTTATATACTGCCATAAACAGCAAAGTCTTTCAAATTGGAGATCAATCCAAAAAATTCCTCCGAGAAGGGATATTAATGAAGGATTATCGACGAATAATCAGGCTAGCCAGAGGAGCTCACTAGTGCACATCTAACCTCACCACCTGCATCACGTGCTATAAAGCACTAAATGGTCTAAATGATCTATTATGATCTGCCACGCCATCGATGAAATGGTACAGGCTATTTGTTGGTACCTTGAATAGTGAAGGCTATAGCAGGGGTAGAACTTTCTCTTACAAAGCCCCACAGTTATGGATCAGCCTTCCAATTAGAGTTCAGGACTCACTCTCACAGTCTCAGTGTTTAAGTCTAGACTGAAAACGTAACTGTTTAGTCAAGCTTTTTGTGTATAGTTTTTTTCTTAGGTAAAGAAGCAGATCTAGAGGGTTCACGGGCATAGAGTGTTGTGGTGAACTGAGATGTTTGGGTGCTGTCGACCCCTCAAGTCTCCATCAGTGAACAGTGGATAAGTTCATCAAAACAAACTTCATGTGAAAACGCTAATGAATTTCCTGGTTATACAACTGAACTATTTAACCATGTAGTACACATTTATAGAAGGGATTTATTTATAATTGCACTATTGCCACCCAGATGAGGATGGGTTCCCTTTTGAGTCTGGTTCCTCTCGAGGTTTCTTCCTCATATCATCTCAGGGAGTTTTTCCTTGTCACTATCACCTCTGGCTTGCTCATTAGGGATAAATTCATACATTTAAAATTTATATCCTGAATTCATATATTTTTGTAAAGCTGCTTTAGGACAATGCCCATTGTTAAAAGCGCTATACAAATAAAATTGAATTGAACTGTCATATTGAAATGTTGGTTTCTAACATATTTTACAGGTTTTCTATCACCCATCTCCATACTTCCTTACAATTGAGAGGTATGAACGCCCTCGTGTTGTTAGCCATGCTTCTGTGCTGCCATCAAAAGAAGGATGACGTGTAACCTAAGGAACTTCCTACTAATGACTATTATTTATTTGTTTGTGTGTCTGTCAGGTAGAATGAAAGTTGGGAACAGTGAATAGAAGTTTGATTCATAAAAATAATTTTTAGTACATTATTTTTTAAAGGTATTTTTTGCGCAACTGAAATATTTTTACTATCAATGTACATGTGATCTCTCTGTAAAAGCAGATTGTAGAGACATTTTAATAATTCATGTAAAATTGTCATACCACCCATCCCTAATTAGTCCTACACTCACTATGTACTAAATGAACAGCAAGTCTTACTTAGCAGGCATGAAACTCGTGGGTCTGCTGTATCTGTGGGGTCCAGGTACACTTCATGGGGGTGGAGGCGGGCAGGTGTTATAGCCAGGTGGCGACAGAGGCGATTAACATACTGGACTAGAGCAACATCCATCTCCAAGTTCCACTTTCTGCTAGTCTTCTGAGCTTGCCGAGTATCAATACATGAGCATCTACAGAAGACAAGAACAGAAATGTTTAGGGTTTTCAGTCATGGGAAAAAGAAAGTATAGCCTCCTTCAGTTCTATGCTTTTATTTATCAGGGCCTAAATAAAATTGTGTGGTCCTCACCAAATATAACCTCAGGTGACAATAAAAAACACAACAGATTTCAATATCAATATTCAGTAACATGTAGAACTACCTTTAGCAACAATAACTTGTAAATGTTTCTGTTGGAGTTTACCAGTGTCTCACATTGTTTTGGAGAAATTTTGGCCCACTCTTCTTTCAAACGCTGCTTCAGTTCACTGATATTTGAGGGCTTTTGTTTATGTATAGCTCTCTTAAGATTCCGCCATAACATCTCAGTGGGGTTGAAATAACCCTTCCCAGATTGATGAGCAGAAAAAATTGCTTCTCTGAGGTTATGGCTGATGTCCTTTCTTCTTGGAATGATGTAGACACACACCTGAGTGCTCCAGAACACCAAACTGCCAAAAGGTCTGCTTTTATAGAGGTAGTTACACTTCTTGGTGATTAACTAATCTTTTGCATTTCATTAGTAACACAAATGATGACAACTAATTACTCTCAATGATTGTGAAAGTATTAAAAGGTTTACTTATTTTTTCCCACCTGGTTTCTAAATGTTGATTTACTTTTTGGGAAAAATGACTACATATTGAAATCTGTTGCGTTTTAATCACCTAAGATTATTTGTTTGTACAGTACTGTGCAAAAGTTTTAGGCAGGTGTGAAAAAATGCTGTGAAGTAAGAATACTTTCAAAAATAGACATGTTAATATTTTATCTTTATCAATTAACAAAATGCAAAGTGAGTGAACAGAAGAAAAATCTACATCAAATCAATATTTGGTGTGACCATCCTTTGCCTTCAAAACAGCATAAATTAAAAGGTACACTTGCACACAGTTTTTGAAGGAACTCGGCAGGTAGGTTGGCCCAAACATCTTGGATAACTAACCACAGTTCTTCTGTGGACGTAGGCAGCCTCAGTTGCTTCTCTCTCTTCATGTAATCCTAGACAGATTTGATGATGTTGAGATCAGGGCTCTGTGGGGGCCATACCATCACTTCCAGGACTCCTTGTTCTTCTTTACGCTGAAGATAGTTCTTAATGACTTTCACTGTATATATGGGGTTGTTGTCATGCTGCAGAATAAATTTGGGGTTGTTGTCATGCTGCAGAATAAATTTGGGGCCAATCACATGCCTCCCTGATAGTATTGCATGATGGATAAGTATGTGCCTGTACTTCTCAGCATTGAGCAGACCATTCATTCTGACCAAATCCCCAACTCCATTTGCAGAAATGCAGCCCCAAACCTGCAAGGAACCTCCACCATGCTTCACTGTTGCCTGCAGACACTCATTTGTGCACCGCTCTCCAGCCCTTCGGCAAACAAACTGCCTTCTGCTACAGCCAAATATATCAAATTTTGACTCATTAGTCCAGAGCACCTGCTGCCATTTTTCTGCACCCCAGTTCCTGTGTTTTCATGCATAGTTGAGTCGCTTGGCCTTGTTTCCACGTCGGAGGTATGGCTTTTTGGCTGCAAGTCTTCCATGAAGGCCACTTCTGACCAGAGTTCTCCGAATAGTAGATGGATGTACCAGGGTCCCACTGGTTTCTGCCAGGTCTGAGCTGATGGCACTGCTGGACTTCTTCTGATTGTGAAGGGAAGTAAGCCTGATGTGTCTTTCATCTGCTGTAGTAAGTTTCCTTGGCCGACCACTGCATCTACAGTCCTCAACATTGCCCGTTTCTTTGTGCCTCTTCAAAAGAGCTTGGACAGCACATCTGGAAACCCCTGCCTGGGAGAGACCTTGCTGATGTAGTATAACTACCTTCTGTCTTGTTGCTGTGCTCAGTCTTGCCATGGTGTATGACTTTTGACAGTAAACTGTCTTCAGCAACCTCACCTTGTTAGCGGAGTTCGGCTGTTCCTCACCCAGTTTTCTTCCTCCTACACAGCTGTTTCTGTTTCAGTTAATGATTGTGTTTCAGCCTACATATTGAATTGATGATCATTGGCGCCTGTTTGGTATAATTGTGTAATCATAGACCTGACTATATGCCTACAAAATCCCTGCCTTTGTACAAGTGTACCTAGAAGAATTGATGCTGTTTTGAAGGCAAAGGGTGGTCACACCAAATATTGATGTGATGTAGATTTTTCTTCTGATCACTCACTTTGCATTTTGTTAATTGATAAATATAAACTAGTAACATGCCTATTTTTAAAAGCATTCTTGTTTTACAGCATTTTTTCACACCTGCCTAAAACTTTTGCACAGTACTGTATGTAGAAGTTGGTGAGGACCACAAAATTGTTAATTAGGCTCTGATAAATAAAAACATAGAATTGAAGGAGGGTGTCTTTTTTCCCCCATGACCCTATATAGCATAAAATGTCCAAAGCTATAGTGCTTTGAAGTATTGACCCCATTGAACTTTTTCACATTTTGTACTATTACAACCTGGAACTGAAATGGACAAAAGGGGATTTTTTTTTACACACAAAGGTTAATTAAACAAAAAAGCAGATATTTGTTGGTTGCACAAGTATTCACTCCTGGCTCAATACTTCGTAAAGCCACGCCTGATGGCAAAAACAGCTGCAAGTCTTCTGTGATATGACCCTATCAACTTTGCACACAAGGATCCTGATACTTTTGCCCATTCTTTTGGCCAAATTTGCTCAAGTGCTGTCAAATTGGATGGAGACTGGAGACTAAATTTTCACAGTTAACATTCTGAGCCACTCCAGTGAAGCTTTAGCAGTATGCTTAGGGTCATTGTCCTGTTGGAAGATGAAACTCCACACCAGTCTCAAGTCTCTGGCAAACTAGAACATATTGAACTAGATCAGATTGCCCTGTATTTGGCTCTATAAATTGTGCTCTGGACTATGACCACCACATGATGCTACCACCATCATGCATCACTGTGGAGATGGTGTTGTGGTGGTTGTGTTTCTGCCAAAGTTCAATTTTGGTCTCATCAGACAAGAGAACTTTTAACATGTCATTTAGCAAACTCCAAACAGGCTTTCATGCTTTTCCCCCTCAATAATGGATTTATGGTCATCATTCATCCATTAAACCCAGCTCTGTGGAGTGTTTGAGCTATAGTTGTCCTTTGAACAGGTTCGCCTATCTGAGCTGTGGATTTCTATAGTTCCTTCAGAGTCACCCCTACCCAGTCACTGACCTTTGATATACTGCCTCCTCTAGGCAGAGTGCATGTTGTGCCATAATCTTTTCATTTTTTATAATGAATTTAACTGTGCCACTGAATGTGAAAAGTGTGGACTATTTAGAACAACAAAACCCTGACTGATACTTTTCCAGGACTTTGTCTCAGACTTGTTATAATAGCTTCTTGTTCTTCACGATGCTTTGTTTATGTATATTCTCTAACAAACCCCGGGTGCTTCAAGGAACAGGTCTATTTATATGTAGATTACATGACAGTTAAGTGCAATCAGGTGAACTCCTTTCAACTAATTATGTGACTGATGGCAACTGGTTTCAGCAGAACTAATTTAGGGGTCAATACATTTGCATTCAGAATTTTTAGGTTTTTTATTTGTATATAACTCTATTGATAATTGTGTAGATTCATGACATGACAAAACTTCAGTCCCAGGTTGTAACACTACATTACACTATAAAATGTGAAAAGGTTCAAGGGGGTGAATATTTATGCATGGTACAGTACATAAGACCTGTTTGAACTTGCTGAAAAACAACAACAACAAAAAAAAAAACCTGACAACATGCTAGTTTGATATCAGCAAATTGATACTATGTACAGTATTGTGCAAGTCTTGTGCACCCTAAATTCTTTCATAAATTTTGTCTTAAATTCTGTGTTCTGCATGTGTGACCATAGAAAGGACCAAATAATTTCACAAATAATTACAAAGAATTTTATATGCTAAGGAAGGAGGATATTAAGTAATAGACCAGTTTCCAATAAAACTTCATTGAGTCTCTCTGAAGAAACAGAAGCAAGTGAGACAAAATCTACAAAAGAGCTATGGCAAATTCAAGATAAAAAAAAAGAAGCTTGAAATCTACTGGTTTCCTTATAAAACTAAACATGAAGTGCACTGAAGAGAACTGATGCACTTTTCAAAGGCAAACAGTGTTCACACCAAATAATGGTCTTATTTCATTTTCCACTTTTTACTGCTATGTTTTGTTATTAATTTCCTGCATAGAAACGTTTCATTTAACCTTTCTGTATGCATCTTTGCTTCACAGACTTTCATTACAAATTAATAGATTTTTTAGAAATTAAAAGCATCAACATGTGCAACAATGCCTGTTTAAACATCTTTATCAAGCTCTGTAATTTATCGTGCATAGGGATCTTTCCTAAACTCACTGTCCACTCTTTTAGTCTGCTTCCCTCTGAGCCTCTCAAAGGCATGCACACATTCACACATCATGTTCCTGATGACACAGGATTGAATGTGGATTCTTTGCACACTACCTTCTGAGTCAGATGGGGGTGGTGTTTATGCTAACCTTTCAAAGTGTAGGTCATATCCACATGCCAGGATTGCTCTCCAAACACTGCGAATGTCCTGTTTGGCTCGCTCAACAGTGAACTTATGGAAACCCTCCAGAGTTAAGTACTTCTCTTCTGGAACTGAAACATACATAGATCCAGAAGAATAATAAATATAGTTACATAAATACACTATATAGTATAGGTCGACCGATAGTGGATTTTACTGATACCGATAACTAAGTTGGGCAGTACTTGTTGATAACCGATTAATCAACCGATAGTTTTTAAAACTGATACTGAATGAAAACATAACACTCAAATTAAAATATTGCTGAACTTTATTACAAAAATAAACAGTACTCACTGTACCATAAAAATGTACTGTACTTTTAAAAATTAAATAAATATATAAATATGAATATATTTATATTTATTTTTAATATATTAATATATATTTTATATATTTATAACTATTAATAAATATTAAAGTAAACAAATAATATAAATCCAAACTGAACCAAAAAGTAACACACATACACACACACACATACTTCAGTGTTAAAAACACTTTGTCAGTGATAGTTTTTATTTTTTATCCCTAGAAGCGGCTCTCATGCTGTATAATGAATGCGGACCCTTCGCAGTCGCTCCCACAACGGACGCAAGCGGGAAGAATGATAGGTGTGGATTTTTGCTGATAACCGATAGTTCCAGAAATCGGTTATCTGTGCTGATTAATCAGCAAAACCAACCAATCGGTCCACCTCTACTATATAGCCAAAAGTAGCCTCTTCAGCTGATATCAGTCCCCGACTTCAATAATGCTCCTGCGGCTAAATGGGCAAATCCCCACAGCCACATTCCAAAATCTAGCAGAAAGCCTTCCCAGGAGAGTGGAGATTATTATAACAGCAAAAGGAGACTACATTTGGAATAGGATGTTCAAAAAGCACATATTGATGTGATGGTCAGGTGTCTATAAACTTTTGGCCATATAGTGTATAAACACGCGCATGCACACTTGCAGATCGGATGCATGTACACAATCACTGGCACAAAAACATGCATACTGAATAGCCATGAAGCCTGATCCACTTTTTCATATATTCTTTTAGAGAATAAATATTTGGAGTTTTGCTAAGGGACATGAATAATTTAGGTGGGTAAACTTCTGGACATCAAAGGATATAAGCCCTGAATCATGCAATCAAAGGAAAAACAAAGACGCCAATACAAACCTTCTAGCTTCTTGGTAGGCAACTTCTCAGGGTCTTTCTCATCAGGCTTAGTTTTATCTGGAGACTTGGGCTTCAGGACTGGTTTCTTCTCACTTAATGCAGTCCTGGAAAGTAATTATAATTTGGACAGAAAGATGAGATACGCATTCTTGATGTACACTTTTACTGTTAATCTTTAATTTACATTTATTCATTTGGTTGACACTTATCCAAAACAACTTAAAATTGAGATAGGATACAAGTGAGCAGCTGAATGTTAAGGGCCTTTGCCCAAGGGCCCAACAGCAGTAGCCTGGTGGTACTGGGATTTGAACTCACAACCTTCCATACAGTAACCCAAAGCCTTCACAACTAAGCCACCACTGCCCACTGTTAACTGTTATGACAGAATAGAGTGAAGGCTATAGTTACACAACCTAAAACCTACAGTAAGTTCAACCTGTCCTTTCATCTCCTAACATGTCCTGTGTGATGACACTTGCTTATAACACTGATTAAAACACTTTTACTACTATGGACTTCTACAAGAATAAAAACAAGCTATTACTGGAAGGGACAAGCAGCCTAATGCCTATTTCTGCATCCATATATTTTCATTAGAAATATCATGCATAGATGGACACATAGGTGTTATACTTTTGCTAAGCCATCATACTTTTAGATAACCCAAGAATGCCTATTGGCAGGAAGTTTTGTGTTTCACTGCAAGGAGAATGGAGAAGAGGCACAGGACTTGATGTGATTGTGCTGATGATCAGTAGTGTGGCACAGCAGGCTTTGCAGAGAAAAAAATTCTCAAGTTATTGGACAGCACGCTCTTTGTTCGTCCCACCTGAATGAACGGCTTGTCCATATGATGACTGGGAGTGCTCTCAAAGGGGCAGAGCCTGCAACCAACTGGCAATAACTCAAATGGTAATGAACATGACTGACATCTCAAATGTAAACATATCGGCACCAGTCAGATGAACAGTGTGCTCAGAGCTGCAGCTGTCGGTCTGTAACCAAACCCATAACTGTTTTATAGTGTTATTTTATCATTGTAATTGGTAAATATTGTAAATAAATTGAAAGTATGAAGTTAGTTCTTATTATTTGTGCTTGATTTTTGTTTATTTAAAGGTCTATCGGTCTATCTATCTATCTATCTATCTATCTATCTATCTATCTATCTATCTATCTGTCTGTCTGTCTGTCTGTCTGTCTGTCTGTCTGTCATGACCTTCCGCAGTGAAATTGAGCTAGTAATTTAGCAGGTTTGCTGGCAAACTACAAATTTTGTTGAGTTGATTTTGGAAAGGTCTTTTGCCACAGGAATGTAGCTATCATAAATCATGTAAAATGGATATAAAAAGTCTACACACTCCTGATAAAATTGCAGGTTTTTTTAATAATAATTCATGTCAGATCTTTTTCCACTAAATTCAAGTGAAAAACAAATAGAAATGTTTTAGGGAAAAAAAGAAAAAGAAAAAACTTACAATAATCTGGTTGCATAAATGTGCACACCAGTTAACTAAAATGCCTTTTTCTTTTGGGTAGGAGCAGGGGCGTAACCTGGCCTGGGCACTTGGTGCTGTAGGGCATTCTCCACTTGGAGCAGTTTGTCACTATGTAACTGAACATCAGTAAAAGAAGATGGCAGTGTTGTAATTTTGTATCTTCTGTGAACGGAAGCGAGACCAATTAGACAGGGTTTACAGGAAAACACGTGGAAATACTCATGTCCTATTGGCTGACAGGTCTCAATTTTGCCAAACGCTAGTTCAGTCAGTGTGAGGGAAAAATAGATGTATGTCTTTTTTCCTTTTTTGTTTTTAACCAGTAAAGAGGTTGAAACTGAAACACTAGCATCCTCTCATGCTTGGCAGGAAAACAAGGTGTGTAAATGTCTATATGAGTTCCAGTTTACATGAACATGATATGAGCAGAGCATAAGGACAGATAATATAAAGTATAATATAAAGGACACTGTAGCAGCTAAAGCCATATAATGATAGATTTGTTGTGCCTCCCCTTGGATAGCGACACCAAACCAGCCTAGTTAGAAAAGTTTTAGATTTTATCGGTCTGTTAGTCCTACAAACAGTGATAACACCTGAGGCGAGTTTTATGATAAATTCAACTTTTTCTGATCATGTCATACATTTACAGCTAAAGTAAGTTACCTCAGCTTCCATAAAACAAAACTTAGGCTACTAGCTGAGCTGGAAAAATTGCATGTAGAAGAATCTGGGCTCAGCCCCGGATGATTAACAGTCCAGCTAACACCCCTGGGTAGGAGTCTACCAACTTACCAACTATTTCCTTCTGCCTTGGAAAAATGCTCCAGATCTCTGAAATTGCCAGGGCATCTCCTGTACACAGCTCTAATGAAGTCATTGTACAGCCCTGTACACAACCCTCATCAAGTCATTTGCAATAGGATTTAGATCTGTGCTGTGATTCAAAGTCAGTCTTGGTTCACAGTCACTTAAAGATCTCTGAAGTCTTTCACAAATCCTTTGTGCATTTACAGCAGCATTCTTGTGTTATGCTTCTCAAGTCTCTTACAGTTCTCAGTCAGTCTAGCATTATGCTCTTCATTCTCTAATGACTTGTACTCCCAGTATAGTCTAATGACATGAAGGCATTCTTCAATAGAGTCATGCTTGATGGCATACAAGTGCTGTGAAAAAGTATTTGCCCGCATCCTGATTTCTTCTGCTTTTGTATATGTCATACTAAATAGCTTTAGATCTTCAAACAAAATACAACATAAAACAAAGGCAACCTGAGTAAACACACAATACAGTTTTTTTATTGAAACAAACAAACAAAGAAGTTATCCAACACCTATCACCTTTGTGAAAAACTAATTGCCCCTTAAACATAAAATTTGGTTGTGCTACCTTTAGCAGCAATAACTGCAAACAAAAGCTTCCAATAACTAGAGATCAGTCTTTCAAGGCACTGTGGTGGAATTTTGGCTCACTCTTCTTTGCAAAACTGCTTTAGTTCAGCCACACTGGAGGGTTTTCGACCATGAACTACTCGTTTAAGGTCCTGCCACAGCATCTCAATTGGTTCAAGCCAGGACTTTGACTAGGTCACACCAAAACTTTAATTGAGCTTTTTTGAGCCATTTAGCGGAGGACTTACTCCTATGCTTTGGATCATGCAGAGGAGTCTGCACAATCCATTTGCGCTTGAGGTTTATCTGAAGACCGGACATTCTCCTTTAAGATTTTCTGGTAGAGAGCAGAATTCATGTTTCCCTCAATTATTGCCAGCTGCCCAGGCCATGAAGCAGCAAATCATCCCCACACTATCACACTACCACCACCATGCTTGACTGTAAGCAAGCATCTACAGCTTCTTGCACCCGCTTGCTGGTATTTTCTGCCACTCTTCTATTGCTATGCATTCAAGCTCTTTTAAGTTTGAGTCCTTTTTGCAATGGCAGATTTCAGCTCTCTCCAAAGGTTTTCAATGGGATTTAGGTCAGGACTCATTGCTGGCCAGTTTAGAACACTACATCTTTACTTTTCAGCCATTCTTTTGTGCTGTAAGATGTGTGCTTCCGGGCGTTGTCCTGCTGAAAGACCCAAGTAATCTTGGTAATCTTCTGATTTCATCATTCCTTTGATACATTCAATGCCTCCATTACCAGAGGCAGCAAAGCAGCCCCACAGCATGATTCAACCTCCACCATGTTTTACTGTAGGTAGGGTGTTCTTTTCCTTATGGGCTTCATTTTGTTGCCTGTTTCTGATGCACTGCATTCCCATAGAGCTCTATTTGGTTTCATCTGTCCATATAACATTATCCCAGAAAGACTGTGACTGTACTCTTGCCTTTTTGTGCCTTTCTTTCAATAGTGGTTTCCTCCTTGGCCTTTGCCCATGAAGTCCACTTGGTTCAGTGTGCGGCATATGGTACGGGCTGAAACCACCACTCCAGATTGCTCCAGGTCAGCCTGAAGCTCTTTAGATGTCTTGCGTGGTGTTTTTTCCACAGTCCGCACCAACCTTCGCATACTTCTCTCATTGAGTTTCTTCTTAGTGCCACATCCTGGAAGCGTCTTAACAGTTTTGTGACTGTGAAACTTCTTGATAACATTATGAACTGTTGAAACAGGGATTTCAAGATCTTTGACTTGAAGCCTTTGGAATTATGTTTTTGGATAATAGCATTTCTAATGCTCTCAGACAGCTCTCTTGTCTTCAACATTGTGAAAAAGAGACTGGAAACAATCAGCCCCTTTTTATGCAGTAAAACCATAATTCATTGCTTAAATCAGGTCATGTGAACACTGGAAATTAAGCACAGATGGGTCCTATTTGTTTTTTATTTTGTTTGAGAAACTAATTTAAATTAATAAAAAGGGTGCCAATAATTGTGCCCAGCGTACATTTTTTGTCTGTATTTTCAATTTCACAATATGAAAGCCTTTTTTGTTGTTGTTCAATAACCTTGGGCATGTTATTAAAATATTCTGATTATACAAAATTGGTCCCATTTGCATTTATTACTGAAGATATTCTAAATTCTGTACTTACAATTCAGAGGTGCCAATAATTATGACCAGGACTGTATGTAGAAACAACCTAGACATAACTGTTCATGCATAATATGAAATATTAAGTCATTAAAAAGTTTGTAAATTCATTAGAAGGTATTTACAGAACCATTACAGAAGACATTTGGGAAAAGCTGAATATGAGATGACAGGTCAGAATTTCAGCTTTAATTTCCTGATGTTTACATCTAGATGTGTTAAACAACGTAGAACATGGCACCTTTTGTTTGAACCCACTCATTTTTCAAGTGATGAAAAAGACTGACGGGTGATTCTTGTTGCCCCTGGTGTGCCCTGTTAGGTTGGTTGATTAAACAGTTAATAGCTCTGAATGTCTACTTTTGGTCTGAGCCCTCTGGTTCTGAGTCATCTGTAAAGACTGCATTTGTTGTTAAGAAGGATAAACGAACATGAAGACCAGAGATATGTCTATGGGAGAAAAGCAAGCCATTTTGAATTATGCCTGAAGTCCCTCGTCAGCCTCCACCAGATGGAACATCAGGCCCTCCTCGACCTGCACCCTGAACAACAGCAGCGACTCGAGGCCATTGCTCAGGAGCAGGCAGAGAACAGACAGGTGCTCCAGATGCTGCTGCAACCAGCTAGGCTCCAGCTGCAGCACCTCCAACCATGGCTGCTCCAGCCGGCTTGGCCGTGATGCGCACAAAGATGTCTTTCATGGACGATCCAGAGACCTTTGTGGAACTCTTTGACCGTGCAGCCACTGCCTGAGGATGGCCGGAGGAAGAGTGGGCCATACGCCTCCTCCCCTTGCTGTCAGAGAGAGTCCAGTCTGCCTCCACATGTGCAGCTGGAGTACCATGAGGAAGGCGGTGCTGATTTCTCCCTCTATTACTCTCTCCACCTCCTCTCTCTCGTTCCCCTCTGGTTCCAGCTCCCCGTGCCCGAGGTGCCAGGACCCCAAAAATGGCGTTCCGAACCCAGTTTCCACCCTGCTTTTCCACCCATCCTTCTCTGATGTCTCCCCTCAGCTCCCTCTCTCTTCACATAGATAGAACCTCCTGTGCCTACTAGGATGGGGGCAAAGTGCAGCGGTGAAGGTGGGCTTTTCCAGGCCCCTGAAACGCTGCAGGCCTCCCTCGATTAAGCTGCATATTTACAACATCTGAGAGCTGTCCTGAGATCATTGAGATGGGCGGGACACATAGCAAACCTAAAGAAGCGTGCAATTGGGCAGGTGGAAGTATGGTATCTGGTCTCAGCTGAGTCTTGCGGTGGTCAAGCGTCAGTTGCAGATGGAGAGGAGGCGGGTTTGAACTGGCATGTAACGTGTGATGATTTTTACTTGTTTGATCATAGCGAATTTACTTGTTTTGTTTGTGTTTTGTTCGTCCTTTCAGTGAAAAAAGAGAACACTGTGAACCAGAGAGAATGAGGTACAAAGCTGAAAGTCGTCATCCATAACACACACACACATCCACACACGCCAGAGCATGAGCTTGTAAAGTATTGATGAACTTGAGCGTGGCAAAAGCCTCAAAGTTTTGGGACAATGCTTTTTGTGGGTTTTTTCCCCATTGATTGTTGAAAGTGCACTGATAAGTGCTAGTGGGAAAAATAAAGCAAGCACAAAGCTCTGTCAGATCTGTTGGGGGGGTCTTAGCTCTTGGCGACTTCAAGGAAAAACAGTCCGAAACCCATGGAGTGAATGTCATGTTTTGACAAAAGCTATTATTAAAATAAAAAAATTATTCTTAAATAAAAAAAAAAATATCCTTAATGAGCAAACCAGAGGTTATGGTGGCAAGGAAAAACTTCCTAGGTGACACCGCACACCACAGTAATCTCACGATGATCTTTAGGCTATCCATGTGGGTCCATCCTCAGCAGGTGTACACCAGAAACAGTTCGAGTTGTACACAGTGAGATATTTGATAATTTCATTTGCTAAAATATTGAATTCCACTTTAGGGGAAATTTTTTGGGAAGCCAGTGTAGTCTTAAAGCAATTGCTTTTGATCAGCACTTTCCAGATGCTTTGTGCTCATTATAGCGCTGTCAGACTTGTGGAATTGCAGTCAGACTGAAGAATTATTAATTGTATTCAAATAATCACAGAGAAGAGAATCACAGTTCAATTCAATTCAATTCAATTTGATCTGTATAGCACTTTTAACAATGGACATATGGTCACAAAGCAGCTTTACAAAATTATATAAATTCTGGATATTAATTTTACATTTATAAATGAATCCCTAATGAGCAAACCAGAGGCTTTCAAAATGCAGTGAGATGCCTTTACCTAACACACAAGTAATGGATTTAAAAACAAACAACATTCAGGGATGAAAAACTCAAATTTTCTTTCTTTAAATTCCAGATTTATGATTTCTGACTATTGTGTTTGAGTGTTGTTATAATAAAGTAGGTGTGATATGGTCTGAGGTAAAGCAGAGGAGCCTGGTTTATACTTGACACACGACTTGGTGTGCGCATGCAGAAGCAGCACCAACACAAGCAGCATGGTTCACATACTTGCCTGCATATCTTACGTACAGCTGGAAGATTAAATGTGACATTCACTAGATGGCACATCAGAGCCTGTTCATCAGGTTTCCAAGTCAAACTGTAAAACTTTTAAAACGTTTTAATCGAAAACTCTGACTTTACATTTAAAAGTATTTATTAATCTAGAAAATCCAGGAAGACTGGTACGCAAAACAGAACAGGTTCATGTCATGAGAGGTTTTTAAAATTCAAACACTAACTGTAATAGGAAAACTAGTTAGTTAGAAGTATGTGATTTAACACACAATGCTACAGTAGTTTGTTTACAGGAGGTAGATGGTTTTGATATTTCTAATAAGAATCTGTAAAATAAAATAATAAATTAAAACAGGAGATGAACTTCTCTCACAACCCTATTTGTAAATCAAATGACACCACATGGGGTCGCAACCCCTAGTTTGGAAACTATAGATTATTCTAGATGCAGGGGATAATCTCATTTGAATACTGCTGACTCCTACTTAAGAACTGGTGCTATAGTCACATACAGGTGCATCTCAATAAATTAGAATGTCGTGGAAAAGTTTGTTTATTTCAGTAATTCAACTCAAATTGTGAAACTTGTGTATTAAATAAATTCAATGCCACAGACTGAAGTAGTTTAAGTCTTTGGTTCTTTTAATTGTGATGATTTTGGCTCACATTTAACAAAAACCCACCAATTCACTATCTCAACAAATTAGAATTACACAATTAAAAGAACCAAAGACTTAAACTACTTCAGTCTGTGTGCACTGAATTTATTTAATACACAAGTTTCACAATTTGAGTTGGATTACTGAAATAAATGAACTTTTCCACGACATTCTAATTTATTGAGATGCACCTGTATATAGACCCTGCTGCTCATACTGAACATATTTAAAGCAGTACTGTTTAATTTTATACAGCTGTAAATGAATAATGATTTATAATCACATTATTTGGTGTCATCCATAAGAGGATGACATTTTGTATCTGGTTTGTATCTGTAGCTGCTCTGTGGCAATGTTTATTATTAAAACAACTATACAGATACATATAAAACAACTGAGTTTTATGTAGATTTTGTAGAATATGAAGAATTGAATATGTAAATTTAATTGTATCAAATATATTAGATATTATTAATACAGTCACCCCCAAAACTATTGGTTTAGTAATACTTTTTTATTATTTATATTTATTTATAATTTATATAAAAACATTTCTGTTTCTATTCTCAGCCTTTATGTTGGTTCTTATGCTATGTCTTCACAGGCAAAACCCAGAGCTCAAACCAAGAAAGTGAAAGTGACATGTGAAGGCCAATGTATGGTAACCCATACTCAGAATTTGTCCTCTGCATTTAACCCATCCACGTTAGTGCACACACATTAGGAGTTGTGAGTAGTGAACTCACACACTACAAACCGTGAACACACCCAGAGCAGTGGGCAGCCATTTTTGCTGCGGCACCCGGGGAGCAATTGATGGTTAAGGGCCTTGCTCAAGGGCCCAACAGTTGCAGCTTGGCGGTGCTGGGATTTGAACTCATGACCTTCTCATCAGTAGCCCAACCGCCTACCACTGCCCACATTCAGAGTAGACATTCACAGCTATAAATTGTTTAAACAATCAATTTAACAGGGTACACCTATGCAACAAGAAAAACCTGTCAGTAACGTTCCAATATTTTGGTGGGTTCAAACAAAAGATGACATGTTCCAAGTTTAACACATCTAAATGTATACATAAGGAAATGAAAGCTGAAATTCTGATCTATTTTCTCATTTATACTTTTCCTTTATCTCTTCTTTAATCCACTGGCTACTGCATTTATTTTGAAGCACATTTTCTGGCAGCAAATAGAGACATGTTGGTTATACCTGGAATACAAAAGTAATTTCTTCAATATTTCAGTGTGGCCAACCTAATGATAATGTTCCTTTGTCATTGGTAGTAGTTTTACTTGTGACACTTGTCACAGTAGGGTTGACAGAGAAATCTATTAAATTAAGGTTGTACAAATCGTATGTCCAGGGATCGTATGGAACACTGTAGGTATAATGAACAGTAAGAATGTCATGCTGGAACACCATGATTTAATGCAGAAATTTGCAAAGGCTAAATAAATATTTTGATAAAGAAATGTATTTAAGAGCTAACAACTGCAGTCAGCAAGAGGCTGAGTGTATGTTAGTGAGGTTGCTGCAAAGGCTCCAGTAGAGTCAAGCTGATGCAGAGACATTATGAAGATAAATAAAAGTCTTAGTTATTGTTATTCTTAATATCAGTCATACAGTGGGTATAGAAATGAATCACCCCCCTTTAAAATAATCACATTTTGTTGCTTTTCAGCCTGAAGTGAAAATGGACACAGTTTTTGTTTTATCCAGCTGTATTTATTCAGTGCAACTTATAACATCCAAGTGAAAGATATAACACCAACATGTCAGAAAAATTAAAAACAAAACAAAACAATCACTGAGTTGGAAAAAGGATCACCCCCCTTCTAAAAATGACTTGTAAACTCAATAAGGTGTAGCTAATCACCTTCTCAATGGCACACAAAGCCATTTGACTTTCAACTGTGATCAGCTGTGGTCATTTTGATTAACTCAGTATGAAAAGAGCTTTCCTGGAGCATTTTGTAGTGCAACTGAAACAATCAACTATGGGTGGCAAGGCACTGTCAAAAGATCTCCGGGATAAAGTTGTGGAGAGGCACAAGTCAGGAGATGGATACAAAAAAATTTCAAAGCCTTATCAAAGCTTTATCAATGCCTAGAAGCACAGGGAAGTCTATTATTAAGAAGTGGAAGGTATTTGGTACAACGCAGACCCTCCCTGGATCAGGACGTCACTCCAAACTGGATGAAAGAGCCAGGAGAAAACTGGTCAGAGAGGCTGCCAAGAGGCCTACAGCAGCTCTGAAGCAGTTGCAGGAATTTATGACAAAGAGTAGTCATTTTGTGCATGTGACAACAATATCACAAATTCTCCACAAATTGTATGAGAGGGTTGCAAGAAAAAAGGCACCCACGACTGAGCTTTGCCAAAAGGCACCTTGTAGATTCTGAGGCCACATGGAAAAAGGTGTTATGGTCAGATGAGACTAAAATTTAATTATTTGGCCTCAACACCAAACGATATGTCTGGTGGAAATCCAATACAGCTCACCATCCAAATAACACCATTCCTACAGTAAAGCATGGAGGTGGTAATATCCTGTTATGGGGGTGATTCTCTGCAGCAGGGACTGGAGCACTTGTCA
Source organism: Cranoglanis bouderius (assembly GCA_023630585.1). Taxonomy (NCBI): domain Eukaryota; kingdom Metazoa; phylum Chordata; class Actinopteri; order Siluriformes; family Cranoglanididae; genus Cranoglanis; species Cranoglanis bouderius. Next base: position 5,451,371 of record CM042565.1, read on the forward strand.
GGATAGAAGGAAAATGGATGGGGCAAAATACCGTCAAATTCTTGAGGAAAATCTGCTGCCCTCTGCCAGAAAGTTGTCAATGGGAAGAAGATTTACCTTCCAACATGACAATGACCCAAAACACACAGCAAAACTGACCACACAGTGGTTGAAGGAGAAAAAGGTCAATGTCCTTGCTTGGCCTAGTCAGAGCCCAGACTTAAACCCCATTGAAAATCTGTGGAATGACTTGAAGACTGTAGTCCGCAAACGGTCACCATCAAATTTAACTGAACTTGAGCAGTTCTGCAAAGAAGAGTGGGCAAATATTGCAAAGTCTAGATGTGCAAAGTTAGTAGAGACATATCCCAACAGACTAAAGGCTGTAATTAAAAAATTAAGGCAAATTAAAGCAAGGGGGCGATCCTTTTTCCAATTCAGTGATTCTAGCTTTTTATTTTTATTTTTTTAATTTTCTGACATGTTGGTGTTATATCTTCCACTTGGATGTTATAAGCTGCACTGAGTAAATACAGCTGGATAAAACAAAAACTGTGTCCGTCTTCATTTCAGGCTGAAAAGCAACAAAATGTGGGGGGTGATTCTTTTCTATACCTACTGTATATATTTGTCACATTCATCATTCCCCAAATTCCCTCCCCTGCCCCAAGCCAAATGTTAAATCTGTTGGAAACACTGTAATCTTAAGGTGCTAGATAGGATGTTTTATCTTGGATAATTATTCATGCAGGTGGTTAACGATGTACGCCTTTGTGGTCAGAGGTAAATAAGAATAATACAAAAGAGGTGCTGGCAAAAGCAATGTCTCAAGCAGTTATATGCTAGTATAACTATGCTATGTAGATTTGGATTTCAGTCTATTTCGTTTTTTTTTGTAAAAACGCTTAATTTCTCAGTGCTGTGTGTGACGTACCGTACACTGTTGAGAACAGACTTCTCTTTGATAGGGGGCTTGATGATGGATCTCTTTGTGCTGACCACTTTGCCTTGCTGCTGCTCCTTGCCTGATTTGCTGTACCTGCACTTATTGGCCTTGGCTGTGCCATATTTGCGAAGAATCTATAGACAGAAAAATAGTTGCATGTTTTTCAACAGTAGACATAGATGAATAAGGATTAGTTAGAAAACAGTAACTTCTTGGATATGATTTTTTAAATACGTGTAAAAATACAAGTGCTAACCTGCGTGAGCTGATCTTCCAACACTTTCTTAGGAGGTCGTATATGGTTGAAGAATACATGCAGAAGGTTACCAGGTGTCTGCGAGTTGATTTGTTCTTTACTGAGATGAATGTCAGACACTTTCAAGGGCTTGGTTGGTGTAAGGCTTAACATCTGCTCAGAGTGTACACAGCTCTTAAAGATTTCAGTTAGCACATCTCGTGTCCCAGGGACCAATTTTTCTCCTATGTGAGTATGACATGTATATTAGAAGCCTAAATCATGAAACTGAACAGTTATAATTAAGCCAAATGTTGGAAAATGTTTAAGGATAAAGGACAGTATAACTGAAAACTACATAATATGCAAATTAAAGTGTGCCACTGTGCGCTATCAAAACCATCAGGTCTCTTATTAAATTTAGATATTATTCTTAGATCATACTCTTAAGCAACATGTACGAATTCCAACCTCTGATCGTTTTATCAAGAAAGTAGTCCTCAAGTGCAGAACTGCCTTGAGTATCAAACAGACTCTGATTAACACTGGAGGCAGTCAAGATCTCTTCAGTGGTTATCTCCATTAACTCCTCCTCTCCTTCAAGGCTGGACAGACCAATGAGATCACTGCTGTTGAAGAGACTTGCACGAATCTTCTCCACCTTGGCCCTGGCACGTACCTGTAAGGGAGAGAAAGTCATTTTCCATTTGACAATGTCCAGGATGGCAGCATTTCAAGTAAAACATCCTTTCTACTTACCTCTATAACAGCATAGCCTTTAATAGGACATGCAAAACTGGCATTAGTGTCTAGTGAGGTGACTGCATAAAAGGATCCCCCATCTGACACTGAAGCTGTCTCTCCACTATCAAGGTGCTCCCCAAAGCTACCGAGACTACCAAGGCTTCCTGTACTACAAAGAGAGATATCAAGGCTTTCCTGACTGGAGATGATACAGGGGTCTAGAGGTGCCTGTTGCTGGGTAGGGGCTACAGGTTGTGTCACAGTGGCAGCTAACAATTCCTGGTCCACAGAAAGTTCACTGGCAGTTCTGGAGACCCCCTGAGAGGAGCTGCAGATGGAGGTCTGGCTAGTTGAAGCTGAAGCAGTCATGCTCAGAGCTGGGGTTACACTACTGGAACCATCTGGACTTTCCATACTGCCTGGGTGAAGCTTTTCTGCCCTATCATCTTGGGATCCTGTGCGCTGAGTTCCAACCACAGCTCCTTTGGTCTGCTTTAGGTCTCCTGCCTGAAGTGGAATAAAGATTTCATCTTTGAAAAGACCCCCATGTGCATTGCAAGCCCTTCGGATTGCATTACGCACCACAGCTTCTTCCAAGTGAGTTGGAATACCAGAGAGCACCAGCAACCGACTATGAGCAGTTGGACTGACCAGGGCCTGGCAGGCGTCAGCTACTGCATCCCCAGTCACACTCAACCCTTGAGGGTCCTTGTATGTTAGGTGCCGTATAATCATGAGTAATGTCAGCCCACGGTGGAACCATAACATATCTTCTGGTTTTCCTCCAACCACATTCAATAAAGCACTATCACATTCTGATAGCTTTGTGCCGCTCACAGAGCCCCGTTTTCCTGAAGTTGTGGCTGCAGCAGCTATGGCTGCTGTTGCCCGGTCTCGCTTCAGCTTGACCTTCTTGCGCTTTGATAACAGACTTGGGCTTTGTGGGGTTTGGCCTGGTGATGATGATGAAGAGGATGAAGAATCACTAAGGTTGGGTGTGCTGGATGAGGAAATATTGCTTACAGCCAACCCTCCACCAGCCACGTTAAGCTGCAAGGTAACCTCTGCCACAGCCAGACACACCTCCATGAGGGCATGGAAGTATGTGGAGAAGCGGCTTTGTTCAGATGATAGTGCTAAGGAGCTTCCTGAGGTGCTTCCACTAGCCAGCCCCCAGCACTGAGTCTCATGGTCATAAAGCTTTCTTAGTTCTGTCTGGAGAGCCATGAGCACTGCCAAGCATGGATTGAGGAGTAGAGCAATGGAGCTTGACAGGCCCGAGGGACCCTTGCGTTGTTCCAAGTGATGGATCTTGCGGAAAAGCTCAGCAAGCAGGTGGAAGATAAACTCCTTGATACAAGGTGCAAGATCAGTAGTCCATAGAAGCCCACCTGATGAAGAAAGAAAATGACTAAATAAGATTACCTGACTTAATGTACTGTCATGAAAGTCATATAATGATTTTTTTTCATGTCATATATTAAAAAAAATTATTTACATAAATGTATTTTTAATGTATTTATTTTTTTGAGAACAGGATCTACAACTGGATTACTGTAAAGCTGCTTTGTAACAATGTCTGTTGCTCAAAAGGCTAAACAAATAAAATAAAATTGAATTATTTTTCAGATATCTGTTAGAACAAATGGTGGAACTAAGGAAAGAGCTGGACTGATAAGACCAACCAATCAAAGAAGGAATCCTTACCAAGTAGCTCCACAACCTGGAGAAGCACAGAATGCGGAATGGTGTCCAGCTCTTCCTCTGGATACTCACTATTCTCACGCACTGTCCATGTCAGCAGCTGTTCAGCAAAGGCCATGGCCAAGGGAAACTCCACAGGCAGAGAATGCAGTACTAGCACAACCCCAGGAGGTGGGGACACTCCTGATAAAAAAAAAAAAAAAAAATTAAAATAAAACCATGACAATAGTTATGATTTGTTCTGTTTTTGTGTACATCTCATAGTAAACAGTTTTAGATCTACAAGTGAAATACAACATAAAACAAAGGCAACCTGAGTAAACACACAATACAGTTTTTATTTATTTATTTATTTTTTATTGAAGCCAAAAAAAGTTATCCAACAGCTATCACCTATGTGAAAAACTAATTGCCCGCTTAAGCTTAAAATCTGGTTGTGCCACCTTTAGCAGCAATAACTGCAACCAAACGCTTCTAATAACTGGAGATCAGTCTTTCACTTATTTCTAGGACTAGGACCTACACAGCAGTAGATCATTCTCTTGCTGCATAATCCAGTTGCGCTTGAGTTTCAATTTATGAAATGAAGACTGGACATTCTCCTTTAGGATTTTCTGGTAGAGAGTAGAATTCATGTTTCCCTCATTCTCCCAAAAGGTTTGGGGATCATCAATGTGTGTTTTGGCAAAATTCAGACGAGCCTTAATGTTCTTCTGGGTTAGCAGTGGTTTTCGCCTCGCCACTCTTCCATGGAAGCCATTTTTGCCCAGTGTCTTTCTGATAGTGGAGTCATGAACAGTGACCTTTATTGATGCAAGAGAGGCCTGTAGGTCCTTTGATGTTGTCCTTGGCTCTGTTGTGACTTGCTGGATAAGTAGTTGACTGCTGTATTTCAGTCACCTTCTTCCTCATCATTTCTGGAATTTCTTTCAATTCTGGCATAGTGTGTTACTGGGTAAGACATTAACTAACTTCATGCTGTTGAAAAAGTTCTATTTAAGTGTTGATTTAATTTGAACAGGGCTGAAAGTAATCAGGCCTGGTTGCATCTAGTTTCATAGATTTGGAGAATTAGTAACTACAGGGGCAAATACATCTTTATACAGACCCAGGATAACTACTTTGCTTCAATAAATATCATTATCATTTAAAAACTGTATTCTGTGTTTACTCAGCTTACCTTTGTTTTATGTTAGATTTTGTTTAAATTTCTGAAACAATTTAGTATGAGATGTACACAAAAACAGAAGAAATCGGGATGGGGCAAATACTTTTTCCACAGCACTGTATACAGAGATGTGTTAAATGCCATAGAACATTTTATATGAGATAATCCATTTGTAGGTGAGCAAAAATATTGGAACATGTGACTGACAGGTGTTTCTTGTTACCCAGGTGTGTCTTGTTAGATTGATTGTTTAAACACTAAATAGCTCTTAATGTCTAGTCTTGGTTTGAGCCCTGGATTTCACCTGTGAAGACTGCATTTGTTGTTAAATAGCAAACCAACCTGAAGAATAGAGCACTGTCTATGGAAGAAAAGCAAGCCATTTGAAGCTAAGAAAAGAGGGAAACTCAACACAAACAGCACAAACATTGGGCATAGCCAATACAACAATTTGGAATGAAAGAAACTGAAAAAGAAAGAAACTACTGGTGTACTGAGCAACAGACACCAAATGGGTCAGCCAAGGAAAACAACAACAGCTGATGACAAAACCATTGTGAGAGCTGTGAAGAAAAACCCCAAAACAACACCATCAACCTCCACAAGGCAGGGGTGAAGGTATCACAATCCAGTGTTTGAAGAAGACTTTGAGAGCAGAACTACAGGGGTCATACCATAAGATGCAAACCACTCATCAGCAGTAAGAATCGGAAAGCCAGATTGGATCAGTAAGCCAGAAAGGAACTGCTCATGATCTAAAACATACAAGATCATCTGTGAAACATGATGGAGGTAGTGTCATGGCTTGGGCTTGCATGGCTGCTTTTGGAACAGGCTCACTAATCTTAACTGATGATGTAACTCATGATGGTAGCAGCAGAACAAGTTTACAGGAACATTTTGTCTGCCAATTTACAGAGAAATGCATTCAAATTAATCAGGAGGATCATCATGCAGCAAGACAATGATCCAAAACACACTGCCAACTCAACAAAGGATTTTATTAGGGGGAAAAGTGGAAGGTCAAGACAACCACCAGATTGGCCAAGTCAACCCCCAGACCTTAAATCAATTGAGCATGCATTTCACATCCTAATGATGAGACTGAAGGGAGAAACCCCTTGAACAACTGAAAGAGGCCACACTAAAAGCCTGGAAAAGCATCACAAAAGAAGAAACCGACAATTTATAAGTTCCTATACTGTTGCTCACCTAAAAATTGGGTAGTCTGATACAAAAGGTTCTGTGGTAATAAAAACTGAAATCCTATATCCATATTTTGATCTCAAACACAAATGTCTTTGGTCTACAGCACAAGCTGAAAATGAACTGGCCTTGCTGTTCCAATAGTAGTGTGTGTGTGTTTATATATATATATATATATATATATATATATATATATATATATATATATATATATATATATACACACACACACACACACACACACACACACACACACACACACATACATACAGTACTGTGCAAAAGTTTTGGGCATGTGTGAAAAAAATGCTGTAAAGTATAATGCTTTCAAAAATAGGCATGTTAATAATTTATATTTATCAATTAGCAAAATACAAAGTGAGTGAATAGATGAAAGATCTACATCAAATCAATATTTCGTGTGACCACCCTGCCTTCAAAACAGCATCAATTCTTCTAGGTACACTTGCATAATGTCAGGGATTTTGTAGGCATATAGTCAGGTGTATGATTAAACAATTATACCAAACAGGTGCTAATGATCATCAATTCAATATGTAGGTTGAAACACAATCATTAACTGAAACAGAAACAGCTGTGTAGGAGGAAGAAAACTGGGTGAGGAACAGCCAAACTCAGCTAACAATGTGAGGTTGCTGAAGACAGCTTACTGTCAAAAGTCACACACCACGGCAAGACTGAGCACAGCAATGAGACAGAAGGTAGTTGCATCAGCAAGGTCTCTCTTAGGCAGAAATTTCGAGGCAGACAGGGGTTTCCAGATGTACTGTCTTAGCTCTTTTGAAGAAGCACAAAGAAACGGGCCCAATGTTGAGGACCGTAGATGCAGTGGTTGGCCAAGGAAACTTACTTGCAGCAGATGAAAGACACATCAGGCTTACTTCCCTTCGCAAACGGAAGATGTCCAACAGGGCCATCAGCTCAGACCTGTCAGAAACCAGTGGGGCCCTGGTACACCCATCTACTGTCCAGAAAAGTCTGGACAGTAGTGGCCTTCATGGAAGTCGGAGGTACGGCCAAAACGCCATACCTCCGACGTGGAAACGAGGCCAAGCGACTCAACTATGCACGAAAACACAGGAACTGGAGTGCAGAAAAATGGCAGCAGATGCTCTGGACTGATGAGTCAAAATTTGATATATTTGGCCGGAGCAGAAGGCAGCTTGTTTGCCGAAGGGCTGGAGAGCGGTACACGAATGAGTGTCTGCAGGCAACAGTGAAGCATGGTGAAGGTTCCTTGCAAGTTTAGAGCTGCATTTCTGCAAATGGAGTTGGGGATTTGGTCAGAATTAATGGTCTCCTCAATGCTGAGAAGTACAGGCAGATACTTATCCATCATGCAATACCATCAGGGAGGCATCTGATTGGCCCCAAATTTATTCTGCAGCATGACAACGACCCCAAACATACAGCGAAAGTCATTAAGAACTATCTTCAGCGTAAGGGAGAACAAGGAGTCCTGGAAGTGATGGTATGGCCCCCACAGAGCCCTGATCTCAACATCATTGAGTCTATCTGGGATTACAGGAAGAGAGAGAAGCAACTGAGGCTGCCTAAATCCACAGAAGAACTGTGGTTAGTTATCCAAGATGTTTGGGCCAGCCTACCTGCCGAGTTCCTTCAAAAACTGTGTGCAAGTGTACCTAGAAGAATTGATGCTGTTTTGAAGGCAAAGGGTGGTCACACCAAATATTGATTTAATGCAGATTTTTCTTCTGTTTACTCACTTTGCATTTTGTTAATTGATAAATATAAACTATTAACATGTCTATTTTTGAAAGCATTCTTTTTTTTTTTTTTTTTACAGCATTTTTTCACACCTGCCTAAAACTGTGCAAAAGTATTAGGCAGCCTATTTTTTTTTAGTACAAACTTTGTTATAGATTTTTTATCTGATGACTTCTACATTATCCGGTCAGTACAGAAAACATTTTAGATTCCCAAACATTAGTTTTCTAGCACAAAATTCAATGTTACAGAAAAATGTCTATGTCATTAAAGAAAGCAGCATATTACGTAAGAGACCACTTTTCAGACAAAAACACAATGAAGGCTGCTGGGTTTTGCTGCAAAAATAAGAAGCAAGTGCGAAAGTCAAAGTCTCCAGAAGAACTGTGGCTGGTTCTGCAAGATGCTCAATAAAACTTACCAGCTAATTTCCTTATAAAACTGCACAAATTATACCAGAGACTACTATTTTTATTTTTTTTTGTCACACCAAATATGGACTTTGTTTCATTTACTACACTTTACTGCTCCTTACACTATTCTTTTTAAATGTATAAACATTTAATTTCATAGTTTTGAAGACATCTTTGCTCTACAGCATTTCTTTGCATGTGCCTAAAACTTTTGCACAGTACTATATATATATATATATATATATATATATATATATATATATATATATATATATATATATATATATACACACACACACACACACACACACACACACACACACACACACACATACATACATACATACAGTTGCAATCAGAATTATTCAACCCCCATTGCAAATCAGGTTTATTGTCAAATTTTACAGACTTTCAGCTGTTTGCAATGAACAAATCAAACAAAAGCAATTGAAATAGTTCAACACGATGAGTGCTTCAAGTGGTTACCCTAAATTCAACAGAAAATGCAACTTATAATGACTTCTCCAGTCTTTTTTCAATTATTCAACACCCTGAATAGAATCCCTCACAACAGCACAAATATGCAAAACAGGTGTTGTCTCAAGCACACTTGATGCAACTAATCAAGGGCTTCATTAGTTTCACCAGGTGGAACACATAAAATACTTTGAACTGGCTAGGGGCAGAAAATACATGAAATACCTGGACGGGGCAGAAAAAGGAAGGCAGGTTGCGAAAAACCCTCGAGTGACTGCAAAAGACCTGCAGCAAAATTGGTGGCAACAGGCACTGAGGTTTCTGTGAGCACAGTATGGCGCATACTAAAAGCAGAAGGTTTCCATGCCAGAACTCCAAGACGTACACCACTACTGACCCAAAAGCTCAAGAAAAGTCGGCTCAAAATCATATAAATAAGCCACAAAGTTTTGGGATTCTGTGGAGCGATGAGACAAAACTGGAACATTTCGGAACGATGGAGCAGGGGTATGTCTGAGAAAGATGAATGAAGAAAAAACACTATCCACAGTCAAGCATGGTGGTGGCTCGGTGATGCTCTTGGGCTGCTTTGCATCGTCTGGCACTGGAAACCTGTACTGTGTGGAAGGCATTCATTGAAGTATCAGGAAATCCTAGGAGAAAACCTCATGCCGTCTGTGAGAAAGCTGAAGCTTGGGCGTCATTGGACCTTCCAACAGCACAATGATCCCAAGCATACCTCAAATTCCACCAAGGCTTGGTTGTAGAAGATGTCCTGGAAGATTCTACAGTGGCCATCAGTCACCTAACTTGAACCCCATAGAAAATCTCTGGTGGGATTTGAAGAAAGTGGTTGCAGCACACAAACCCAAGAATATTACTGAACTGGAGGCCATTGCTGATGAGGAATGGGCTAAGATTCCTCAGGAACGCTGCCAGAAGCTGGTGTCTGGCTATGCATCTCGTTTGCAGCAGGTCATAACAGCAAAAGGGTGCTCTACTAAGTACTAAAGATGCTTGCCATGAAGGGGCTGAATAATTTTGAAACTGGAGAAGTCATTATAAGTTGCATTTTCAGTTGAATTTGGGGAAACCACTTGAAGCATTCGTTGTGTTGAACTATTTCAATTGCTTTTGTTCGATTCGTTCATTGCAAACAGCTGAAAGACTGTAAATTTTGACAATAAACCTGATTTGCAATGGGGGTTGAATAATATATATTACATCACCACGGTTGTAAAGAGTGATTATTTGAATTACTATATCCTTCCTGGCAGCTTGAACCAATCTGGCCTTTTTCCTATTTATATATTATTTCATATATATATATATATATATATATATATATATATATATATATATATATATATATATATATATATATATATATATATATGGCTTTTGTATGCAACATACCCAGTTTTATGTGGACTTTATCAGTGGGGATAATGATGCTAGGGTACTGGTTGGTTGTGGGAGGAGGTGTAAGGCCTGTATTCGAAGGTGAAGCATCCAGAGGATAGCACACAGTTTCCATCAGATTCAGCTGGCCATTACGTCGGACCTTGTGCCCCAACCCATACATCATTACACGGGCCCAGGGAGCCTTATACAGAGAAGAACTAAAAGACAAAATTAATTTGATAGAGATGTAGTGCTCTTCTAAACAAATGTTTTACGTGACAAAAAAAGTTTACTTACTCCTTGCGGCATCCAAGCTGATTCTCTTTACAAGAAACCACCACAAATGCAGCACCAGGGAAGCTGACATCCATGCTGACCTTTGACTCTGAGATTGGAAACTCCTCTGATGTGAACTGCTCTGGAGCATTCTTAATTTTCAGTGATAGAAAAAAAAAAACATATAATAGTTAATATGTAAATGCCACTCAGTCATGCTTATGGCCATCTTTATATGTATGCTCACATGAAGTGAAGAGTAAAATGTTTTGTAGGCTTTAAATAAGACTTATGAGAATTATTCTACATAATGGCCACTATGTGCAGATCATGTGACCACAAGGCTTAAGTAGAAGCAAAGTGGCTATAGATGATTATTTGTATGCCCTTAGGCTGCTGTTGTTGCAAGCAGACAATCACTGAGTAAGCATTTAAGAAAGAAGATACAAATGTGAACAATAAATAATCTCAATTAATAATACAAAAAATGTGTTACATCTAATCATGCTATACTATGTCAATGCTGCAGCAAATGAGCTGCCAGTATGATGCCTGTAATATCATTTTCCTTGTGGCACTCAAGTTTTTTATATTTCATTAAAGAGAGTGGCACCCAACTGAAAATATGAAGCAAAATCAAGACATGTGAAATGGCAATGTTCCCTGTCTATGTAAATGTGAATTAGCCTGACACAACATGAGAGAGCACCTGAAGAGGAAACATGAGATGTTCTGTACCACAGAAAGATGTTTCATATGATTTGAATTCTATCACAGGTTTTATTTAATTAAACATTTAAAACTGATTAAATTTTGTTTATATTATCTTTTTACACTTTTTGCATAGTTGGTGCAGTATTAATCAGAATTCTCAAAAAACAGAACCAATATTTGCAGACCTAGGACATGACAAAATGCTGTAAATGAAAATGCAATGATTAGGCTGGTAGAGCAAAACAATTTCTTTAGTTAATCGTTACCATTGCCCATTAGAATACATGCTAAATAACTGAAAATTATATACCAATGTTGACCTTTTTTTCTGCCATCAACTTTTTAAAATTCATTTTATATGGCATAAGATTAATTGCTTTAGACTCTCCTGTGTTGTCATTCATACAATGACATGTTGTCATTCTAAATTTTCAGTACTGCACAGTTAATGTTTTAGCAATTACAATAAACCATAACACAAGCAAAAACTAAAGCTGTGCTCCAAATACTCATTATTGCATCAATAAGGACAGTAGATTCACACTTTGTGTGCCTTTTGGTACCGAGAAGAACCTACCGCAAATTCATGTTGACTTTTTTCCCCTCACCTCATCTTTACTCTCTGCCACATTCTGTGTGGTCTACAGGTATCATGTTGTTTTCTCAATTCCTTACTACTGTTTATAATATAAACAAAATCTATACCTTAAGAAGTACCACAACTAGTGTACTGGTTCTGCTGTCATACTGAACACTACTAGTATATAAAATATTTCAATTCATGTTATATTTATATATACTCACTGTCCACTTTAATAGGAACACCTGTACACCTACTCATTTAAGCAGTTTTCCATTCAGCCAATCATGCGGCAGCAGCACAATGAATAAGATCATGCAAATAAAGGTCAGAAGCTTCAGTTAATGTTTGCATCAAACATCAGAATGAAAAAAAAGTGTGATCTCTGTGACTTTAACCATGGCATGGTTGTTGGTGCCAGATGGGCTGGTTTGAGTATTTCATAAACAGCTGACCTCCCAGGATGTTCACAAACAACAATCTATAGAGCTTAGCCAGAATGGTGCAAAAACAACAAAAACACTACGTGAGCAACAGTTCTGTGGGTAAACACTTTGTTGATAAGAGAGGCCAGAGGATTTAAAGCGTTTATATATATTATATATATACACGTACACACACACACACACATTATATATATATATATATATATATATATATATATATATATATATATATATATATATATATATATATACACACAACAAAGAAACATACCGCTGATCCAATCCCAAAACTTCTGTGGCTTATTTATATAATTTTGAGCATATTGGAGCCGACTTTTCTTGTGATTTTGGGTCGGTAGTATTTTGTTAATTGATAAATATAAATTATTAACGTCTTTTTTTAAAACCATCTATCTATATATATATCTATCTATCTATATCTATATATCTATATCTATCTATATCTATATCTATATCTATCTATATCTATATCTATCTATATCTATATCTATATATATATATATATATATATATATATATATATATATATATATATAAGTGAAAATGTCCAAATTGGGCCCAATTAGTTAGTGTACTCGTTAGTGTTACAAGGTCTCAGGTGTGAATGAGGAGCAGGTGTGTTAAGTTTGGTGTTATCGCTCTCACACTCTCTCATACTGGTCACTGGAAGTTCAACATGGCAACTCATGGCAAAGAACTCTCTGAGGATCTGAAAAAAAGAATTTTTCTCTACATAAAGATGGCCTAGGCTATAAGAAGATTGCCAACACCCTGAAACTGAGCTGCAGCACGGTGGCCAAGATCATACAGCGGTTTAACAGGACAGGTTCCACTCAGAACAGGCCTCGCCATGGTCGACCAAAGAAGTTGAGTGCACGTGCTCAGCATCATATCCAGAGGTTGGCTTTGCAGAATAGACGTATGAGTGCTGCCAGCATTGCTGCAGAGGCTGAAGGGGTGGGGGGTCAGCCTGTCAGTGCTTAGACCATACGCCACACACTGCATCAAACTGGTCTGCATGGCTGTCGTCCCAGAAGGAAGCCTCTTCTAAAGATGATGCACAAGAAAGCCCGCAAACAGTTTGCTGAAGACAAGCAGACTAAGGACATGGATTACTGGAACCAAGTCCTATGGTCTGATGAGACCAAGATAAACTTATTTGGCTCAGATGGTGTCAAGCGTGTGAGGTGGCAACCAGGTGAGGAGTACAAAGACAAGTGTGTCTCGCCTACAGTCAAGCATGGTGGTGGTAGTGTCATGGTCTGGGGCTGCATGAGTGCTGCTGGCACTGGGGAGCTACAGTTCATTGAGGGAACCATGAATGCCAACATGTACTGTGACATACTGAAGCAGTTCTCTTCGGAAACTGGCCCGCAGGGCAGTATTCCAACATGATAACGACCCCAAACACACCTCCAAGACGACCACTGCCTTGCTAAAGAAGCTGAGGTTAAAGGTGATGGACTGGCCAAGCATGTCTCCAGACCTAAACCCTATTGAGCATCTGTGGGGCATCCTCAAACGGAAACGCAAGGTCTCTAACATCCACCAGCTCTGTGATGTCGTCATGGAGGAGTGGAAGAGGACTCCAGTGGCAACCTGTGAAGCTCTGGTGAACTCCATGCCCAACAGGGTTAAGGCAGTGCTGGAAAATAATGGTGGCCACACAAAATATTGACACTTTGGGCCCAATTTGGACATTTTCACTTGGGTGTATTCCCTTTTGTTGCCAGCAGTTTAGACATTAATGGCTGTGTGTTGAGTTATTTTGAGGGGACAGCAAATTTACACAGTTATACGAGCTGTACACTCACTACTTTACATTGTAGCAAAGTGTCATTTCATCAGTGTTGTCCCATGAAAAGATATAATAAAATATTTACAAAAATGTGAGGGGTGTACTCACTTTTGTGAGATACTGTGTATATATATATATATATATATATATATATATATATATATATATATATATATATATATATATATATATATATACACACACACACATACATACATACACAGCCGTGGCCTAAAGTTTTGAGAATGACACAAATATTTTTATTTTATTAATATTTTATTTTATTAATATATTAATAAAAGTCTACTGCTTCAGTGTTTTTAGATCTTTTTGTCAGATGTTACTAACTGTTACTGAAGTATAATCACAAGCATTTCATAAGTGTCAATAGCTTTTATTGACAATTACATGAAGTTTATGCAAAGAGTCAATATTTGCAGTGTTGACCCTTCTTTTTCAAGACTTCTTCAATTTGCCCTGGCATGCTGTCAATCAACTTCTGGGCCACATCCTGACTGATGGCAGCCCATTCTTGCATAATCAATGCTTGGAGTTTGTGGGTTTTTGTTTGTCCACCCGCCTCTTGAGGATTGACCACAAATTCTCAATGGGATTACGGTCTGGGGAGTTTCCTGGCCATGGACCCAAAATGTTGATGTTTTGTTCCCCAAGCCACTTCGTTATCACTTTTGCCTTGTGGCAAGGTGCCCCATCATGCTGGAAAAGGCGTTGTCCATCACCAAACTGTTCTTGGATGGTTGGGAGAAGTTGCTCTCTGAGGATGTTTTTGTACCATTCTTTATTCATGGCTGTGTTCTTAGGCAAAATTGTGAGTGAGCCCACTCCCTTGGCTGAGAAGCAACCCCACACATGAGTGGTCTCAGGATGCTTTACTGTTGGCATGACACAGGACTGATGGTAGTGCTCACCTTTTCTTCTCCGGACAAGCTTTTTTCCAGATGCCCCAAACAATCGGAAAGGGGATTCCTCAGAGAAAATGACATTACCCCAGTCCTCAGCAGTCCAATCCCTGTACTTTTTGCAGAATAGCAGTCTGTCCCTGATGTTTTTCCTGGAGAGAAGTGGCTTCGTTGCTGCCCTTCTTGACACCAGGCCATCCTCCAAAAGTCTTCGCCTTACTGTGCGTGCAGACGCACTCACACCTGCCTGCTGCCATTCCTGAGCAAGCTCTGCACTGGTGGTGCTCCGATCCCGCAACTGAATCAACTTTAGGAGACAGTCCTGGCGCTTGCTAGACTTTCTTGGGTGCCCTGAAGCCTTCTTCACAACAGTTGAACCTCTCTCCTTGAAGGTCTTGATGATCCGATAAATGGTTGATTTAGGTGAAATCTTACTAGCAGCAATATCCTTGTCTGTGAATCCCTTTTTGTGCAAAGCAATGATGGCTGCATGTGTTTCCTTGCAGGTAACCATAGTTAACAGAGGAAGAACAATAATTTCAAGCACCACCCTCCTTTTAAAGCTTCCAGTCTGTTATTCTAACTCAATCAGCATGACAGAGTGATCTCCAGCCTTGTCCTCGTTAACACTCTCACCTGTGTTAACGAGAGAATCACTGACATGATGTCAGCTGGTGTCTTTTGTGGAAGGGCTGAAATGCAGTGGACATGTTTTTTTGGGATTAAGTTCATTTTCATGGCAAAGAGGGACTTTGAAATTAATTGCAGTTCATCTGATCACTCTTCATAACATTCCAGAGTATATGCAAATTGCCATCATAAAAACTGAGGCAGCAGACTTTGTAAAAATTAATATTTGTGTCATTCTCAAAACTTTTGGCCACGGCTGTACACACATATACATATATAAAAAGCAAACACGGTGTTGCTTTAGTTACAAATGGGGTCACGAGAGAAACTCACAAGCTCCTGTTTTGTCTTATACAGTTGTCTTTCTTCATAAATCAATCTTTTTGTAAAGGTGTGTGAAAGGCCAAAATCTGGATCCAAATGACAAACAGTGAATTAGATGTGAATTAAGTGAGCTTAAAAGAAAATGGTTTGACATAAAAACGGGGAAAAACTACTGTACCCAGGTGATTGTGGAGTTTAAGCACATCACACAATGAAACTCACGACTCATTGCAGCAAAACATGCGATCGGACATTTAGCTCTGGATCTAATAAAATGTTGCAGAGAATTAAAAGATGTGCCAAATGGAACATTTACACACCACCTGAGTGCATTCTCCTTTTATACAACAGCATTCTTAATTATTAATGACTAGTCTTATTTGGACCTCTATGTTCTGTAATTAATCAGAATGAATATTTCTTTAGTTAATGTTATTAATACGAAATGACTGCTGTGACCTTGCTCCTGTTTGGATCAATTCCAAAATCTAAATCAGCCAATCTGCTGGTTACAATGATAATTCCATAGAAATCTACACACATTCAAAAACTCATTCTTGAGATATCACGCCAATAAGAATCTCGGATGGACGGACAAACTGAATCATAATGCCAAAACACGGAATCATAATGCCACTAAGTGGTGGTAGCATAAAAATGTAACAAAATGTATGAAATTTTAATATGATGTACACTCCATACTGGTTTACAGAGAACCTGAATTAACAACTGATTGTCACTACCAATCAAACAAGTGTCAACACTGAAAAAGTGGTATAAATGCTTTGTGTTTTCCTGTCTTGGCTTAGAATTCAAGCTACGTTAACACTTGTAAAGATGTGTTTTTAATTCTGATAGATGCAAGTCATGACAAACACATTCATTTCTATTATTTTTGTCAAGCAATGTATATTGCATTTTGTAAGAGGAATGATGTGTTTCATAGAAACTATTTTAAATCCTTTCACATCCACATTTTCTGACTTTGAAATGTTTTTATTTCAAAATGTAAAGGACATCAACTCAACATGTAGTCCAGATAGAGGAAAAGATTAAACACTTCTCTGTGGTCACATGGTTAGTGATGTGGCAAAAAAATGTCTTTAGTACTGAGAATCTACTGTTTTAGTTTTATCACTGTATCATATTTTTTGCATTAATTCTGTTCTGTTCTGTCTCCTGTTTATAGAATTTACAGTTTTATTTCTTTACTTTGCACCACTTAATTCATGTGTATTGTCCAGTATATTTTTTTAAATTATACTGTTTTTCTTACACAGTGCCATGGCTCAAGTATTTTGTGGGTTGCACCACAACAAATGACAAAAATATCCCAAAAATGGTTTTAAGAATGTGTGATGAAAGAATGTGAACAGGACAAAACCAGTTAACTCTAAGTACCTGGAGGAAACAACAGATCTGCTTGGTCAGCTCCAGTAAGCTGTCCTCTCCCTGGTGCAAGGCTCTGCTGATTGCCACCGTCAGCCACTCCCGAATGGTCTGTGCATTACCCTGGTAGAAGAGCTCGGTCGGGGAGCAGCTTTGACCTTTCAGGTTGTGCAGCATAGACTGGGCCAGCAAGATGGAGCTTGAGCTAATGGAGCCATCTGCAGGAGCACAATATCCAAAAGTTTTTACTGCTAGATAAAAAAATAATAATAATAAAATAAATGTGCATAAGCATGTTTTTCATATGCAAGAGCAATTTTGTAGAATTTCATTTGATGTATTCATTTGACATTGATAACATTTGATGTAACCTAATTAATGCAAATTGTTATAAATCATGAGCTCATGTTTCTAGTTCTAAAAACCAGAGATGCGGGAGTTTATAAAGTTTAAAAAAAAAAAAAAAACTGTGGCAGTGAATCCCTAGCCTCTCCTGGGAACACTGGGCATAGGGCATGAATACACCTTGGACTGGTTGCCACTGCACTGCATGACACTCATTTAACGTATGTATCAACCTACTAGCATATTTTCTGGAAGTGGAAGAAAACCAGAGTTACAGCAGAAAACCAGTGCATACACTGAGAACATGATAAATGTAATAGAGACAGGAACTCAAAAGATCATGATCGAACCCCAGAGCTGTAAGGCACCACTACTACTACCTACTGAGCCACTGTAATTCCCAAACTGGCTACAGGTTATTAAAATTGAATGTACCACCCTTCTGCTTTCTACTCTTGCAGATTAAGCCAAATAAAGCTTTAATGATTTTCTGACAACCATTATGCCATGCCTGATTTAGACTACGAACATGTCAGAGTTCACTTTACTCTTTTAAACAGGTTCAGTCAGTCAATATATCTCCTGACCAAAGTAAAATGGATATTGAAGGTAAATTATCTAATTAAATAATTAATTAAAACTGAGGCACACAAGACAGGAATGTGTCTTAGAAAGTGGGAAGAAACTAGAGATCCCAGAGAAAACCCACAGGGACACAGGGAAAACATTAAAAACTCCACAGACTATAACCTAAGCTCTGGATCAAACTACTATGCTAAATTACTAAATATAAATAAATAAAATACTAATTATTGTCATTTGATTTTTTGTGAAGACTTTAGCTCATCTTTATCAAGGTATTTTATTCTTTACATCACTGAATTACATTAGTTTTCACAATATATTACAACAATTTTATTTGAATTTTATATTCGATATGACGAGTAAAATGTTATCACGTTTTTTTTTTTTTTTTAAACAAGCTTGAAGCCCATTAAGCCCATTAAGAACATGATGACATTAAGTAACATTAAAAATCATTATGACATGTCAACAATATGGAAAGCCTCCAGGTTTTGTAAACAGATATATAGTCAGCTCCAGAATTATTGTCACCCATGGTACGAATATGCAACTGATATGCCAGCAAAGAAATGCCAGCATAACAGTCTCATATAATGCCTGATGAGAGTAGACAATACAGAAAAATAAATCCGAGATGACTTATTACAGAATCTCTCCAGATCCTCTACGATTCTATAAGTCTGCTTCTGTGGACTTCAGCCAAGTCCACAGATTTTCAATACGGCTTAGGTTAGGCCACTGGGATGGCCATATCAAAAGTTTGTGTCTGTGATGATTGAACCATTTTGTGTGGATTAGGACGTATATGCACCAACCACTTTATTAGGAACACCTGTATACCTGCTAAAAAATGTGTTGTTGGTTACTTTGACAATGGTGGGTTTGTTGGCGCCAGACGGGCTGGTCTGAGTATTTCGCAAACTGATGATCTCTTGGGATTTTCTCCTGGGAAAAAAAATCTCAACATGTCAAAGTATCCCATCCGCCTAAAGGTTTTGTGCATTCAGAAATGCTTTTCTCTTCATTACATACATAAATAGTGGTTATTTGACTTTAGGTAGCCTTCCTGTCAGCTTGAACCAGTCTGGTTCTCCTTTGACCTCTATCAACAACAAGGCATTTCCACCCACAGAACTGCGGCTCACTAGAGGTTATTTGTTCTTTGCACCATATGTTATTTTTTATGTTATTGTGTTGCTGCCACATGATTGGCTGCCTGGATAACTGTATGAATGAGCACGTGTTCCTAATAAAGTGGCCAGTGAGTGTATGTTTTTAATCATTGTCCTACTGGAAGATCCAACCACCACCCATTTTCAGCTTCATGGGAGAGGCATTCAGCTTTTCATTTAAAATCCCCAGGTACATGGTCCCTGAAGCCCTTCATCAGCACAGATACTTCATCCTGATACCGTCATCTGAGCGGTCACTGCACTGTTTAACAATATTTTAGCTATTAGCTATTCAGGTAATATTGTACATGAGTATATTTTCCAGTTCAGCTTATCTGCATAAATTTGTACAGCTTTTTCTTTATATATTTATCTTAATTGTTTTATTCTTATATTTTAAATTCTATTATGTGTATGCTGCTGTAACAAACTTTAAACTTTAACAAACCTTTTGAGTGTTACCATATCTTAATCAGATAGTAGCTGATAGCCAGACATTTCACATTCATTTTCTTTCTTCCAAATCACTATATAGGTTTACCTGGCAGAGGTGGAGCCAGTAACTGATTAGACAAAAGCCCCAGGTGTTCAAGTGTAATGTCACGCACAGCAGGGATGTGGAAGAGGCGTGTAAAGGTGTGAGGACTCTTGGGTGCAAAGATGTTGAGCAATGCCATACGACAGTACAGACGCGCCAATGCACTCTCACAACGCAGCAGTTCCCTGGAACACCCCACACACGCACAAACACACACACACACACACACAGTGCAGAATTAGTCAGTGTGAGTGGGTGGAATATAAAAACAATTGCCGCACAGAATTGTGGATGGGTAAATAAAGTCATTTTCAAAAAGTTTAATGATTAAGCTCAGAGTAGTGGGAACACATAATCACATGTATAAGTGCATGATTTTTTAACAATAAAGGTGTTTGTTTTCAACCTGTGAATTTGAATGTTGCTGCTATCCACAGACACAAGGCCATTGGCTGCAGTTCTGCGTGAACCTGCTGGTGGCCGCTCCAGCATCTCAATGGGGTACCAGTACCTGACCAACACACCCTCACTGCGTAGATATGTCTCCACCTGGACCAAATCATTTACCTAGACAGACAAATACACAGCAGTGTACTCTTAGCCCAGAATTTTCAGAAACCAGACATGTAGTTTACAATATAATTCCTAACATGCGAAAAGTTGCCATGTGGAAACGTAAATTCAATTAAATGGTCAATATTAAATGTGTAATGTTTCTACATATCTGATATTAGGCAAATAAATGTTACATGCTCAGGGGAAAAAATGGTTCTAAATATATATTCTTCCTTGTTGCTGTACCTCAACAATGGTACAGTCACTGTTGAGCCACAGATTATCCTAATCTTTGCCAGTTATTTTGGTAAGAAGGCTTACTGTTAACAGACTACATTGTGTGGACATTATTAACAATAAATCAAATTATTTATTGAACACTAGATTTTATCATATGGTTTCTTTGTGTCATGTCTAAATCACCATGTGACAAAATCACTGTAATGCATGCCCGCTCATGGTTTATTGTTTTACAGTCTAATTAAATGTACAAAAGGAGTCCCAAAGGTTCATTTGTGTAACTTAAATTATTTTTAAAGGTTCACCATTTTTCCAATTGCTAGATAACAAGTACAGGTTTCCTTACTAAAGATGCAGATGATGTACCCTTCAGGGTAACACCTCAGTGACAAGTAAAGTTTTGCCAGTAAAGAAGATTCAAGTTTAGTCAGTGTGTGTATTTGTAGGTATATAGGATTATACACTAAGAATTGCTATATTTTTACATTATGTTTTCATTTTGTGGATTAATTGTATATTTAGTGCGCAGGGTGGGTGGGTAATTATAGGGTGTGGCGAGTACAAAATTTGTACACATATAATTTTGGAGTCCTAGCCCACCAACATGGCCAAGCAACCGATGAACATAAATAGTTTTGAGGTGTGACATTATTGGCATAAGGGTAGATATGTGAAGGGGTAATATGAGTGTAAAAGCCGAACTACGAGTATTGTATGTTTAAAGAGATAATTAAAATTTTCTGAAAGATATCATGTTAATCCAGGTACAAGGAAACATATTAAGCGAACAACAATGGCACTCTTTCAAGATCAGTCAGTGTTAAAATGTCATTGTTTAAATGCATATCCAAGTTAAATTTTATTCAGTGTTGAGCAGATTTGCCAATATTTTTCATATGAAGTGGGCTTCCTCCTGTATTATTAGTAAGCAACTTACAGTATCAACATCAAGCACCGCTCCATGAAGGCCAAAGGTTTTGAGCATGCCTCGAATGGCAAACTTTGGTAAGGCTGTTCCTCCCATGCTGCTGCCAGTGTTGTTGCAGTCAGGACAACGTATAACCACTGTTAGACCTGGAAGGAGTCACAACAACAAGGAATAAATACCTTATAAGAGCACAACTGCGGTTTTAATCATTAATTTCTTTCAAAATTGCCATATACAGCAAAAAAAAAAAAAAAAAAAAAAAAAGAAGAGCCAAAAAAACAAAAAACAAACAAACAAAAAAAATTTAAAATCTTTTTTTTATAGCAAAAGTACACAATAAAACTGAGGTGGCACAGGCTACTACTGACAGCCCACTGGGCTCAGTGGGTCCATTTCATTTCAACAGGGCATAGCTCTACAGTAAACAAGTATATTTATACAAATGAGTATATTTTTACTTCATTATCACTAGATAGCAGGAAATAAGATAAAAAAAGGAACTCATAACACTGAACAACAGGCCAAATTTGTGAATTTGCGACTGTTATTACCTTTTCAAGTTCAAGCCCCAAATCACCCCTAAGCTCTGCATTCCCACTCAAAGTCTGCACTTTGATAATGTCATTGATGTGCGACATATCTTGCGAGATTATGGACACGATGGTGTAAAAGCAAGCATTTGGGACACCCCTTGAGACATCATTACTTTCTGGTTGTGTTCAACACAGTGCTTACATGATGAGAGTTAGAAAATTGCTGTCATTACTCAATCAAACTCGAGCCGATTACAGGGTCCGTACAGATGCTTCATAATGAAAATCCAGGACTTTTCAAGCACTATTTTTTTTTTCAAGGACTATATAAGAGATGGTCATTCAAACATTTTCTTTATTCTTCTTTTTAAATTACAAAAAAATAAAATAAATAAATAAATAAATAAATAAAAATAATAGAAATATTATTAATAATAAAACACAATCGATTTTTATATGGCGCCTGCAGCCATACTGGACTAAATTTGCATTTCCCAGGCACTGCTTCATCTTCACCATAACATCAATATACAGGGTGTCCAAAAAGTCTCTATACATAGGGGAAATTAAAAATTTTTTACCAAAATTTTTCATACTTAAATTAATGTTTTTTTTCTTTTTTTTAAAGAATTTTTAACAATGCCTTTGACAAAAGAATAATGTATTAAAATCATTCTCATGGCTGGATCGGGAAACTGTCGCCACAAGCCTGCGATGGACTTCAACAGGAAACATGGCAAGCACATTACATGTGACACTGTTGCAAAAACTGAGAGCCAGAGTTGGGAGAGACGACTCCATGTGTGTTTACAAAGAAAAGGCAATCATGTAGAGGATGTTTTGTAAATAAAGATATATTTTGCTAAAAAGTGCTAATGTCCCCTATGTATGGAGATATTTGGGACACCCTGTACTTCAGGTGAGTGACAGGAGCACTGTTGCGAATAACTTTCAATGGAAAGTTGTTAAACGTCACTAGATGTCACACGCTAATTAGCATATTCATTACATAATTGCATCGTATTTGCATTATGCCTAGTGCCATCCCTTTACATCTGTTTGCTTCTCTCCTACTCTGTGCTCACATACTGTATTTGAATTTCCAATAAAGCTGTTCTCATTTACATATTTTTTTTCTGTTTCTGTTGTCAGACTTCAGATTTCATGTGAGTATGAAATAGTGACTGAAACGTGGCCCATTAAGACTACATGTTAACCAGCAGTCACTTCCAAGCCATTTCCAAGCTGCTGCTCTGGACTGATAAAATCCTGATTTTATAAACGTGACATCCTCCGTCAAAATCACCATACAATAAGTTAAAGACAATGGCTGTGCTGTGATTTTGCCTTTATTTACATGCAAAATGATCACTCAGAGAGAAAGTTAGAAGTGACAGAATGTCTTACTTATTTTTTCTCTCACACTGAATGTGCTGCTCGCTGGGCAGTACTAGCGACTCTCTTCTATGGAAAGTAAAGGCTTGCCCGAAAAGTCACTTGATTTGTCGCTAGGTGTTTTTTTTGGAGAAAAAAAAAAGAAAAAGAAAAATAAGGAGTCTGAAAAGTGGACCGGAGCTCTGTCTGTCAAAATGAGTATAGTGAATAGCGAGAAGAGGGGGAGGGGGAGGGGCTGCAGCAGGGAGTCATATTTTAAGTGAATGGATTGTATTTATGTTCTATCAAAAAAAACACTTTTAGTGATTTAGTTATTTAGTGATTTCGTATTTATTTACTTTTTATAATTCAATATGTTGCTAAGAAAAACAACATATGTTAAGAAAAAGATAATGGTTGTGATGGAAAGGAGCATGAATTTTTGGGAAAAGTGACAACATACAATAAATATGCAAAAATGGTCTGAACATTTTAGCACGCAATAGGGAGAGAGACAGCTGAAGCTTTTTCTCACAAATGATTATACATATCAATTTAATATTTTGTATGCAGGTAACAAAGTAATTATTAAGAAACAAAAGAAAGCATTTTATAGTGTGTGTATATACATACATACATACATACATACATACACACACACACACACACACAGTATCTCACAAAAGTGAGTACACCCCTCACATTTTTGTAAATATTTTATTATAACTTTTCATGGGACAACACTGAAGAAATGACACTTTGCTACAATGTAAAGTAGTGAGTGTACAGCTTGTATAACAGTGTAAATTTGCTGTCCCCTCAAAATAACTCAACACAGCCATTAATGTCTAAACCGCTGGCAGCAAAAGTGAGTACACCCCTAAGTGAAAATGTCCAAATTGGGCCCAAAGTGTCAATATTTTGTGTGGCCACCATTATTTTCCAGCACTGCCTTAACCCTGTTGGGCATGGAGTTCACCAGAGCTTCACAGGTTGCCACTGGAGTCCTCTTCCACTCCTCCATGACGACATCACAGAGCTCGTGGATGTTAGAGACCTTGCGCTCCCCCACAGATGCTCAATAGGGTTTAGGTCTGGAGACATGCTTGGCCAGTCCATCACCTTTAACCTCAGCTTCTTTAGCAAGGCAGTGGTCGTCCTGGAGGTGTGTTTGGGGTCGTTATCGTGTTGGAATACTGCCCTGTGGCCCAGTTTCTGAAGGGAGGGGATCATGCTCTGCTTCAGTATGTCACAGTACATGTTGGCATTCATGGTTCCCTCAATGAACTGTAGCTCCCCAGTGCCGGCAGAACTCATGCAGCCCCAAACCATGACACTCCCACCACCATGCTTGACTGTAGGCAAGACACACTTGTCTTTGTACTCCTCACCTGGTTGCCGCCACACACGCTTGACACCATCTGAACCAAATAAGTTTATCTTGGTCTCATCAGACCACAGGACATGGTTCCAGTAATCCATGTCCTCAGTCTGCTGGTCTTCAGCAAACTGTTTGCGGGCTTTCTTGTGCATCATCTTTAGAAGAGGCTTCCTTCTGGGACAACAGCCATGCAGACCAATTTGATGCAGTGTGCGGCGTATGGTCTGAGCACTGACAGGCTGACCCCCCACCCCTTCAGCCTCTGCAGAGATTCCTGGCAGCACTCATACGTCTATTCTGCAAAGTCAACCTCTGGATATGATGCTGAGCACGTGCACTCAACTTCTTTGGTCGACCATGGCGAGGCCTGTTCTGAGTGGAACCTGTCCTGTTAAACCGCTGCATGGTCTTGGCCACCGTGCTGCAGCTCAGTTTCAGAGTAACACCTTGTAACACTAACGAGTCACATGACACCGGGGAGGGAAAATGGGCCCAATTCGGACATTTTCACTTAGGGGTGTACTCACTTTTGTTGCCAGCGGTTTAGACATTAATGGTGTTGAGTTGAGTTGAGTGTGTTGAGGGGACAGCAAATTTACACTGTTATACAAGCTGTACACTCACTACTTTACACTGTAGCAAAGTGTCATTTCTTCAGTGTTGTCCCATGAAAAGATATAATAAAATATTTTTAAAAATGTGAGGGGTGTACTCACTTTTGTGAGTATATATATGTATATATATATATATATATATATATATATATATATATATAGACACACACACACACACACACAAACCCAATGTCCATAAAAGTTGGGATTTTTTCTAAAATGCAATTAAATGAAATAAAATGATTTTTCAAGTCTCTTGAAACATTAATTAACTGACAAAAGTACAAAGAACAGATATTCCATGTTTTCACTGACCAATTTAATTGTATTTTGCAAATATAAACAAATTTAGAATTTGATGCCTTCAACACATTCAAAAAAAGTTGGCACAAAGGCAAAATAAGACTGAAAAATTTATAGAATATTCAAGTAACACTATTTTTGAGGACCAGGTTAATTGGTAACAGGGGAGGGTATCAGGATTGGGCATAAAAAGAGCATCCACCAAAAGTTCAGTCTTTGCAAGCAAGGATGGGTTGTGGCTCACCACTTTGTGCCAAACTTCGTGAGAAGCAAAACTGCAACAATTAATATCCTCAGTTCCCAAACGATTAAAAAGTGTAATTAAAAAGAAGGGTGATGTAACACAGTGGTAAACATGACTCTGTCCCAACTTTTTTTGTGTGTTGAAGGCATCAAATTCTAAATTTGTTTGTTTACAAAAAACAATTAAGTTGGTCAGTGAAAACATTGAATATCTTCGAGTTTCAAAGTTTCAAGAGACTTGACTAATCACAGATTTTAATTTTTACTGCATTTTAGAAAAAAATCCCAACTTTTATGGAAATGGGGTTAGTACATACAGTACTGTGCAAAAGTTTTAGGCAGGTGTGAAACAATGCTGGAAGGTAAGAATGCTTTCAAAAATAGACAGGTTAATAATTTATATTTATCAATTAACAAAATGCAAAGTGAGTGAACAGAAGAAAATCAGAAAAATCTACATCAAATCAATATTTGGCGTGATCACCCTTTGCCTTCAAAACGGCATCAATTCTTCTAGGTACACTTGCACACAGTTTTTGAAGGAACTCGGCAGGTAGGTTGGCCCAAACATCTTGGATAACTAACCACAGTTCTTCTGTGGATTTAGGCAGCCTCAGTTGCTTCTCTCTCTTCATGTAATCCCAGACAGACTTGATGATGTTGAGATCAGGGCTCTGTTGGGGCCATACCATCACTTCCAGGACTCCTTGTTCTTCTTTACACTGAAGATAGTTCTTAATGTCTTTCACTGTATGTTTGGGGTCGTTGTCATGCTGCAGAATAAATTTGGGGCCAATCAGATGCCTCCCTGATGGTATTGCATGATGGATAAGTATCTGCCTGTACTTCTCAGCATTGAGCAGACCATTAATTCTGACCAAATCCCAAACTCCATTTGCAGAAATGCAGCCCCAAACTTGCAAGGAACCTCCACCATGCTTCACTGTTGCCTGCAGACACTCATTCGTGTACCGCTCTCCAGCCCTTCAGCAAACAAACTTCCTTCTGCTATGGCCAAATATGTCAAACTGACAAATGACTCATCAGTTCAGAGCACCTGCTGCCATTTTTCTGCACCCCAGTTCCTGTGTTTTCATGCATAGTTGAGTCGCTTGGCCTTGTTTCCATGTCGGAGGTATGACTTTTTGGCCATAAGTCTTCCATGAAGGCCACTTCTGACCAGACTTCTCTGGACAGTAGATGGGTGTACCAGGGTCCCACTGGTTTCTGCCAGGACTGAGCTGATGGCACTGCTGGACATCTTCCGATTGTGAAGGGAAGTAAGCCTGATGCGTCTTTCATCTGCTGCAGTAAGTTTCCTTGGCCAACCACTGCGTCTATGGTACTCAACATTGCCCGTTTATTTGTGCTTCTTCAAAAGAGCTTGGACAGCACATCTGGAAACCACTGTCTGCCTTGAAATTTCTGCCTGGGAGAGAACTTGTTGATGCTGTATAACTACCTTCTGTCTTGTTGCTGTGCTCAGTCTTTCCATGGTGTATGACTTTTGACAATAAACTGTCTTCAGCAACCTCACCTTGTTAGCTGAGTTTGGCTGTTCCTCACACAGTTTTCTTCCTCCTACACAGCTGTTTCTGTTTCAGTTAATGATTGTGTTTCAACTTACATCTTGAATTGATTATCATTAGAACCTGTTTGACATACAGTTGCAATCAAAATTATTCAACTCCCATTGCAAATCAGGTTTATTGTCAAAATTTACAGAGTTTCAGCTGTTTGCAATGAACAAATCAAAGAAAAGCAATTGAAATAGTTCAACACAACGAATGCTTCAAGTGGTTTCCCCAAATTCAACTGAAAATGCAACTTAAAAATGAATTCTCCAGTTTCAAAATTATTCAACTCCCTGAATAGAATCCCTCACAACAGCACTTCATTAGTTGTACCAGGTGTGCTTGAGCTGGAACACATGAAATACCTGACCTGGCTAGGGGCAGAAAATACATGAAATACCTGGACGGGGCAGAAAAAGGAAGCTATCAATGGCTGCAACCAGATTTCTGAGAAAACAGGTTGTGAAAAACCCTCTAGTGACTGCAAAAGACCTGCAGCAAGACTTGGTGGCAACAGGCACTGAGGTTTCAGTGAGCACAGTATGGCACATACTAAACGCAGAAGGTTTCCATGCCAGAACTCCAAGACGTACACCACTACTGACCCAAAAGCACAAGAAAAGTCGGCTCAAAATCATATAAATAAGCCACAGGAGTTTTGAGATTCTGTTCTGTGGAACGATGAAACAAAACTGGAACTTTTCGGCACAATGGATCAGCAGTATGTCTGGAGAAAGAAGAATGAAGAAAGAACACTCTGTCCACAATCAAGCATGGTGGTGGCTTGGTGATGCTCTGGGGCTGCTTTGCATCCTCTGGCACTGGAAACCTGCAGCGTGTGGAAGGGAAGATGGATTCACTGAAGTATCAGGAAATCCTAGGAGAAAACGTTATGCCGTCTGTGAGGAAGCTGAAGCTTCCAACAGGACAATGATCTGAAGCAAACCTCAAATTCCACCAAGGCTTGGTTGCAGAAGAAGTCCTGGAAGATTCTACAGGGCCATCACAGTCACCTGACTTGAACCCCATAGAAAATTTCTGGTGGGATTTGAAGAAGGCGGTTGCAGCATGCAAACGCAAGAATATTACTGAGCTGGAGGCCATTGCTCATGAGGAATGGGCTAAGATTCCTCAGGAACGTTGCCAGAAGCTGGTGTCTGGCTATGCATCTCGTTTGCAGCAGGTCATAACAGCAAAAGGGTGCTCTACTAAGTACTAAAGTTGCTTGCCATGAAGGGGTTGAATAATTTTGAAACTGGAGAAGTCATTATAAGTTGCATTTTCAGTTGAATTTGGGGAAACCCCTTGAAGCATTCGTTGTGTTGAAGTATTTCAATTGCTTTTGTTTGATTTGTTCATTGCAAACAGCTGAAAGTCTGTAAATTTTGACAATAAACCTGATTTGCAATGGGGGTTGAATAATTTTGATTCCAACTGTAATTGTTTAATCATACACCTGACTATATGCCTACAAAATCCCTGACATTATGCAAGAGTACCTAGAAGGTAGCCCATTCCAGCCTTGTGTCCCTTTAAGAGAGTGCTCCTAATCTCAGCTCGTTACCTGTGTAAAAGACACCTGGGAGCCAGAAATCTTGCTGATTGATAGGGGATCAAATACTTATTTCACTCATTAAAATGCAAATCTATTTATAACTTTTTTGAAATGCGTTTTTCTGGATTTTTTTGTTGTTATTCTGTCTCTCACTGTTAAAATACACCTACCACTAAAATTATAGACTGATCATTTCTTTGTCAGTGGGCAAACGCACAAAATCAGCAGGGGATCAAATACTTTTTTCCCTCACTGTACCCATTGTTTTCATGCATTTTGTTCTGTTTACTATAGAAAACAGTTTATTTGAGAAATGTGCATGGGTGTGTGTACCTTTGCGGACTTTGTCAATGGTAAATTTACTGGCCTCGTCCTTAATGTCCTCAATAGTGGGGAGGTAGAGATCACGAGGTATGCCACCATTCTCTTCATAGAGGAACTCCACTGTCTGCCGCGCAATGTCCACCATTCCTTTAAGAAAACAATAAATAAAATTAAAAAAAAAAAAAAAAAAAAACAAATCCAGAGACACAATAAGACATAAATTGATGGGAAAACTATCAGCTCTGAGCGATTAATCCCATCTCTCTGATCAACAGTGTTGTTAGGATCTATTATTTAGGACTTACCCACCAAATGTTTTGTTTGCATCCCAAATATTTGCCATTTGAATGCCGATGTTAGAAAAGCTGCACTGTTGCAATGTTAATTACATTAATGACTAAAAACCACATTGCTCTAAAATACATTGAAGACATTTAGAATTGGCCTGCTGAAACTTTGGGGCATCTTCAAGTTCAAACAAAGATATACAGTGAGGTCCAAGAGTCTGAGACCAAACAGAAAAGCTGTTTTTTCCCCCTTTTTTTAATTTAAAAATGGAAATAAACAAAAAGTTTTTGAACAAGTAGAATGGTGTTGGTGAGGATGCCTCCAGGGAAATATTTTGGATATAGTTTCAAGGTTTCTTCCTCATGTTGTCTCAGGGAGTTTTTCCTTGCCACCTTCGCCTCTGGCTTGCTCATTAGGGATGAAACTATATTTATATCCAGATATCTGTAAAGCTGCTTTGAGATAATATCCAATGTTAAAAGTGCCATATGAATGAAATTGAATTGAATATATTATTTCAAAGTTAATTATATGAGTAAAAAGAAAGAAAACATCTGAAATCTGAGAATGAATTAAAACCTTTAAACTATTCAAACAGTTGTGTGTAATGTTTATTTTATTCGGTCATCATACAATTTTGCTCATTATCTTAAAGGGTACCAATAATGCTGATACTGACTGTAGATTAGTGATGACTGAATATAAATTAGAACTGTTCAGGGATGTATGCTGCTTACCAAGTTGGAGTGCTCCCTTTATCTGGTCTAGTCCTGATTTCCTCTCAGCTTCATTCCTGAAGCGGCGGCGTATAGTAGGGAACACTTTAGTCTCCCATGCTTTAACAAGCAGGGCATAGTGATCCTCCTGGAACAAGGGAGGTGGATGTAAGCACAGGGCTGTGGAAATTTGGATACAAATGAATGACTATGTGACAAAATCTCTTACTCTTGGCACATCTTCATCATCCTCATCATCACTCTCATCGTCAGTGATAGGTGGAGGGTGGGGGTCAGGGCCCGAGGTCACAAGATTCTCATAGCTCAGCTCAAGTTTGTAGTAGCTGGAAGCATCACTGTTGTATTCTAATAAGCACAGATGAAAAGTAATAAATGTAAAATGTACCTATGTATTACTACATGAGTAAAAAATAAATAAGTGTTTGAATTTAAGATTTATGTTTTTTAATTTACTGCAAAAAAAAATTTAACTAACAATTATATATATATATATATATATATATATATATATATATATATATATATATATATATATATATATATATACACACACACACACACATATACAGGTGCATCTCAATAAATTAGAATGTCGTGGAAAAGTTCATTTATTTCAGTAATTCAACTCAAATTGTGAAACTTGTGTATTAAATAAATTCAGTGCACACAGACTGAAGTAGTTTAAGTCTTTGGTTCTTTTAATTGTGATGATTTTGGCTCACATTTAACAAAAACCCACCAATTCACTATCTCAACAAATTATAATACTTCATAAGACCAATAAAAAAAAAACATTTTTAGTCAACTGTTGGCCTTCTGGAAAGTATGTTCATTTACTGTACTTGTACTCAATACTTGGTAGGGGCTCCTTTTGCTTTAATTACTGCCTCAATTCGGCGTGGCATTGAGGTGATTAGTTTGTGGCACTGCTGAGGTGGTATGGAAGCCCAGGTTTCTTTGACAGTGGCCTTCAGCTCATCTGCATTTTTTGGTCTCTTGTTTCTCATTTTCCTCTTGACAATACCCCATAGATTCTCTATGGGGTTCAGGTATGGTGAGTTTGCTGGCCAGTCAAGCACACCAACACCATGGTCATTTAACCAACTTTTGGTGCTTTTGGCAGAGTGGGCAGGTGCCAAATCCTGCTGGAAAATGAAATCAGCATCTTCAAAAAGCTGGTCAGCAGAAGGAAGCATGAAGTGCTCCAAAATTTCTTGGTAAATGGGTGCAGTGACGTTGGTTTTCAAAAAACACAATGGACCAACACCAGCAGATGACATTGCACCCCAAATCATCACAGACTGTGGAAACTTAACACTGGACTTCAAGCAACTTGGGCTATGAGCTTCTCCACCCTTCCTCCAGACTCTAGGACCTTGGTTTCCAAATGAAATACAAAACTTGCTCTCATCTGAAAAGAGGACTTTGGACCACTGGGCAACAGTCCAGTTCTTCTTCTCGTTAGCCCAGGTAAGACGCCTCTGATGTTGTCTGTGGTTCAGGAGTGGCTTAACAAGAGGAATACGACAACTGTAGCCAAATTCCTTGGCACGTCTGTGTGTGGTGGCTCTTGATGCCTTGACCCCAGCCTCAGTCCATTCCTTGTGAAGTTCACTCAAATTCTTGAATCGATTTTGCTTGACAATCCTCATAAGGCTGCGGTTCTCTCAGTTGGTTGTGCATCTTTTTCTTCCACAATTTTTCCTTCCACTCAACTTTCTGTTAACATGCTTGGATACAGCACTCTGTGAACAGCCAGCTTCTTTGGCAATGAATGTTTGTGGCTTACCCTCCTTGTGAAGGGTGTCAATGATTGTCTTCTGGACAACTGTCAGATCAGCAGTCTTCCCCATGATTGTGTAGCCTAGTGAACCAAACCGAGAGACCATTTTGAAGGCTCAGGAAACCTTTGCAGGTGTTTTGAGTTGATTAGCTGATTGGCATGTCAAGATATTCTAATTTGTTGAGATAGTGAATTGGTAGGTTTTTGTTAAATGTGAGCCAAAATCATCACAATTAAAAGAACCAAAGACTTAAACTACTTCAGTCTGTGTGCAGTGAATTTATTTAATACACAAGTTTCACAATTTGAGTTGAATTACTGAAATAAATGAACTTTTCCACAACATTCTAATTTATTGAGATGCACCTGTATATACACTATAATATATAGTATAATATTATAATACTATAAATTATCTACAAGATCAGCTGGTTAGGTGTATTTTGGGATAGCAGAGTAGACCGCTGTGAACAACTACAGTGGGTATAAAATCACCCCCTTTAAAATAATCACATTTTGTTGCTTTTCAGCCTGAAATGAAGACGGACACAGTTTTTGTTTTATCGAGCTGTATTTACTCAGTGTGACTTATAACATCCAAGTGAAAGATATAACACCAACAAAAACAGAATCACTGAGTTGGAAAAAGGATCACCCCCTTGCTTTAATTTGCCTTAAATTTTTAATTACAGCCTTTAGTCTGTTGGGATATGTCTCTACTAACTTTGCACACCTAGACTTTGCAATATTTGCCCACTCTTCTTTGCAGAACTGCTCAAGTTCAGTTAAATTTGATGGTGACCATTTGTGGACTGCAGTCTTCAAGTCATTCCACAGATTTTCAATGGGGTTTAAGACTGGGCTCTGACTAGGCCATGCAAGGACAGTCACCTTTTTCTCCTTCAACCACTGTGTGGTCAGTTTTGCTGTGTGCTTTGGGTCATTGTCATGTTGGAAAGTAAACCTTCTTCCCATTGACAAAGCTCTGGCAAGAATTTGACGGTATTTTGCCCCATCCATTTTTCCTTCTATCCTGATAAGTGCTCCAGTCCCTGCTGCAGAGAAACACCCCCATAACAGGATATAATTCAATTTTAGTCTCATCTGACCATAACACCTTTTTCCATGTGGCGTCAGAATCTTCAAGGTGCATTTTGGCAAAGCTTAGTCGTGACTGCATGTGGCCTTTCTTGAGGAGTGGCCTTTTTCTTGCAACCCTCCCATACAAGCCACATTTGTGGAGAATTTGTGATATTGTTGTCACATGCACACAATGACCACTCTTTGTCATAAATTCCTGCAACTGCTTCAGAGTTGCTGTAGGCCTCTTGGTAGCCTCTCTGAACAGTTTCCTCCTGGCTCTTTCATCCAGTTTGGAGCGACGTCCTGATCCAGGGAGGGTCTGTGTTGTACCAAATACCTTCCACTTCTTAATAATAGACTTCACTGTGCTTCTAGGCATTGATAAAGCCTTTGAATTTTTTTTGTATCCATCTCCTGACTTGTGCCTGTCCACAACTTTATTCCGGAGATCTTTTGACAGTGTCTTGCCACCCATAGTTGATTGTTTGCTTCAGTTGCACTACAAAATGCTCCAGGAAAGCTCTTTTCCTGCTGAGCTAATCAAAATGACCACAGCTGATCACAGTTGAAAGTCAAATGGCTTTGTGTGATTAGCTACACCTTATTGAGTTTATAAGTCATTTTCAGGAGCGGGGGTAATCCTTTTTCCAACTCAGTGATTCTGGTTGTTTATTTTTTTCTGACATGTTGGTGTTATATCTTTCACTTGGATGTTATAAGTTGCACTGAGTAAATACAGCTGGATAAAACAAAAACTGTGTCCATTTTCATTTCAGGCTGAAAAGCAACAAAATGTGATTATTTTAAAGGGGGGTGATTCTTTTCTATACCAACTGTATATCAATGCCACTGTTACAGTCTTAACTTTGAGAGATGAGCCTTACGTGGTTGAGTGGTAGACACTGCAGCGATGCGACAAGGAGGTCCATGCGAGCCTGAGTCAGATGCAACACTGGCACCAGCATCATTATCACTGTCTGAAGCCATAGCAAAAGGCAGGGCCTCAAAGTTGGCACTTATCTCCTCTGAAAGGTCCATGCAGAGGTCGGCTGCATTTCTGTGTGCCTGCCCCTCCGCGTATGCAAATGCCCGGCACCCAAAGTTAGCACGAACCTTCGTGTTCTAGAAATGTCCAGACACGCAAACACAGTGATTAGGAGATTCTTGCGATGAAACAGCACCACCCCAATTTAAGCATCAATTTAGTGTAGTCATGGAATTTCAGATCACGCTGAAATACTGTTTAACGAGATGTATTTATATGTATCTCTCCACATTGATAGGGGGCAGCAGAACAAAATAAGCAATAGGTTATGTTTTTATTTTCCATATTAGTTAACCGCTGTTGGTATGAAAATTAGGGAAAACTAAATGATCGGACAAAATGGCTAAGCGACCCAATATGCTGGATAATTACTTCTCAAAGAAAACTAAAACAGATATTGCTGATGGAGGACAGGTAATTGAGCAGACAGAAGGTGACTCATTCAGAAGATGAGAATTCTGCCCCAGAGCCGATGTCAGCTCCGACGCAATTTGGAAAAGCTTACCAAGCCTCCACAGACAACACCCCACATGACAACAAAGAATATCTGGGAAAAAAAATAATGTGAGACTTTGCTCTCTGTTGTCGCTCGTGTATTGCTCTTCATGGTCACGATGAACAGATGAATCAGAAAATCTGGGAAATTTCCTACAGTTGAAGCATTAAGGCCCACTAAAACCAACTAATTGACTGACTATTCAAAAAAGACAGAGAGATCATTTATTTATGTTTATAGCAAGCACCAGAAGGAGCTGATCAATATAATGGCCAGTCAGATTAAAAGTGACATCATACAGTACAGAGTGCATGAAGCCAGAATTTTTGTTTTAAGAAGTCTTGCTTTTAAGATGTCAATAGAGACCTTGTTGTGCATGAATCATTCATTGGATTTTATTGGACTGACAAAACAGATTGTGACTCTTTGGCCCTCCTTTTAAAGAATGTACTGACGAGCCTTAATCTTGATATCTGCAAAATGAGAGCACAATGGTGCAATGAGTATGCAAGGAACCTACTGTGTTGTAGCTACATGCATTTTAAACAAAAGTCCACTGCCAATGTATGTTCATTGTCACTCGCATATCCTCAACCCCTGCATTGTGAATGTCTGTCGCACCACTACAGCGGTTAGACATATGCTGACCAATGTTCAATCACTCTATAACTTCATTGAGGGCTCAGCAAAACGACAAGCTGTTTTTGAGTCTTTGCAAAAACAGAGCAGAAACTTTTCAGGTGAATCTACCGCATTGAAATCTCTTCGTAACACAAGCTGGAGCTGCTGCGCAGAGGCTCTCAGGGCCATACTTGATAACTTTGAGACTATTTTTGACAAGTGAAATTTCAGAAAATTATGTGAGTCGGGGTACAGGCAAATAGCCTGCTGACATCAGTCACTGATTTCCCTTGCATTTTATTGTGATGAGTTCTCATACAGTGCAAAGTACTGTCCAAAGCACTAAAGTCATCCATTTTACATTATGCTACTGTGAAAAGCCTAGCATCTAGCACAATCTCTGCTCTCATAGCAATGAGAACTGATCATCACTTTCATCAGCTTTGGAAGTTCACAGTCGAGTTGTGTGATAAGAACAACTACTGCGGCACTCAATGTCCATGGAGGAGAACAACCAAAGCAAAGGTGCCTGGATTGAATGTAGCCTCAGCCCAGGACTATTACAAGGAATTGCATTTCGGTGCACTGGACAAAATTATGAATGAGATCTGTGATCGGTTTCAAGAAAATGACACTGACACTTTGATTGCACTTTCAACAACATTCTCAGCTCTAGTACGCACACCGAAGTGCTGTGCAAAGAGTCAAAGCTAGGCCACAGTCTAGTAAACGTTGGCAACCTCTTTAAGTTATTCTTGACTGTGCTAACGAACAGCACATTGTGCAAAAGAAATTTTTTTTGCTTGGGCCGATTGAAAACCTACAAGAAACACCATAAGCCAAAACAGACTCTTGGACATTGCAGTACTGAACATTGAACAGGCCATTCAAGTAGATTTGGATAAAACAGTTTGCGCTTTGCATTAAGGTAGGACATGGCTTTGATACTTATATTCATTTGGGTTAAAACTTCAGCAAATAATTTGCTGATGCAGGTACAAAAAGACTCTTCATTTTTATGCAGATTTTTTTCTTGTCACTTTCAGTCACTTAAGTAATCATTAAACTATTAAAAACAGTTTAAAACCTCACAGTGACCAATGCAATAGGAGAGCTCTAAACTACAAACTCATAGTGATCTATTTATTGGCTGAAGTGCTGCTCATTAACCTTCTTTTGGATGTGGACCAGGGGCCACATTCCTCCAGCTACATCCTCCAGGTAAGGACTAAGGCGCTGACCACAGTAGGTGAAATACACCCTTCCCTTAGGAGCCTGGCCTGGGGGAGGCGGTGTGCCCTCCATACGCTCCCAGCCTATTCCAGCAACGTTTCCTGAGCAGGCAATGTGAGGGAAAAAAATTTAATGACAAAATTAATCAGAACAGTAATATACTAGCTAAGGGGGCAGACATGCAATGAATATAACATACATCTAATCCACCTTGCAGGAAATGTAAACTTCGGCTTTACATATCAAATAAATGTGCGACTACATTTTGTATACTATTAAGACTGCTATTAGCAGGTAATCTTTACAGTCCTTCCTAAGATGCTCGCTATGACCATTACAGTTTAACAGAGCCTGTTTGGTACTGCAGGTTGACTGGGCTGACAATACACACCAGAAAAACTTAATTAGATGTGAATTTATGAAACTAATAAATGCTTTTTTTTCCTGCACAAAGTTAATAGGTTAAGTAAAAATGGGAAAATCAGCAAAATGTTCATTCAAATTAAACACACTTCTATGCTTGGAAGCATATATGTATATATATTTTAAAAAAGAACAATTTTAAAACTTTCAGGAATGTGTAGGAACCATAGGGATAACAACTAAAAAAAATACACAAATATTAAAACAAAGTAGAAAGAAGAAAAATAAATCCCTGAAACTCAAACAAAAACACAAACAAAATACAAATACAAAAACATCTATATCAATCATATCGATGTAATTTAGTAGAGTCCAACACACCATTGCATCTTTTATTGCCAGCAGCAAAAAATAATGACAAGACAGACTGATATTTGAAATCAAAGTAGACAAACATTCCATCTCACCAGGAAGGAGAGCCACATCTAGCCTTACGCTCTTCCACTGGAGCAAACTGGAGCCATTGTAGTGTACAGCCCTCCCATTACTGGGGATGAGGGTGAGAAAACAGAATTTTTTTTAAATAGTGAAGAATCTACTCCTGTGTGTGAAAATGAGAACAAATGGGTAACAATCAGCAATTCTCAGAAACAAAGAAAATGAGATAAAGTGTGAGATACTTGTGAAAGAGACAAGTGCCAACAGGATTGGTCCATGCACCATCTCTCTTTTCTGCTTCTGTGGTAAAGCCAAAAGACACAATTGGGCCACTGTCATCCTCAGAATCTCCATAGGACACTATCTCTAATTCCCAGTAAAATGATGGAGCCTGAAAAACAGACAAAAATAATGAAAAACTAGAGCTCATTTCAAACTATAAAATGTTTGCTATTGTCTTAGAAATGTACAAAACATTATTATTATAAAAAATACATTGACAGTGCTATACCTTGACAAAAACAGTTTGTAAAAAAGGCTATGCTTTATGTACTGTATAATATTGTGCTGTTTGTTTATCAGTGTCTGCTTCAAAATTGCTACCTGGACAGGAACTGGTGAAGTAGCATAGATAAAAGTGCCTCTTGGTAGGCCACCCCCAGCGCTGGGGTCTGCTAGAAATGTCACAGAGGTCTGGTGAGATGAGAACAAACAGGCACGCACCGGTGGGAAGACACGCGATGGACACCATGTGATTTGCTTGGGCTGAAAGAATAAGATACCGACAGGACAAACACATTTATAACATTTCAAATTTAACAAATTACACATTCCTGTGCTCCATATTTAGAGATCTGATTGATAAGCTGATTGATTCTTTTTACCAATACTAAAAGATTAATTAATTGATTTGATAAGTTGATTGATTCTTTTTACTAATACTAAAAGTTTAATTAATTCAAATTCATTCTTTTATACTAATAATGCTGTATTTCTATCCTAATGAACAGGAGTCTCCCACCTGTCTTCTGTCAATCTGGAGAGGAGGAGGAGGAGGTGGGGGACGAGCGCAGTCACGATACAACATTCTTAGTCTTTCACACTGAGCCTCCACCATGCCCAGTCGCTCACCTACATACACACACAAACGTGCAAACATGTCAAAAGCCAACCTCAGTGGTAACATTTTGTTTGAAGGCTTCCTCCTAAAGAGACACTCTGGCCAAAAAAAAAGTAACCATTGATACATCTATTGTCTATAATTTAGCCTATAATTTTGCTAAACATGAAAATATTTGAGACCCCTTTTCCAGATTTTTTAATTTCTCAGACATTTCTATTTTCTGATTTTTTTCATGCTGGGTTGTTGTAAACATAAGTGCAAGGAATGTTATAAATAGTCTCTATAGCAGGACCTTGTTACTAGATGGCATTTGGGTCCTGGCAGAGAAAAATGCTGTAGGGAGAGAGAGAAAAAGGTAACAAAAAGGTCACATCCACAATAGCTAGTTTTACCTCATATTGATTGCTGTCAGGAAATTCAGATGACAGTTTGGAAAGATAATCATGCAAAAGAGCTTCAAATTTGTAGATGAAAGCAAAGCAAAAGTCAGAAATGAAGCTTAAAAAAAATCAAAGCCGGTATGGAAAAACTGAAGCAGCAGCTTTGTTCCTAAAATTACATATACTTTTACAAAGAACACACACCCTCCTTCAATTCTATGTTTTTATTTATCAGGGCCTAAATAACAGTTGTGTGGTCTTCACCAAGATATATAAGCAAACAGATCAGGTGAGAACAGAAAAACACAACAAATTTAAATATTTAGACATTTTTCCCAAAAGGTAAACAAATATTCACAAACCAGGTCGGAAAAAATAAGTTCACCCAATAATTCAGTGACATGTAGAACAGTGGTCACCAACCCTTTCTCTTGAGATCTACCTTCCTGCAGGTTTCATCTCCAACCAAAATCTAACTTGTTTTAGCAGATCAAGAACTTCTTAAGGAAATGATTAGATGGTCAGAAGGGCATGATTATGGTTGGAGCTTCCTGAAGTCTTCAGAAAGGTAGATCACTTGGAACAGGGTTGGTGATCACTAATGTAGAACCACCTTTAGCAACAATATCTTGAAGCTAACATTTTCTGTAGGAGTTTATCAGTCTCTTGCATTATTTTGAAGAAATTCTGGCCCACTCTTCTTTACAACATTGCTTCAGTTGATTGATGTTTGAGGGCATTTGTTAATGCACAGCTTTCTTAACAAACCAGCATAGCATCTCAATGATGACTTGGCCATCCCAACACCTTGCTTTTTTCTTCTTTAGCAATTCAGATGTTGATTTTCTTGTGTGCTTGAGATCATTGACCTGTTGCATGACCCAATTTCAGCACAGCTTAAACTATTGGGCAGATGGCCTCACATTTATCTCAATAATATTTTGGTATAAAGTGGAATTCATCGTTGTCATGACTGCAAGTTTCCCCGGTGCTGTGGCTGAAAAACAAGCCCAAACCACCACCCCTAAACCACCGTGCTTGACAGCTGGAATTACAGTGGGTATAGAAAAGAATCACCCCTCTTTAAAATAATCACATTTTGTTGCTTTTCAGCCTGAAATGAAGACAGACACCGTTTTCGTTTTAGCCAGCTATATTTACTCAGTGCAACTTATAACATCCAAGTGAAAGATATAACACCAACATGTCAGAATTTATTTATTTTTTTTTTAAACCAAAAAAAAAAAAAAAAAAAACGAATCGCTGAGTTGGAAAAAGGATCACCCCCCTCCTACAAATGACTTGTAAACTCAATAAGGTGTAGCTAATCACCTTCTCAATGGCACACAAAGCCATTTGACTTTCAACTGTGATCAGCTGTGTTCATTTTGATTAGCTCAGCATGAAAAGAGCTTTACTGGAGCATTTTATAGTGCAACTGAAGCAAACAATCAACTATGGGTGGCAAGGCACTGTCAAAAGATCTCCGGGATAAAGTTGTGGACAGGCACAAGTCATGAGATGGATACAAAAAAAATTTCAAAGGCTTTATCAATGCCTAGAAGCACAGTGAAGACTATTATTAAGAAGTGGAAGGTACTTGGTACAACACAGACCCTCCCTGGATCAGGACGTCACTCCAAACTGGATGAAAGAGCCAGGAGGAAACTGGTCAGAGAGGCTACCAAGAGGCCTACAGCAACTCTGAAGAAGTTGCAGGAATTTATGACAAAGAGTGGTCATTGTGTGCATGTGACAACAATATCACAAATTCTCCACAAATGTGGCTTGTATGGGAGGGTTGCAAGAAAAAAGCCACCCACGACTGAGCTTTGCCAAAACGCACCTTGAAGATTCTGAGGCCACATGGAAAAAGGTGTTATGGTCAGATGAGACTAAAATTGAATTATTTGGCCTCAACACCAAACGATATGTCTGGCGGAAATCCAATACAGCTCACCATCCAAATAACACCATTCCTACAGTAAAGCATGGAGGTGGTAATATCCTGTTAAGGGGGTGTTTCTCTGCAGCAGGGACTGGAGCACTTGTCAGGATAGAAGGAAAATGGATGGGGCAAAATACCGTCAAATTCTTGAGGAAAATCTGCTGCCCTCTCCCAGAAAGTTGTCAGTGGGAAGAAGGTTTACCTTTCAACATGACAATGACCCAAAACACACAGCAAAAATGGTTTACTGACCACAAAATCAAGGCCATCCCAGTCCCCTGACTTGAAACCCATAGAAAACCTGTGGGGTGAACTGAAGAGGAGAGTCCACCAGCGTGGACCTCAAAATTGGAAGGATCTGGAGAGATTCTGTATGGAGGAATGGTCTCAGATCCCTTGCCATGTATTCTCCAACCTCATCAGGCATTATAGGAGAAGACTCAGAGCTGTTATCTTGGCAAAGGGAGGTAGCACAAAGTATTGACTAAAAGGGTGGCAATAATTGTTGCACACCTATATTTAACAAAGAGGTTTTGATAAACCTGTGTTTTGTTTGCAATTGTTTGATATCCATGAGAGCAGAGTATTTTTGTGAATTTTTTTTTTAACAAAAGATCAAAAGTTTAAACAACAAAGACAATTTTTCACAGCCTTCTTTGCTCATATTTACCAAGGGTGTCATTAGTGGAGGGCACTGTATATCTTTTTAACTGTAGTGCTTTATGAAAAATGGCAAGTGAAAACTACCATACTTGTACTGTGCAAACACTCTACTACCCCACAGGAAGAAATACATATCCGCAAAATACAATTCCACAAAAAACGTAATATTTTTTATAAAAAAGACAGAACCCCCCCCCCCCCAAAAAAAAAAACACCAAACAAAAAATCCTCATAAAACCATAAATAACTATTCATTGTTGTTATGATAACATAGATGGCTACTGTTATTATTGTGACCTATCTTACATAATTTTGTTACAGTATGTTACACTGTATTGCCCTACAAGCTATTCTGAGATATTGCAAATTCTACAGTGGAATTTTACATATACTGTATTACTTGGATGTCATACCTACTAAGGCTATTTCCTGTGGTAAAATCACTGTAACTCATGCCCTCTTGTGGCTTTATTGTATTATATTTCTTTCTTTCCTGTAAAACTTTACTGAATGCTTCATGTAACATCTATGTGTAAACTTAATTAACACCAAGAAATATTTTACAGAACGGAAAGGAAATATAAACTGACACATACCAGGGCTACACTCCTGTGCAACTAAGTTGAGAACTTCTACAGCAGCAGGACATTGCTGGATAAACTCCTCACAGAATGAACTGTCCTCTAGCAGCTGAGCCATAACCAGGCATGCTCTGTCAAGGAAGACACACCGATATGATAAGAAGGTAAGAAGATATGTAGTTGTCTACCCCATCAGTG
The DNA here is from genome assembly GCA_023630585.1 of Cranoglanis bouderius. Classification (NCBI taxonomy): domain Eukaryota; kingdom Metazoa; phylum Chordata; class Actinopteri; order Siluriformes; family Cranoglanididae; genus Cranoglanis; species Cranoglanis bouderius. Next base: position 5,493,738 of record CM042565.1, read on the forward strand.
AAGGCATGTTCAGTTCAGCATCCTGTTTTTTTTTTGTTTTTTTTTGTGAAAAGGCAGAAATGTTTTAGTTACAAGCTTACAAATGCTTACAAAATAACAAAAGCTTACAAAATATATTTTTCTAAAAGATATTGGCTTGTTGCCAAAAATACATGGCTTTGTTTACCACTACAGCTGTGGCCAAAAGTTTTGAGAATGACACAAATATTAATTTTCACAAAATCTACTGCTTCAGTGTTTTTAGATCTTTTTGTCAGATGTTACTAACTGTTACTGAAGTATAATCACAAGCATTTCATAAGTGTCAATGGCTTTTATTGACAATTACATGAAGTTTATGCAAAGAGTCAATATTTGCAGTGTTGACCCTTCTTTTTCAAGACCTCTGCAATTCGCCCTGGCATGCTGTCAATCAACTTCTGGGCCACATCCTGACTGATGGCAGCCCATTCTTGCATAATCAATGCTTGGAGTTTGTCAGAGTTTGTGGGTTTTTGTTTGTCCACCCACCTCTTGAGGATTGACCACAAATTCTCAATGGGATTAAGGTCTGGGGAGTTTCCTGGCCATGGACCCAAAATGTCGATGTTTTGTTCCCCGAGCCACATCGTTATCACTTTTGCCTTGTGGCAAGGTGCCCCATCATGCTGGAAAAGGCATTGTTCATCACCAAACTGTTCTTGGATGGTTGGGAGAAGTTGCTCTCTGAGGATATTTTTGTACCATTCTTTATTCATGGCTGTGTTCTTAGGCAAAATTGTGAGTGAGCCCACTCCCTTGGCTGAGAAGCAACCCCACACATGAGTGGTCTCAGGATGCTTTACTGTTGGCATGACACAGGACTGATGGTAGCGCTCACCTTTTCTTCTCCGGACAAGCTTTTTTCCAGATGCCCCAAACAATCGGAAAGGGGATTCATCAGAGAAAATGACATTACCCCAGTCCTCAGCAGTCCAATCCCTGTACTTTTTGCAGAATAGCAGTCTGTCCCTGATGTTTTTCCTGGAGAGAAGTGGCTTCTTTGCTGCCCTTCTTGACACCAGGCCATCCTCCAAAAGTCTTCACCCTTACTGTGCGTGCAGACGCACTCACACCTGCCTGCTGCCATTCCTGAGCAAGCTCTGCACTGATGGTGCCCCGATCCCGCAGCTGAATCAACTTTAGGAGATGGTCCTGGCGCTTGCTGGACTTTCTTGGGCGCCCTGAAGCCTTCTTCACAACAGTTGAACCTCTCTCCTTGAAGGTCTTGATGATCCGATAAATGGTTGATTTAGGTGCAATCTTACTAGCAGCAATATCCTTGCCTGTGAATCCCTTTTTGTGCAAAGCAATGATGGCTGCACGTGTTTCCTTGCAGGTAACCATAGTTAACAGAGGAAGAACAAAAATTTCAAGCACCACCCTCCTTTTAAAGCTTCCAGTCTGTTATTCTAACTCAATCAGCATGACAGAGTGATCTCCAGCCTTGTCCTCGTTAACACTCTCACCTGTGTTAACAAGAGAATCACTGACATGATGTCAGCTTGTCCTTTTGTGGAAGGGCTGAAATGCAGCGGACATGTTTTTTTGGGATTAAGTTCATTTTCATGGCAAAGAGGGACTTTGAAATTAATTGCAATTCATCTGATCACTCTTCATAACATTCTGGAGTATATGCAAATTGCCATCATAAAAACTGAGGCAGCAGACTTTGTAAAAATTAATATTTGTGTCATTCTCAAAACTTTTGGCCACGGCTGTAGACACCTGGTTATTGCCATAACATCTGCTGCCTATAACAAATGTAAAATATCAAGATGTTTCAAAATATTTCAATCGTCCAGAACTGCTAGCCTGAAAAAAGACAGCAAAATGAGCATTTCTACCATTACAGGTTTAAGGAAAGTGGGGAGGGTGTAATATTATCAGCTGTGCATTTGGAAACTCTGGCAAAAACGTCGATGGATTGAGGATTTTCAGGTGATTGTGCAGTAATCCTCAGTTAACAGTTAAAAAAAAATCCAAAACATAATATTTTATTTCGCTATTCATCAGTTGTCTAATGTCCACATGGCTGACATTTTCTCTGTTGATGCTGCTCTAAATGTTAAGCATAAGAGCACTGGTAAAAAAAAACAAAAAAAACCCAGCATATTTAATCACTTTCTAATCACTTTTATCATTCCCACTGTATGTAAAGTGTTAGATCTGACACAGCATTGCAGGCCTATTTAATCTTTTTAAGTTGAAATCTTTCTCCTTCAGCCAAAACCTGAAAGTGATGTTTTTATTTCACATTATTAAACTAAAACCATTCTCCATTTACCTTGACAGAAAGTGGAGGAGCCTGCATATGCTAAGAGGGGAAGGGAAGGTTAGCCTAATATTGAAGAGTTTGAAATATATGTGTACATCATTCCAGATTCATGTGTCTATTGCCTCTTCCATTTTACTGGGGAGAAAAAGACTGCTCATTTGGCATATAGTGTAACTCTGTATTGGCAGAGTGTAACTTCTTGTAGCATACTCCATAAACTGTATAAATGATAAACTAAGGGTCTCCAACACAAAATATGTCATGTTGGGCAGGGCTGATAATTTGTTATAAAATTATTATAGGAATTCCACTGATTCTTACTGAAAACCTTATATATATATATATATATATATATATATATATATATATATATAAAACACAGAGCTCTTGATATTGTTGTTGTTTTAGTTACACATGTAAAATAGTTATGTTCCCAGGTATGGAACAGCCTTCCAATTAGTGTTCAGGACACAATCATTAGGTCTAGGCTGAAAACCTATTTGTTTATTCCAGCCTTTTTAAAATCCTTTTTCCTGTAGGTAAAGGTGCAGATCTGGGGGGGATTAGGGGCTTAGCAACTTTTGGGAAACTGGGATGTTTGGAAGCTGTTGTGACAATATCCAATATTAAAAGTGCTACATAAATAAAAGATTAATTGAATTAAAAGTTTCAGCTGAATGGTGCTTTCTGACCTAGTCCTTATCTCAGCCAGCAATCGCACTGCAGCCATGACAGGACTGGAGCCATCTCCAGAGGCTGGTAGGCAGGTGTGGATGGAAAGACTGCCCTCCTGTGGTAGCAGCATGGACTGCACTGCTTGCACTACCTTCTCAGTGATGGACAGTTTATAGAGTGGCAAAGCCTGGAACAGAGAGAGGTGTTAGCATGTGCAGTAGTTATTTGTAGATAAGACCTGAGACATGAAGAAAACATTATTAGGGAATAAAAGTTATATGAGGCACTAATTCAAGATTAGTTTAAAAGAGGCTTGGGATTTCAGTTTGGAAGTTACAAATTCCTTTAAGTACAGTCTGAGCCACAATAAAACGTCAAAAGTCTAGAATTGAAATTGATGCCAAAAGAACCCAAAGATCACAAACCCAAATGTGACCAAAATCTAACCTTCTGGCCATTCATATCGTTGGCATTTATAAAATAATAATTGGGTCCAGGGCTCTTGTAAAGATTGATGGCATCATTAATTCTGTATTCTACCAGTATATTTTAAATAGAAACCTGACTGCATCTGTTAAAACTTAGCCAAAGATTAAAAAAAAGAAAAGGAAAAAAAGATAAATACTCAGAACATGCATTCAAATCAACACAGAACTGCTTGCAGGAGCACAGGATCCATGTTTTGTAATGGCCATCAAAGTCTCCTGATTTGAACCTTACTGAAACCTTGTGGTCTGGTCTGAACTGAAGAGGACAATCCACATGCACAAATATGGAGCTTGGGGAATAGAAGGATGCCAGTAATTCTGTTGACTGCAACTTCTCAAAACCCAGGTCTGTCTGTCTGTGTTACCATGACAGCTCTAAATAATTTTCTGTTTACCAAGTATAACACTCCATCACTATCATTTACTTGTGCTGGTGTCTGTGTTCAAGTCTTACCTCTGACCGTAGTGTTGAGAGGCGGGAGATGGGTACAGTCAAGATGTCAGAGGCCTTACAGTCATGGCGATAATCACAGGAGGGGAACTTGACTGTAGCAATGCCTTCCTGCTCATTAATGGCAATGACCACTCCAACACTGCCCTGCAATCCCTTACCTACTACCTATAAGAGATAAATAAGGGCTATATTGTAGAAAACGTGAAAATTATTATTACTAAACTATTATTATTACAAAAAGTTCTGAGCTATTTTATGAGCCACTCTGCGGTTTTACCTGAACCTCCGATCCAATTTTGATGGTCTCTTTGAAGCCACCCAGGGCACACAAGGCTGCCACAGCCTGTCGGCTGATTGCTTGCAGCTTGGCCAGCTTTCTGCCACTGCTAGTTCCACTCTCTAAAATGCTCTCTGCATATTTACCCAACTGAGGTATGTACATCAGGGCCCTGGACAGTACCTGTTCCATGTGCCAGAGTGTATGCAAAACAGGCATGATAAAGGGAGAAAAATGTTTTGTGAAAACGGTTTTGTGTAAACACACAAACAAACAAAAAAAAAAATTTTAAATGGAAAATATAAAAAAAAAAAAAAACGGTTCAGAAATCATGTCTAATGGCTCTATTACAATAAACTATATTGTACATTTAAACTGAGTGCCAACCTTTTCTGCTGTAGTTGTCCATATCTGGGCAGTGTTTGACTCTGGTGCTGTAAGAAGACTGTGCAGCAAAGCAATGACTTCAGCAGCCATGCTGTTTGCTACATGACCACTGATAAATGGGCGGACTGGGTCAGACCTGAGATGAAAGAAAGCAAAGTGCAATAGATATGGCTCCAGGGATTATATGCTTTGTACAGCAGAGGAACATATTCTGTGTGAATACTCTAAAGTATGACTAATGACTAACATACTCTTAAGGCTCATCCCAAAACATGTTTTTTAAGTAATGAAGCAAAGTAAAGCTGATTTATCAAGTTTTTGATTATGCACCTATATAAGAGGAAAGAGATTTATAAACATAAATATTCCTGTAGTATGGTATAATATTGATGAATGCATGCCTTTGCATGTGAATGCATAGTGCACAGCTGTCATAAAGGTATCAAATGGCTGATATCCAACAAAAGTAGGTGTGAGTGCAGGACATTTTTTCACTAATGCTGGCCTGAGAAATTATTTCACCCTCAACAGTTCATCATCAAACAGTAGCCCAAATCTTCTATCTGAGCATGTTGTGAACAAATATAGTCTGATCTTATATTTTACTAAATGTTTTCTACCTTGACAGTTCTGCATTCCTGTCTCTGCATACTGCACTCTGAGCACTTTTCTTCTTGTCTCCAGTGGTGCTTCCCCCTGAAGTCTCTTGTACTAGAGTTTCCACTGGAGGCCCCACACTCACAATGAGCCCTGACTGAGCCCACTTATTTGCCTTACGCAAGGCTGCTGATGCCTCTTCTGTGACCACTTCACAGCACCCAGTCTTTAGGGAGAAAAAGATGACATGTGGAGTCCATAAAAATCCATGTAAAAAGCCAATAACAGTACTTTAATGAATTAAGCTCTGCATGACTGATTATAGGAAAACAAAAACAATTTATAAGCACTTGATTGTTTTAACACATGAATAGTTCACTGTTAATTATGGAATTTAACTGTAATCATGCAGGCAGAATTCACCTTGGTCATGTCTCTGTCCATTTTCACCACCTTGTCCATGTTGGCTCCAGTGCCAAGCCGAAAAGGACGCCCCTCTGAGCTACTGCAGAGACAATACACAAAAGTTTTAGGCACATACAAAGAAATGCTGTACAGCAAAGATGCCTTCAAAATAATGAAATTAAAAGTTTCTACATTTTAAAAAGAATACAGTAAAGAGCACTAAACAATAGTAAATGAAACAAAGTCAATATTTGTTGTGACAAACAAATAAAAATTTAAATAAAAACAGTAGTCTCCGGTACAATTTGTGCAGTTTTATAAGGAAATGAGCTGGTAAGTTTTATTGAGCATCTTGCAGAACCAGCCACAGTTCTTCTGGAGACTTTGACTTTCACACTCGCTTCTTATTTTTGCAGCAAAACACAGCAGCCTTCATTGTGTTTTCTGAAAAGCAGTCTCTTACGTAATATGCTGCTTTCTTTAATGACATTTTTCTGTAACATTTAATTTTGTGCTAGAAAACTAATGTTTGGGAATCTAAAATGCTTTTGGTACTGACTTGATAATGTAGAAGTCATAAAAAATCTATAAAGTTTGTACTAAAAAAAAATATTGTGCCTAAAACTTTAACACAGTACTGTATTTTAAAATATATGTCCAAATTATATGCCAAAAATATCAGTTTAATATACTGCAGTCATTTAGAGAGGCATAGGTTCATACAAAACAAACACAAAATCTTCTTAAAACTATAAAAAGTCTCCAAGTTAAATTTATTTGGTGATAAGAATCAACGGCAGCTATAGGTAATTCTGGTACAATAGGCAAATTGATTGCCTGAGGCCTCCACATCACTGCTCAACATCTTAATCAGTATAGTTGAATATTAAAATTCTCAGGGTCAGATTTAATTTGAAGTGGGAAACACCAGTGTGTGACTGTGAGGGTAGTTATGTATCTTGGTAAAGCTGGCTTTGCCATAACACCTTCCTCTTGGGCTCCAAGTAAAATCTTGTCTAGGGCCTCCAATTTACCTGAGTAGTGGCTGAAGTACTTCATGGGAAGACTGGTCTTCTCTTTTGTGTATGAAGATGGAGAGTTTGCCATCCACTGCTTCTCCCTCCTCTCCGACATCTTTGTCTGTCTTGACATTGCCCATGGGACTAGACCAGATTAATCTGGTATCTAGCTCAGAGGAAGCAGGGGAAAGAAGGGTTTGGCTACCTAAGAGTAATAGAAACATTGAGCAAAGAAAAATATATCATGTTTTCCAAAAATAATAATAATAAAAAATATATATAATTTTTACTAGACAAAACATCTAAGCAATAAGAACACACAAATGTATGAAGGAAGCCCAGGGCACCTGGAAGGCTACATCTTGGGTCCTGCTCAAGGGTATGTCAGTGCAGCAGTGCATTGAACTTCCCTCATATATCTGTGCATGGAATGTGCTCAAATGTGGAATGCACAGTTTGATTTACTCTGCAATCCAGTGGGAGAGGCATTACTGGTCTACACCAGGTGAACTCTCCCATCCCTGGACATAAAGATTGGAGGAAGTCACATTGTTTGTGTGTTGAGGAAAAACTATTGTGTGCTTCAGAGAATTGTGTGTTAGGGCTGATCTTTTTTTTTGGAACCAGACCCTAAACTGAACAATGGGAGACTGAACCTTGATGGTTTTTGATTAATGGATTATGAACCCTGTTGCCTCAGCACCATCAAGGCTGAGAGACTGCACACAGTCTGTTTATCCTCTGTTTAACATCATTAATAAGCTGTGCTTATTAATGTCACAATCAAACACGTTCTCATCATAGCTGGCTGAAAGCACAGCCTCCGGCTGGACCTGAGAACCTAGACCTGTGCCTGCTTTAACTTGTACAGCTCCCTGAGGTGCTACACCTGCTCACTGCAGGTGGTACCCACCTCACTGGAGACTACGTCACCTTCCAACTTCCCCTGAGGGAGCTGGGTTCACCTGTACTACAGTAACTGACAAGTCAACACACACAAATAGCATCAGGCTGAGCAGGCAATGAAGATCTTTTTCATACAGAAACATATAAGCCCCAAGGGCAGGGATGAATGCCAAGGTAAGGCTAGAGCAAGTTTCTGCTAGACAACCCTTTCTGTAGCAAGTAGGCAGCCTGAAGATTCTTGAAAATAGGCTCCAGAAAGTTCCCAAGAACTTCCAAATCCAGTGTTTCATGGAAAGCTGACCTGCCACAGTCAAGATATTGTGGATATAACCAGTGGAACACAACATAATTTAAAGATTTGCTCTAATGTTAAATGTAAGCTTTCTAGCCAGGAAGTCAGGAGCACACCGCTACATATAGCATAGGCCACTCACTATGCACAGGACAGCATATCTCAGCTCGGGTTAATAATTTTAAAATTATTAACTTGGAGGTTTATTACCCATGTTTTTCGTTCTTCTTACATGATTGTTCTTCACTGCAAAAAAAAAAAAAATAAAACAAAATAAATAAATAAATAAATAAAAATCCAAAACGCCACCTAAAGGTTCTACCTAGTGCATTACTTAAGTTCAAGTTCACTTGTGCATTGGTGTCATTTTGTGCAGAAGCAAGTTGTAATATGTTTATGATGTTTATGTTGTGTAAATTTCTGATTAATCTCCTATGTTTTTAGGATGTGTTTGGGTGAGTTAATTAACCCGCTAGTAAAGTTCTTCAGTTTACCACTGTTCATTCACTGTGCAGCTTCAGCTCACGCAGCGTAAGCGGCTCAATCCCCAGCAATACTATGACTAAATTATTTAAAACACTATTCGTTCTAGATTTTTCTTCGTCAAAAAACGTTGTTAGTGCATTATTAATATCGTGTGGCATTTTTTCAACAGTATGCTTTAATTAAAATAGGAGATAGTGCTTTCTACACAGTTTATGCATTCAAATGTGCATTTTTATCTTTAATAAATTCAAAGTTCGGATTTTAATTTGACAGCCCCTAGAGCAGACAAGAGGACAGAAGCAGCGCGAATAGCTAAAATGTTGGTGTGTCAGGAATCTCTCCCTTGCGCCAGGCTCTGTGTGCAGAAGCCTTCAGCACGCAGCGTGTTTTTGTTTTGATTTATGTCGTCTCTACCCGTGTCCTGTCATTGGTTGTCTACCTCGTGTGTCGCACCTTTTTTTCAGTTTACCTTTAATTAGTTTATGTATATTTAAACCATCGTGTCTCTGTGTTCAGTGCCAAGTAATGTTCAGTGCTTGGCGGCTTCTATTTCATGTTGTTATTCTCCAAGTTATTGATCTAGTTTCGTTTTCTTGTTTGTGTATTTTGGATTATCCCTATTTTTGCTGTTCGACTGACCTGTGCCTGTGTTCTGTTAACTGATTTTGATTCACTATTTGGATGTGTCTGCTTGCCTCTCAAATGAAACGCTTAAACTGCATTTGCATCCATCTCTACTCGCCAAACATAACATGGTGATATTCATTCTTATGTAAACAAACACACATGTAAACACAATTGGCAATATCAAGGTCAGCAATATTATCGAGTCATGTCCACATATCGAACAATAAGTCGATAAAGCAATTATCATGACAGGCCTACCAAAAGGACCTTGGTTTGACTCACAGCAGCACTGCGTCTCATCTTAGTAGATTCTGATAGTGTATTCAGCAAACTATTCTTACCTTATTAAATTGTTGTCAACTATAAAGCAACTATAAATAACAGTTTCTTGACTTGAAAAGACATCACTGTATTGATGGTTAGCTTGTTTACTCAGTCACATTAGACAGAATATAGGAAGCTTGTCAAAATGTTGCACAGGGTGTCTGGTTCAGGAGGTGATGTTCTGTAAATTTGTAAACAAAAACTATTTGTTGTTATAATTTGTGAAATTATGTGAAAATAGTCAGACACGGGCTTCAAATTACATTTCTGGTTTAGCTTCCTGTGTATCATGTTACATTACTTAAGCACATGCCAGTTCTTAAAATGCACTTTCGTGCATGAGCTGTCAACTGAGAAAAGCAAGGGCTGTAGTGTCAGGAAAATGCACTGTAGTGTATAGACTTTACTTACCCACTAGGGCTGTAACAATGGTTTGTTTGGTATGAGGCTTGTTTTGTTTGATATGAGGCACTCTAAATAAAGTGGGATATTTGCCATAAAATAGTGCTTATATTATGTGATTTCTAACATATGGCTAATAGGTGTGCATGATAAACTCATTTGTTGTCTCTCGGATAGATTACTATAATGCTCTTTTAGCAGGAGTTTCTAAATTCACACTTAATAAGCTCCAATATGTACAAAAATCGGCTGCCAGGATCCTGACTTGGACCAGGGCATGCAATCATATTACTCCTGTTTTGGAGTCCTTGCACTTGCTCCCGTTCAGGTTCCGTATTGATTTTTAAAATTATGATGCTGACATACAAAGCATTACATGGCTTGGCTCCTCATTATTTATCCGCATTGTTAATTCCTTACACCCCAAATCACAGATTGTGATTAATTATTGTGTTATGTACTGTTTATTTTGTGTACAGCACTTTGAGAAGCTGCTTTTAAAGGCGCTGTATAAAAGAAAGTTTATTATTATTATTATTATTATTATTATTATTATTGTGTATGTGTTCCTCGCTGATTCAATCCAGACCAAAGAAATCACTGTGGCTGACAACAGAATAAGAAAAGCTCTGTGCTACAGACAAGCCCCCTTGTGAGTCAAACTTTTTCCCTTACCTCTGCATTATTCTTATTTACTTGAGTGATTTGTGTTTGGAGCTCTGCAACTTTTTGTTTCTTTTTTGAAACAAGAATTTCACCCATCTTTTATATTGTTTATCCCTGTGTAAACTGTGTAAAATGTCATTTTGCTTTACTCTGTTGGTGCACTTTTAAATTCTGTAATGTTCTGTAAACAACCTTAAATGAAAATATAAGGTTAAATGAAAAACAGGTTACATGAAATTGGTGTCAAAGATTATATTTGTATTCATCACAGAATGGTATATTTCTCAACTGATTTCAAGACTGCCAGAGAAAATGGTGTGATTCCTCCAACAAACACTAAAAGCTTTTTAAGAGCTGGACTGGACTGTGTTATTTCAATTGAACAGGCTAATCTCTTGCTTAAAAAATGCAGCTGTGAAACCTGGAATGAAATGATGTCCAAGATGTCACTTGCTACTCTGACCTAATGTCTCTCTTGTATTTAATATATTAACATCACATGTACATTTGTGAATGAGGTTTGCATATACACAGTCTTGCACATAATGGTGCAAGCCCAACTGGCTAATGAAATTTGTGGTGCATATAGTTAAAAAAAAAAAAAAAAAAAAAAAAGTTCAATGTTAGCCATATTTGCATGACTATATCTCTAAACCTAGTAGTCCTTTCCAAATTAAACTTGGTGGTTATTTTCCACATGTGGCATAATACACACTACAAGAAAGAAAATGGAGGTACAGTGCTGTGAAAAAGTATTTTTAACAGATTTCTTCTGTTTTTGTGTTCATACTAAATAGTTTTAGATCTTCAAATGAAATACAACATAAAACTGCACCCAAACGCTTCCGATAACTGGAGATAAGTTTTTCACTTACGTCTAGGACTAGGACTTACTCCTATGCATTGGATCATTATCTTGCTGCATAATCCAGTTGAGCTCGAGTTTCAACTTACGAACTGAAGACCAAACATTCTCCTTTAGGACTTTCTGGTAGAGAGCAGAATTCATGTTTCCCTCAATTACTACAAGTTGCCCAGGCCCTGAAGCAGCAAAGCATCCCCACACCATCACACTGCCACCACCATGCTTGACCATAGGTATGATGTTTTATTTCTTTTTGTGGAATTCGGTGTTTGGTTTACGCCAGATGTAATGGGACCCCTGTCTTCCAAACAGTTCCACTTTCAACTCATCAGTCCACAGAACATTCTCCCAAAAGGTTTGAGGATCATCAAGGTGTGTTTTGGCAAAATTCAGAAGAGCCTTAAATGTTCTTCTGGGTTATCAGTGGTTTTCGGCCTTGCCACTCTTCCATGGATGCCATTTTTGCCCAGTGTCTCTTTGATAGTGGAGTCATGAACAGTGACCTTTATTGATGCAAGAGAGGCCTGTAGGTCCTTCAATGTTATCCTTGGGTCTTTTGTGACTTCCTGGATGAGTAGTTGCTGTGCTCTTGGAGGAATTTTGGAAGGTCAGCCACTTCTGGGAAGGTTCACTACTGTGCCAAGTTTTTCCATTTGGAGATGATGGCTCTCACTGTGGTCATTTGGCGTCCCAGAGCCTTTGAAATAGCTTTGTAACCCTTCCCATACTGATGTATTTCAATCACCTTCTTCCTCATCATTTTTGGAATTTCTTTCAATTTTGGCATAGTGTGTTACTGGGTAAGACCTTTTAACCAACTTCATGCTGTTGAAAAAGTTGTATTTAAGTGTTGATTTGACTGAACAGGGTTTGCAATCAGGCCTGGCTGTGTCTAGTCCAGCTGAACCCCATTTTGAATGTCATAGATTTGGGGAATTAGTAACTACAGGGGAAAATACATTTTCACACAGGCCGAGTTGGTATTAGATAACTTTTTTGCTTCAATAAATAACATTTTATTTAAAAACTGTATTTTGTGTTTACTTATGTTGCCTTTGTTTTATCTTAGATTTTGTTTTAATTTCTGAAGCAATTTTGTATGAGATCAGAAGAAATTAGGACGGGGCAAATACTTTTTCACAGCACTGTATATAGTATAGGGATTATTTTGACTAGTCACAGTCACATTTAGTAAAATGTATTATTTTCTTACATCTGAAACCTTATAACTATGACTATGATTAGAAGTATTAGATATAAATTTCCAGAAATTTTTAAGTTTGTATCTACAATACTGACCTTTCTGTGAGCATCTGAAAAGCGCTTCACAGTGACTTTTTAATGTCAATATTACATTTTTTAACATATTGAAGGGCCCATATTTCAGAGAAATAAGATGGCTATAGCTTATCTGCTGACATTATCAGGTATCTCAGTAAATAAACTCAGCTCTGACCTGAAAAGAGCACAGCTTTGTTGAATCATCAAAATAAAAGCCAACAAAAAGTGATGAAATCTGTACAAGAAATCTGACACCCCTCCAATATAAAATCAGCTATATTTTGTAATGCATCAATATCTGATCAACAGTACTTGGTAATTCTCAGTTTCAAATACCAATCTTAGGTGGTTTTCACACTGGGCATGTTTACTGCGGTCCGAATCTGAGTGTGATTGTTCCTAGCATCCCCGCAGTGTTGGTCTGGTTTCAGACTCCCTTGATTCTATTGAACCCCGGTGCATTTGCGTTCATCTTTACGTCATCACAAACGTGCATGGAGAATACAAGGCGACTCACCATATTTTTTTAAAATATTTTTTTTATTTTAGTGCTATTATGTGCAGCCGATATTATGTGCAGCAGTGAACCTCTTCTGTGGCCAACAACATTGCCCTGCCACGTGGCCAACAACATTGCCCTGCCACGTGTGTTTTGGAAACTAATGATGCTTAATTCTGACAAGACAGAAGTACTTATACTAGACCACATGCAGCTAGAAGTTTTCTGATTACATAGTAACTCTGGATGGCCTTTCTGTTTCATCATGTGCAGCAGTAAAAGACCTTGGTGTGATTATTGACTCCAGTCTTTCATTTGACGCCCATGTAGATAATATTACTAGGATAGCCTTCTTTCACCTCAGAAATATTGCTAAGATAAGAAATATATTATCACTACATGATGCAGAAAAATTAGTCCATGCTTTCGTCACCTCTAGGTTGGATTACTGTAATGCCTTACTGTCTGGATGTTCCAGTAGGAGCATAAACAAACTCCAGTTAGTCCAGAATGCAGCTGCAAGAGTCCTTACTAGAACCAGAAGATATGACCACTTCACCCCTATCTTATCCACACTGCATTGGCTCCCAGTGAAATTTCGCACTGATTATAAAATAGTACTATTGACCTATAAAGCGCTAAATGGCCTCGCGCCACACCTAAGCGAACTTTTGGTCTGTTATGACCCGACACGCCTACTTCGATCAAAAGATGGAGGCTATTTGTTGGTACCTCGAGTAGTGAAGGCTACAGCAGGGGGAAGAGCTTTCTCTTACAAAGCCCCACAGTTATGGAACAGCCTTCCAATTAGTGTTCGGGACTCAGACACAGTCTCAGTGTTTAAGTCCAGGTTGAAAACATATTTGTTTAGTCAAGCATTTTGGGAATAGTTTTGCCTTAGGTAAAGGAGCAGACCTAGAGGTCTCACAGGCATAGAGTGTTGTGGTGAACTGGGATGTTTGGATGCTATCGCCCCCCCACTTTCACGCGTTCACCCAGGTTTGTTGATGGTGGAGTGGCTGGCCGCCTTATGTCCCAGGGAGCCCTCATGTCTGTGTTACCTTCTGGCTCTCCCTTTTAGTTATGCTGTCATAGTTAGTCTTGCCAGAGTACCCGCTTGCACTCATGCAAAGTACATTGTCCTTAACCATTACGGGACAATAAGCATACCTAATACTCTCTCTCTCTCTCTCCCTCCCTCCCCTTCTGTCGAGCTACACATGATACTCCTGAGATGCCAGTGATCTCGACCCCTTCTGCTCTCTGGACCTGCCTGATCCATCCTGATGCCCTACTTCTGGTTGGAGATCTCATCAATTGGAAGTCATATGCTGCTGCTGAGGATGGCCCCACATGGTGCAGCCTAAAGATCATTGAGATTACTGAGGATGGTACCACTTAAAAACCATAAAGATGGCTTTGGGTTATATTCATATGAACAATTATGCTATGATAGCTTTAGGACTGCAATTGCCACAAACAGTTTGGCACTCAAGTCTGCATCAGTGAACAGTGGTGAAGTTCAACAAAACAGACTTCATATAAAAACTGTAACGAATTTTCATGGTTTCACAACTGCTATTTGACCATGTAGTATTGGCACATTTATAGAAGGGATTTATTTATTTATAATCGCACTATCCGGTGTTACCCAGATGAGGATGGGTTCCCTTTTGAGTCTGGTTCCTCTCAAGGTTTCTTCCTCATATCGTCTCAGGGAGTTTTTCCTAGCCACCATTGCCTCTGTCTGGCTCATTGGGGATAAATTCTTGAACTTGAACTTGAACATGTCATCAATGGCTAAAACACTTGCGGAGGTTACTATATTTCCTGAACAAGTGTGGACCCAAGTACGAGTTGCATTGACATTCACAGGAATTGCAGCACAGTTCCAGTGCAACTGAACTCAGACTACAGGAGGTAAGCCAGAGGCGACAGTGCCTAGGAAAAACTCCCTGAGACGATATGAGGAAGAAACCTTGAGAGGAACCAGACTCAAAAGGGAACCCTGGTGCAGGTAGTCTCGGGTTCTGTACCATGGTGCACTTCCCAGTCTGCATGAAGGCTTTCATGTTACTAATTTTTTATGCATGCTCTGTTTCGGACTAAACTGGCAGTGTGAAAGCCACCTTAGATTAGAATAATTTTAAAGCAACTTGAAGACATTAATGCAACCAACTTCTTTTTTGGAATTTACTTGAATTGACATGGAATGACCCACTAGTCAGTTGAGATGCCTACCGTCACTGCTACTGTAAATGAGTAAATAAGTAGGATGAATGAGGATGTTCTTCTAGAGATAAAATAAAAATGAATATAATGTACAGTATCGCTTAATAGTAACTGCTCGTCACGTGTGTTGGCTCACTTATTTTGCCACATAAGGGGAATGGAGGATTTTTCTGAAGAACAGTGGGCAGTTTAACTGCTCAGGACAAACAAGAAACTCATGAACAACGATCACAAAACATAAAAACAGTCGTTGATCATCCAGGTAAAAACACACAGTATTAAGAATCATGCGTATGTAAACTTTTGAACTGGTTCATTTGTGTACATTCAGTTATTATTGTGTCTTGTGGACTATATGTAAACATCTGTTATGTGAAATAGCTTATTCAGGGCAGATAAATGCAATTTTTATGATCCCGCTTTTATTATTATTTTTTAATTATTAACATTTTGCAGATTCTGCAAAAGAGGTATGTAAATTTATGAGCACAACTGTACACACCAATCAGCCATAACATGAAAATCATTGACAGGTGACTGAATAACATGAATAACATAATGCCTGTAAAGGGGTGGAATATATTAGGCAAGTGAATAGTCAGGTCTCAAAGCTGATGTGTTGGAAGAAGGAAAAATGGGCAAGCATAAGGATGTGAGCGACACTGTCATGGGCCAAACTGTGATGGCTAGACGACTGGGTCAGAGCGGGGCTTTGGGTCAGAGCAGGGTTTTGAGTCAGACCAGTGGTTCTTTGGAAACCAAGCCAAGATCAAGCAGATCAAGAAAGATTTCTGGGACAACCACCAGGAAAACAAAGAAAAACCTGTAAGCAATTTCTTCACAAATGCAGGCTTCTCTGAAGCAAGACAAATGCCTACACACCTACAGAAATCTCAAGACTTCTGGAATTCACTAAAGAAAACAAACATGTTTAAAATTTTCTAAAAATAGCGTATATGAAACCAGCATACCCAATGCTGGGGGTATGCAAACTTGTAAAGAGATGTTTTTCTGTGCATATTGGAAACAAACATAGGATGATGTATTTGCTACATTATGTCTCTCCCTAATAAAAAAACAAACTAATAAATAATATAGTTCACACCTTTAATATTTACCCCTGCTCTCACCTGGCACCACATAGTCTGCAAGTTTAGCCAGCAGAAGTGCTGCAATGCGGGAAGCTGGGTCACTGGCATCTTCTTGCTCAGTGTCGATGGCATTGATGAAGTAGCTCCAAGGAGGCAATGCCACATTGCCACAGTCTTCCACGCTCATAAGAGGAAGGGCAGCCCGGCACAGCTGTAGGATAATCAGCACCAGTTTAGGGGAAGGACGTTGGTCCAGGAGCAGTGAAAGGAGCTTGGAAACGCAGGCTGGCTGGCTCAGAATTGCTTTGCCTATATTGCTCCTGAAAGTGATTTTTTTTTAAAATTGTGAAAACACAAAAATGTTCATTTTAGATTATTACATGTTACTGCAAAAAAAAATGGTAGACATACAGTCCCCTCCAAAAGTGCTGGAATGGCAAGGACAGTTCTTTTGGTTTTGCTACACACTGAAGACAGTTTGGTTTGAGATCAAAAGATGAATATGAGATGACCGATAAAAATGTCAGCTTTCATTCACTGATAGATCTAGATGTGTTAGACAACTTAGGACATGCCACCTCTGGTGACAGACAACCCAATTTTTAGGTGAGCAAAAGGTGCAGCTGAAAGAAGCTGCAGTACAAGCCTGGAAAAGCATCACAAAAGATGAATGCAACAGTTTGGTGATGTCAATGGGGCGCTGGCTTGATGCAGTTATTGCAAGCATGGAATACGCAACCAAATATTAAGTGTTGTTGGCTTTAATTTACTTTAAGACAACCCGTTCCAATATTTTTGCTCACCCAAAAATAGGTGGTCTGTCACCAAAGGTATTCATATTCATCTTTTGATCTCAAACTCAAATGTCTTCAGTGTATAGCAAAAAAACAAACAAAAATTGGCCTTGCTGTTCCAATACTTTCAGAGGGACTGTATTTTCTAAGCAATATAAATTAGTCTTACATAAATCAAACTGTAGCTTGATCTAGGGGCATGTGAAGTGAGTAGAAAATATGCAACACTTTATATATTAAATATAAGCCAAGATTCATATAGTATAGTATTGCAATTGCATAAGGAACACAAGCAAAGGCACCGGCCATCTTACCAGGTATATGGCAGTGGTATTAGCACTTCTTTTAAAGTAAGATGCCATCGGATGGTCATTAGACTTACCTAGACAGGTCATTCAGTAGACCAAGTACATCTTGTAGGGCATCATTTCCAGCTGCTTGGTTACCAGAGCATTCCGTAGCTCTTGCTAGGTGATTAGTCAACAGACTGGATACCTGCCGGGCTAATCCAGAATGCACTGCGTCTGTGGAACCACCTAAAAAATGAAAAAAAAAAAAAAAAAAAATCTGTAGACTAACATAACATAGATAGCTACAGTTTACGTCAAACAACACTACCCTCTAGGTACTCTGTTTCCAGCATGTGTCTTTTTCTGAGCAAGAGGAAACAGTACGGCTCAGGAGCGGTTAGTATAAATGGAGTTGCAGGACTAAGCACCCCCATAAAAAGACATCAATATAAGGGCTTTTTTGGCATCCACATTAGATTTGCTGTTAATAAATGTTTTAAAGTGGATTGAATTGGATTTGATTCTTCCAAGTCCAGAAAGTAGATTCATGCAGCCTATCAGTGACAGTTGTGTCATGTCACATGTCAAACTCAAATACACAGGTCAGCTATAACATTAAGACCACTGACAGAAGAAGTGAATAACACTGATTATCTCATTAGAATGGCACCTTTAAAAGGGGTTGGATATATTAGGCAGCAAGTGAACAGTCAGCTTGCCATATTGATGTATTGGAAGCAGGAAAATGGGCAAGTGTAAGGATCTGAGCAACTTTGACATGGGCCAAATTGTGAAGGCTAGACGACTGGGTCAGAGCCTCTCCAAAGCAGCAGGTCTTGTGGGGTGTTCCCGGTGTGCAGTGGTTAACACCTACCAAAAGTGGTCCAAGGAAGCTCAACTGGTGAACTGGCAACAGGGTCATGTGCGCCCAAGGCTGAATGATAAGGCTAGCCCGTCTGGTCCGATCCCACAGAAGAGCTACTGTAGCACAAATTGCTGAAAATGTTAATGCTGGCTAGAAAGGTGTCCAAACACACAGTAAACTGCAGTTTGCTGTGTATGTGGCTGGGTAGCTGTAGACAGAGTGCCCATGCTGACATCAGTCCACCGCCGAAAGCACCTACAATGGGCATATGAGCATCAGAACCGGACCATGGAGTGATGGAAAAAGGTGGTCTGGTCTGATGAATCACATTTTCTTTTACATCATGTGGACAGCCGGGTACATGTGTGTCACCTACCTGAGGAAGAGATGGCACAAGAATGCACTATGGGAAGAAGGCAAGCTGGTGGAGGCAGTATGATGCTCTGGGCATTTTTCTGCTAGGAAACGTTGGGTCTTGGCATTCATTTGGATTTTAGATCTCAGTCTGATCAAGCATCTGTGGGATATGCTGGACAAACAAGTCCGATCCATGGAGGCCCCACCTCGCACCTTACAGGCTTAGAGGTTCTGCTGCTAACGTCTTGGTGCCAGATACAAGGGGGGACCTACGCAATATTAGGCAGGTGGTTTTAATGTTTTGGCTGATCGGTCTATGGCCTACTGCCTTGTTTCCTTCAGCCATTGAAACCTTCATGAAAATAACTGTACCACTGTACCTACTACATCACACTATAAATCTATGGCTATCTGTTTGCTGCATTTGATACAGGTCAAAAAACCAACACGAGTGTGATTTAATGATCAACAAACATAGAAATCCCAGTTTAAAAACCTAGAAATATGTTGAAAAAAGAAACTTTGATGGAGAACTTGCACAAGAGTGATGAGATAATAAGAACATGTTTTTAGTATGTTTTAAGCATACAATCCTTTCTGACTTTATACTGTGGTAGACAGCTAAAATAACAATAACTTTGTCAATGCCCAAATATTAATGGTATAGACAAGTTGCTGTATAGACGAGTTGATTAGAAGGAAATACAGGCAGATGGTTTAAAAAAAAAGCTGGTCTGGTTCTTGCCATTAGGTTACATATTTATTAGATAGTTATATATGCCATTACGTTATATATTTTCAATATCTGTAAAACAGATATACAGGTGCATCTCAATAAATTAGAATGTCGTGGAAAAGTTCATTTATTTCAGTAATTCAACTCAAATTGTGAAACTTGTGTATTAAATAAATTCAATGCACACAGACTGAAGTAGTTTAAGTCTTTGGTTCTTTTAATTGTGGTGATTTTGGCTCACATTTAACAAAAACCCACCAATTCACTATCTCAACAAATTAGAATACTTCATAAGACCAATAAAAAAAAAAAAAAACACTTTTAGTGAATTGTTGGACTTCTGGAAAGTATGTTCATTTACTGTACATGTACTCAATACTTGGTAGGGGCTTCTTTTGCTTTAATTGCTGCCTCAATTCGGCGTGGCATGGAGGTGATCAGTTTGTGGCACTGATGAGGTGGTATGGAAGCCCAGGTTTCTTTGACAGTGGCCTTCCGCTCATCTGCATTTTTTGGTCTCTTGTTTCTCATTTTCCTCTTGACAATACCCCATAGATTCTCTATGGGGTTCAGGTGTGGTGAGTTTGCTGGCCAGTCAAGCACACCAACACCATGGTCATTTAACCAACTTTTGGTGCTTTTGGCAGTGTGGGCAGGTGCCAAATCCTGCTGGAAAATGAAATCAGCATCTTCAAAAAGCTGGTCAGCAGAAGGAAGCATGAAGTGCTCCAAAATTTCTTGGTAAACGGGTGCAGTGACTTTGGTTTTCAAAAAACACAATGGACCAACACCAGCAGATGACATTGCACCCCAAATCATCACACACTGTGGAAACTGAACACTGAACTTCAAGCAACTTGGGCTATGAGCTTCTCCACCCTTCCTCCAGACTCTAGGACCTTGGTTTCCAAATGAAATACAAAACTTGCTCTCATCTGAAAACAGGATTTTGGACCACTGGGCAACAGTCCAGTTCTTCTTCTCGTTAGCCCAGGTAAGACGCCTCTGACGTTGTCTGTGGTTCAGGAGTGGCTTAACAAGAGGAATACGACAACCGTAGCCAAATTCCTTGGCACGTCTGTGTGTGGTGGCTCTTGATGCCTTGACCCCAGCCTCAGTCCATTCCTTGTGAAGTTCACTCAAATTCTTGAATCGATTTTGCTTGACAATCCTCATAAGGCTGCGGTTCTCTCGGTTGGTTGTGCATCTTTTTCTTCCACACTTTTTCCTTCCACTCAACTTTCTGTTAACATGCTTGGATACAGCACTCTGTGAACAGCCAGCTTCTTTGGCAATGAATGTTTGTGGCTTACCTAGTGAACCAAACTGAGAGACCATTTTGAAGGCTCAGGAAACCTTTCAGGTGTTTTGAGTTGATTAGCTGATTGGCATGTCACCATATTCTAATTTGTTGAGATAGTGAATTGGTGGGTTTTTGTTAAATGTGAGCCAAAATCATCACAATTAAAAGAACCAAAGACTTAAACTACTTCAGTCTGTGGCATTGAATTTATTTAATACACGAGTTTCACAATTTGAGTTGAATTACTGAAATAAACGAACTTTTCCACGACATTCTAATTTATTGAGATGCACCTGTACAGTTGCAAAAAAAAGTTTGTGAACCCTTTGGCATTACCAGGGTTTCTGCATTGTTTGTGATTGATTTGCAAATGTGGTCTGATCATTTTAGTCGGATTGTGTTTGTCTATAATTGTGACTAAACTAATAACACACATACAATTCAGGTCTTTATCAAGCATACTGAGTAAACACTCACATTGTTGGCTGGAAAAAGTAAGTGAACCTATGTGCTAACTTCTCCACAAGTCAGGTGTTTCAATTAATGAGATTGGAAGTGTGGGTTGTGCAGGTGCTTTTCCCTTTAAATAGTCACGCAAAGTCTGATTACTGACAAATCTGTTCTTCTCAAGCACTTAGTGTGAGATTAGTGTGAACCATGCCTTGATCCCATTTTTCACAGGACCTTATGCACTGTAGCGATGAGCACAGCTGGAAAAGGCTACAAAAGCATTTCTAAAGACCTGGATCTTTAGAAATCAATCCATGACAAACTGTCTATAAATGAAGTAAATTCTGTTTCTACTCTCCCTAGGACTGGGCACCCTGCAAAGATCACACCAAGAACACAGCAATCATGAAAGAGGTAAAAAAGAACCTACGGGTACTTAAAATTTATGTTTTCCAAGACAAATATCAATGAACTGAAAGATTTTTTGTCAGGAGGAATGTCTAAAATTCCTCCTCATCACTGTGCTAGTCTTAGAAGCAGCTACAGGAAATGTTTGGTAGAGGTTGTTACTGCTAAAGGGAGGATCTACAAGTTAATAAATTCAAGGGTTCACTTCCTTTTTCCAGCCTGCACTGTAAATGACAACTCAATGTGCTCAATAAAAACCTGAAAAGTACTACTGCTTGTGTGTTATTAGTTTAGTCAGATTGTGTTTGTCTGTAATTATTTTCCATAGTTACAACTATTAATGCAGAACTCATCATAAACACACCATACAATGTTCCAATGAAGCAAAAGAAAATATCCCAGTGTAGTCTTATATAATACACAGGTGACTGTAGAGGTGGCTATTCTGAAATATTAAATTTAGACTGCTTTTGTTTTTTTTGTTTTTTAAACCATCTGCCTGTATTTCCTTATAATCAACTTCTCTATATAGCCACTAATACACAGTGGGGGAAAAAAGTATTTGATCCCCTGCTGATTTTGTACGTTTGCCCACTGACAAAGAAATGATCAGTCTATAATTTTAATAGTAGATGTATTTTAACAGTGAGAGACAGAATAACAACAAAAAAAAATCCAGAAAAATGCATTTCAAAAATGTCATAAATTGATTTGCATTTTAATGAGGGAAATAAGTATTTGACCCCTTCGACTTAGTACTTAGTGGCAAAACCCTTGGTGGCAATAACAGAGGTCAGACATTTCTTGTAGGTGGCCACCAGGTTTGCATACATCTCAGGAGGGATTTTGTCCCACTCCTCTTTGCAGATCCTCTCCAAGTCATTAAGGTCTCGAGGCTGGCGTTTGGCAACTCGAACCTTCAGCTCCCTCCACAGATTTTCTATGGGATTAAGGTCTGGAGACTGGCTAGGCCACTCCAGGACCGTAATGTGCTTCTTCTTGAGCCACTCCTTTGTTGCCTTGGCTGTGTGTTTTGGGTCATTGTCATGCTGGAATACCCATTCACGACCCATTTGCCCTGGTTGAGGGAAGGAGGTTCTCACCCAAGATTTGACGGTACATGGCCCCTTCCATCGTCCCTTTGATGCGGTGCAGTTGTCCTGTCCCCTTAGCAGAAAAACACCCCCAAAACATAATGTTTCCACCTCAATGTTTGATGGTGGGGATGGTGTTCTTGGGGTCATAGGCAGCGTTCCTCCTCCTCCAAACACGGCGAGTTGAGTTGATGCCAAAGAGCTCGATTTTGGTCTCATCTGACCACAACACTTTCACCCAGTTCTCCTCTGAATCATTCAAGCAAACTTCAGATGGGCCTGTACATGTGCTTTCTTGAGCAGGGGGACCTTGCGGGCGCTGCGGGATTTCAGTCCTTCACGGCGTAGTGTGTTACCAATTGTTTTCTTGGTGACTATGGGCCCAGCTGCCTTGAGATCATTAACAAGATCCTCCCATGTAGTTCTGGGCTGATTCCTCACCGTTCTCATGATCATTGAAACTCCACGAGGTGAGATCTTGCATGGAGCCCCAGACCGAGGGAGACTGACAGTTATTTTGTGTTTCTTCCATTTGCGAATAATCGCACCAACTGTTGTCACCAAGCTGCTTGGCGATGGTCTTGTAGCCCATTCCAGCCTTGTGTAGATCTACAATAAGCTCGGTTTCTCCCCTGGGGATGCTCTGCCAGTTCTTTACTGCAGCTGTTTTCAGTTCCTGCTTGTTGGTGTTTTGCCTTCAGTAAGTAAAATGCATGCTTAAATGGAATCAGGTCAGGTGACTGGCCATTGCAGAACATTCCACTTATTTGTCTTAAAAAGGTTTTGATGTATGCTTTGGTACTTTGTCCATCTGCATTGTGAAGCACCACCCAATCAGTTTTGAAGCATTTGGCTGAATCTGAGCAGATAATACAGCCCTAAACACTTCAGGATTCATCCTGCTGACAAAAGCAGTCAGCATCATGAATGCATACAAGGGAAACAGTGACAGCTCTTTGGACTGCATATTGAGAGTTAATGGGGCGCAAAGCCAATATACTGTGGTATACAGCTAAAATAACAGTAACTTGTAATGTAATGTAGTTTAATAAATGTTATCTCCTAATAGTGCATATAGTTGGATAGCCCTTCTTTTTCCATGAATGGTCCTATTTTATTTTTAGAGCCTTCCACTTTTTCCCCACTCAATGCAGCGACTGGCAAGCACTCGGAATGCAGCCCAGGTCATCGTGCCAACTTTCTGCTTCTTGGTTTGTTTCTCATTGGAGCTGAAGTGTTAATCAATAGAATATAAATATATTTAAAATGTATTAGAAATTACATTATTAGTATTAGAAATGTATTTAAAAATGTCACTGAAAAGAGACATATAAAATACAGTCACAGTACTGACAACAAAAGAGGTGGATTACTTAGTCCATCATCCTTTTCCTCCAAAATTCCTTGGTGGATGAACTAAAGGCAATAGTATTCTGTATAGTATACTTTCAGCACAGTGGTGTTGAGCACAATGTAAGGTACCTTCCACTTTTTCCCACTCAATGCAGCGATTCGCAAGCACTTGGAATGCGGCCCAGGCCATCGTGGCAACTTTCTGCTTCTTGGTTTGTTTCTCATTGGAGCTGCAGTCTCTCTGGCTACTAAGACTGCAAAGCTGGTCCATCAACTGAACCAGGCCGCTGCGTACCAGACATTGCTCCTCACTCCTAAAGATGCAAAGAAAAATTCTATATGTAGGCTGTGAACCATGACAGGATAGCAAGTCTTCATACAATAAGTGTGTGTTTGTGATTCTGGCTTTTGCACACATCAATAATTAAAAATTATGCACACAAAAATTTATAGTATGTGAGCAAATGGTTTACACAATATATGCATACTAATAACCAAGTGCCAAATTCATAGGACAACCTCCTGGGATTTTCATGCACAACAGAAGTCTCTCTAGTTTACACAGAATGGTGAAAAAAATCTAACAGCAGTTGGACGGGCATAAACACTTTGTTGATGAAAGAGGTAAAAGGAAAATGGCCACACTGGTTTAAGCTGACAGGAAGTCTACACTAACTCAAATAGCCAGTCTTTACAACCGTGGTGAGCAGAAAAGCATCTCAGAATGAACAATAAGCTGACCCTAGAAGCAGACGGGCCACAACAACAGAACACCATATTGGGTTCCACTTCTGCCAGTCAAGACTCAGGAATCTGGGGAGACAGTGAGCACAGGCTCACCAAAACTGGACAGGTAAAGATTGGAAAAGCATTGCCTAGTCTTTGACCAGCCTTCAATGGTCAACTTACATTTAGCCTATACCCACTGTAGTCTCAAATTCCTGTTCTTGACTGACAGGAATGGAACCCAATAAAGTTGAATGCTGTTTGTAGCCTGCCTCAAGGTTCAGTATGTTGTGTGTTCTGAGCAGGGGTGGAAATTAACGAACTACATGTAATCCTTTTAAACTGTTGATAATCGAGGTGTCATTTCTCGACAACCTAGACATATACATCTACAGTATCTCACAAAAGTGAGTACACCCCTCACATTTTTGTAAATATTTTATTATATCTTTTCATGCGACAACACTGAAGAAATGACACTCTGCTACAATGTAAAGTAGTGAGTGTACAGCTTAGTATAACAGTGTAAATTTGCTGTCCCCTCAAAATAACTCAACACACAGCCATTAATGTCTAAACCGCTGGCAACAAAAGTGAGTACACCCCTAAGTGAAAATGTCCAAATTGGGCCCAATTTGCCATTTTCCCTCCCCGGTGTGATGTGACTCGTTAGTGTTACAAGGTCTCAAGTGTGAATGGGGAGCAGGTCTGTTAAGTTTGGTGTTATCGCTCTCACACTCTCTCATACTGGTCACTGGAAGTTCAACATGGCACCTCATGGCAAAGAACTCTTTGAGGATCTGAAAAAAAGAATTGTTGCTCTACATAAAGATGGCCTACGATATAAGAAGATTGCCAACACCCTGAAACTGAGATGCAGCACGGTGGCCAAGACCATACAGCGGTTTAACAGGACAGGTTCCACTCAGAACAGGCCTCGCCATGGTCGACCAAAGAAGTTGAGTGCACGTGCTCAGCATCATATCAAGAGGATGGCTTTGCAGAATAGACGTATGAATGCTGCCAGCATTGCTGCAGAGGTTGAAGGGGTGGGGGGGGTCAGCCTGTCAGTGCTCAGACCATACGCGGCACACTGCATGAAATTGGTCTGCATAGCTGTCGTCCCAGAAGGAAGCCTCTTCTAAAGATGATGCACAAGAAAGCCCACAAACAGTTTGCTGAAGACAAGCAGACTAAGGACATGGATTACTGGAACCATGTCCTGTCGTCTGATGAGACTAAGATAAACTTATTTGATTCAGATGGTGTCAAGCATGTGTGGCGGCAACCAGGTGAGGAGTACAAAGACATGTGTGTCTTGCCTACAGTCAAGCATGGTGGTGGGAGTGTCATGGTCTGGGGCTGCATGAGTGCTGCCGGCACTGGGGAGCAAATGCCAACATGTACTGTGACATACTGAAGCAGAGCATGATCCCCTCCCTTCGGAAAC
This sequence comes from Cranoglanis bouderius, assembly GCA_023630585.1. Lineage (NCBI taxonomy): Eukaryota > Metazoa > Chordata > Actinopteri > Siluriformes > Cranoglanididae > Cranoglanis > Cranoglanis bouderius. The sequence goes on from CM042565.1 coordinate 5,519,833, forward strand.
TGGGCCGCAGGGCAATATTCCAACATGATAACGACCCCAAACACACCTCCAAGACGACCACTGTCTTGCTAAAGAAGCTGAGGGTAAAGGTGATAGACTGGCCAAGCATGTCTCCAGACCTAAACCTTATTGAGCATCTGTGGGGCATCCTCAAACGGAAGGTGGAGGAGCGCAAGGTCTCTAACATCCACCAGCTCTGTGATGTCGTCATGGAGGAGTGGAAGAGGACTCCAGTGGCAACCTGTGAAGCTCTGGTGAACTCCATGCCCAACAGGGTTAAGGCAGTGCTGGAAAATAATGGTGGCCACACAAAATATTGACACTTTGGGCCCAATTTGAACATTTTCACTTGGGGGTGTACTCAATTTTCTTGCCAGCGGTTTAGACATTAATGGCTGTGTGTTGAGTTATTTTGAGGGGACAGCAAATTTACACTGTTATACAAGCTGTACACTCACTACTTTACATTGTAGCAAAGTGTCATTTCTTCAGTGTTGTCCCATGAAAAGATATAATAAAATATTCACAAAAATGTATATACACACACACACACACACACACACACACACACACACACACACACACACACACACACACACACATATATATATATATATATATATATATATATATATACACATATACACATACACACATACACACACACACACACACACACACACATGTGACGTGTGTGTGTGTGTGTGTGTGTGTGTGTGTATAGTCATGGGTAAAAGAAAGTACACCCTCCGTCAACTCTATCTTTTTATTTATCAGGGCCTAAATAACAACTGTGTGGTCTTCACCAACTTCTATAAACAAACAAATGACAGGTGACAACAACAACAACAAAAAAAACTGATTTCAATATGTAGTCTTTTTTTTTTTTTTTCACTAAAAAAGTAAACCAACACTGAGAATCCAGTTGGGGAAAAATTAGTACACCCTGTAATTCAGTAAGAATTACAACCACCTTTAGCAACAATAACTTGAAGCAAACATTTCATCAGTCTCGCACTGTCTTGGAGAAATTTTGGTTTACTCTTCATTACAACATTGCTTCATTTCATCAATGGAGGGCATTTGTATATGTACAGCTCTCTTAAGATCCTGCCACAGCAACTCAGTGGGGTTGAGGTCTGGACTTTGACTTGGCCAGCACCTTGATTTTTTCTTCTTTAGGCATTCAGATGTCAATTTGCTGGTGTGCTTGGGATCATTGTCCTATTGCATGACCAAAGTTTGGCCCAGTGTAAGCAGCTGGACAGATGGCTTTAGGTTTATCTCAAGAATATTCTGGTCTAAAGTGGAGTTCATCGTTGTCTCAATGACTGCAAGTTTCCCAGGTCCACCACCCCTCCACCACCATGCTCGACAGATGGTATGACACGTTTGTGGTGATGCTGCATTTGGTTTTTGCAAAACATGGCACTGTGCACGAGTCCAAATTATATTGTTCCAGAAATTTTTTGGGGTTGTTCAGATGCAATTTTGCAAACCTGTCATATTCTTTTTGACGAGAAGGGGCTTTTTCCTAGCCATCCTTACATGAAAGCTGTACTTGTTCAGTCTTTACTGATTATGCCGTCATGAACATAAACATTTAATGTGCTTACAGGGACCTGTAGGTCACAAAGATGAGCTCTTGGGAAAACTGACAATTGTCTTGAAGGCTCTCTATTTGTAAACAATCCTTCTCACTGTAGAATGAATTCCAAATTGGAGATGGCCTTATAATCCTTCCCAGACTGGTGAGCAGCAACAACTGCTCCTCTGAGGTTATGGCTGATGTCCTTTCTTCTTGGAATGATGAGGATACACACCTGAGAGCTCCAGAACACCAAAGTGCCAAAAAGTTCTGCTTTTATATTGGTAGTCACACTTCTTGATAATGAGCTAATCTTGTGCATTTCATTAGTAACACCTGGCTACTAATTATGCTCTTAATGACTGTGGAAGTAGGAAGGGTGTACTCATATTTTCCCACCTGGTTTATGAATGTTGGTTTACTTTTTGGTAAAAAAAATATTACATGTTGACAACTGTTGTTTTTTGTTGCCAACTGAGGTTATTTGTTTGTTTAAGTTGGTGGGGACCACACAATTGTTATTTAGGCTCTGATAAATAAAAACAGAATTGAAGAAGGGTGTACTTTCTCTTTCCCATGACTGTATGTTTACATTTACCTTTGCTGTTACGGTTATCACACAAAAGACATGAGTGATTTTTCACCTGCTGTAGTAAAAGCTGTGCTGAATGGGAATATTGACTCTTTACATACAGTGAGGGGAAAAAATTATTTGATCCCCTGCTGATTTTGTACGTTTGCCCACTGACAAAGAAATGATCAGTCTATAATTTTAATGGTAGGTGTATTTTAACAGTGAGAGACAGAATAACAACAAAAAAATCCAGAAAAACGCATTTCAAAAAAGTTATAAATTGATTTGCATTTTAATGAGGGAAATAAGTATTTGACCCCTTCGACTTAGTACTTAGTGGCAAAACCCTTGTTGACAATCACAGAGGTCAGACGTTTCTTGTAGGTGGCCACCAGGTTTGCACACATCTCAGGAGGGATTTTGTCCCACTCCTCTGTGCAGATCCTCTCCAAGTCATTAAGGTCTCGAGGCTGATGTTTGGCAACTTGAACCTTCAGCTCCCTCCAGAGATTTTCTACGGGATTAAGGTCTGGAGACTGGCTAGGCCACTCAGGGACCTTAATGTGCTTCTTCTTGAGCCACTCCTTTGTTGCCTTGGCTGTGTGTTTTGGGTCATTGTCATGCTGGAATACCCATCCACGACCCATTTTCAATGCCCTGGCTGAGGGAAGAAGGTTCTCACCCAAGATTTGACGGTACATGGCCCCGTCCATCGTCCCTTTGATGCGGTGCAGTTGTCCTGTCCCCTTAGCAGAAAAACACCCCCAAAACATAATGTTTCCACCTCCATGTTTGACAGTGGGGATGGTGTTCTTGGCAGTATTCCAATAGGCAGCATTCCTCCTCCTCCAAACACGGCGAGTTGAGTTGATGCCAAGAGCTCGATTTTGGTCTCATCTGACCACAACACTTTCACTCAGTTCTCCTCTGTATCATTCAGGCAAACTTCAGACGGGCCTGTACATGTGCTTTCTTGAACAGGGGGACCTTGCGGGCGCTGCAGGATTTCAGTCCTTCACAGCGTAGTGTGTTACCAATTGTTTTCTTGGTGACTATGGTCCCAGCTGCCTTGAGATCATTAACAAGATCTTCCCGGTAGTTCTGGGCTGATTCCTCACCGTTCTCATGATCATTGAAACTCCATGAGGTGAGATCTTGCATGGAGCCCCAGACCGAGGGAGACTGACGGTTATTTTGTGTTTCTTCCATTTGTGAATAATCGCACCAACTGTTGTCACCATCTCACCAAGCTGCTTGGCGATGGTCTTGTAGCCCATTCCAGCCTTGTGTAGGTCTACAATCTTGTCCCTGACATCCTTGGACAGCCCTTTGGTCTTGGCCATGGTGGAGAGTTTGGAATCTGATTGATTGCTTCTGTGGACAGGTGTCTTTTATACAGGTAACAAACTGAGATTAGGAGCACTCCCTTAAAGAGAGTGCTCCTAATCTCAGCTCGTTACCTGTGTAAAAGACAACTGGGAGCCAGAAATCTTGCTGATTGATAGGGGATCAAATACTTATTTCACTCATTAAAATGCAAATCAATTTATAACTTTTTTGAAATGCATTTTTCTGGATTTTTTTGTTGTTATTCTGTCTCTCACTGTTAAAATACACCTACCATTAAAATTATAGACTGATCATTTCTTTGTCAGTGGGCAAACGTACAAAATCAGCAGGGGATCAAATACTTTTCCCCCTCACTGTATGAAGTGGAGAGAGACAGGTGAAGACATTTAAAAACTGTCCAGACAAGCCTACCCCCTAATTATTTCAAAGCTGTTTGCTTGCCTGGTGTATGGGATGGTGCAGAGAAGGCCGATGCTGTTGGCACAGGCAATAGGATAGCGGGCACACAGAGAGACAACGGAGGTCATAGTCTGTCCAAAGGCCTCTTGAACCTGTCCCACCATGCCACCACAGGTCAGCTCCTCAATCCTAAAAGCAGGTTTCAGAAAGGGATAAGCTGAAAATTTATATATTCACAACAACTCTAATCAAAATCATAACTGTTTGTAAATTTGTAGAACTAGGTGGATAGACAATGGAAAGTGGAAAGAGAGAAATATGTCAGTGACTTTTACATTTTCATCAACATTTCGTATAGCTGGCTAGCTAAAAACATACACAAGGCATTGTAATATACTAATCATTAGGCTCTGGTGGTTTTGATGTTTGTCTTGCTGTTAAACTTAATGTAATGTACCAAAAAAAGAGAAAGAAACTTAAAAAAATGAAAAAGAGCTTTTTAAACAAACAGTTTAGGAAAAGTATTAATAAACAATGAAAAGTCCAAATAACTACCATCATCACACTTACATTTGCAAGGCAAACATACCTGGGCCCACCCTGTAACACCATCGTCACAGGACCCACCAGGTGGGTTACTCCACCAACTCGAACAGCAGTGGTGAGGAGCTCTCTCATGTGGACCAGAGCCTGCTTCCTGGTACAACCTCTTCTCCAGCGTGTCTGAGCTGCTGCCAGAAAACTTCTACTAGACACCTATACAAGATTAGGATTATCATTGTTATTTTAGCATCTTACACATCTTACAATATGCAATAAACTGTAGATCAGCTAATTTTGGTAAATCTAATGCAGTATTATTTAGAAACAATAAATACTCTTAGAAAAGATTAAAATTAATAAGTTTAGTCCAACACAAGAACTTAGAAGACACCATGAAGGTATTTCTCTCAATGATAAATGGGTCAGCTTTGTGAGAACATTAATCAGCATACTCACTGCATGGTCGGGGGTGGTCCCTATGAAGGCAAAGAGTTGTCCCAGCAGCACACTGTAAGTAGGTTTTTCACTGCTGTCTTCAGCTGCCAGAGATTGCAGCAGTGTAAATGAACTACTTCTGTTACCGGTAGGGTGAGGGCGCCTCCTACAAAAAAGAAAATTATACACACACACACAGTACAAACTGGGCCCTCAATTAATTATTTATTTAACCAAGTAATTATTACTCAATTAATGCTAAATTATGTTTCAATTTTACTCAATCTACAGAAGTTATTAAACACCAGCTGCACCTTTGCACCTTTACTCTGTGTGCTAAAAGATTATATATATATATATATATATATATATATATATATATATATATATATATATATATATATATATACACACACATACACACACATTAGGTATAGAAAAGAATCACCCCTCTTTAAAATAACCACATTTTGTTGCTTTTCAGCCTGAAATGAAGACGGACACCGTTTTTATCCAGCTGTATTTACTCAGTGCAACTTATAAAATCCAAGTGAAAGATACAACACCAACATGTCAGCCAAAAAAAAAAAAAAAAAAAAAAAAAAAAAAAAAAAAAAAAAACAGAATCACTGAGTTGGAAAAAGGATCACCCCCCTCCTAAAACTGACTTGTAAACTCAATGAGGTGTAGTTAATCACCTTCTCAATGGCACATAAAGCCATTTGATTTTCAACTGTGATCAGTTGTGGTCATTTTGATTAGCTCAGTATGAAAAGAGCTTTCCTGGAGCATTTTGTAGTGCAACTGAAGCAAACAATCAACTATGGGTGGCAAGGCACTGTCAAAAGATCTCCGGGATAAAGTTGTGGACAGACACAAGTCAGGAGATGGATACAAATAAAATTCAAAGGCTTTATCAATCCCTAGAAGGACAGTGAAGTCTATTATTAAGAAGTAGAAGGTATTTGGTACAACACAGACCCTCCCTGGATCAGGACGTCACTCCAAACTGGATGAAAGAGGAAGGAGGAAACTGGTCAGAGAGGCTACCAAGAGGCCTACAGCAACTCTGAAGCAGTTTCAGGAATTTAGAAATTTATGACAAAGAGTGGTCATTGTGTGCATGTGACAACAATATCACAAATTTTCCACAAATGTGGAAGAATGTGGAAGTGTGGAAATGTGGAAGAAAAAAGCCACCCACGACTGAGCTTTGCCAAAATGCACCTTGAAGATTCTGAGGCCACATGGAAAAAGGTGTTATGGTCAGATGAATTATTTGGCCTCAACACCAAACGACATGTCTGAAGGAGATCCAATACAGCTCACCATCCAAATAACACCATTCCTACAGTAAAGCAGAATGGAGGTGGTAATATACTGTTATGGGGATGTTTCTCTGCAGCAAGGACTGGAGCACTTGTCAGGATGGAAGGAAAATGGATGTGACAAAATACCATCAGATTCTTGAGGAAAATCTGCTGCCCTCTGCCAGAAAGTTATCAATGGGAAGAAGGTTTAACTTCCAACATGACTGATCCAAAGAACACAGCAAAACTGACCACATAGTGGTTGAAGGAGGAAAAAGGTGAATGTCCTTGCATGGCCTAGTCAGAGCCCAGACTTAAACCCCATTGAAAATCTGTGGAATGACTTGAAGACTACAAATGGTCACCATCAAATTTAACTGAACTTGAGCAGTTCTGCAAAGAAGAGTGGGCTAAGAATATTGCAAAGTCTAGATGTGCAAAGTTAGTAGAGACATATCCCAGCAGACTAAAGGCTGTAATTAAAAAATTAAGGCAAATTAAAGCAAGGGGGTGATCATTTTTCCAACTCGGTGATTTTTTTTTTTTTTTTTCTTACATGTTGGTGTTACAGCTGGATAAAACAAAAACTGTGTCCATCTTCATTTAATCTGCAAAGCAAAATGTGATTATTTTAAAGAGGGGTGATTCTTTTCTATATGCACTGTATATATATATATATATATATAGTTTATATTTATCAATTAACAAAATGCAAAGTGAGTGAACAGATGAAAAATCTATATCAAATCAATATTTGGTGTGACCACCCTTTGCCTTCAAAACATCATCAATTCATCTACGTACACTTGCACACAGTTTTTGAAGAAACTCAGCGGGTAGGTTGGTCCAAATATCTTGGATAACTAACCACAGTTCTTCTGTGGATTTAGGCAGCCTCAGTTGCTTCTCTCTCTTCATGTAATCCCAGACAGACTCGATGTTGAGATCAGGGCTCTGTAGGGGCCATACCATCACTTCCAGGACCCCTTGTTCTTCTTTACGCTGAAGATAGTTCTTAATGACTTTCACTGTATGTTTGCGGTTGGTGTCATGCTGCAGAATAAATTTGGGGCCAATCAGATGCCTCCCTGATGGTATTGCAAGATGGATAAGTATCTGCCTGTACTTCTTAGCATTGAGGAGACCATTAATTCTGACCAAATCTCCAACTCCATTTGCAGAAATGCAGCCCCAAACTTGTAAGGAACCTCCACCATACTTCACTGTTGCCTGCAGACACTCATTCGTGCACCACTCTCCAGCCCTTCGGCAAACAAACTGCCTTCTGCTACAGCCAAACATATCACATTTTGACTCATCAGTCCAGAGCACCTGCTCCCATTTTTCTGCACCCCAGTTCCTGTGTTTTCGTGCATATTAGAGTCGCTTGGCCTTGTTTCCACGTCGGAGGTATGGCGTTTTGGCCGCAAGTCTTCCATGAGGCCACTTCTGACCAGACTTGTCCGGACAGTAGATGGGTGTACCAAGATCCCACTGGTTTCTGCAAGCTCTGAGCTGATGGCACTGCTGGACATCTTCCGACTGCAAAGGGAAGTAAGCCTGATGCGTCTTTCATCTGCTGCAGTAAGTTTTCTTGGCCAACCACTGTGTCTACGATCCTCAATGTTGCCCATTTCTTTGTGCTTCTTCAAAAGAGTTTGGACAGCACACCCCGAAAGCCGTCCGTCTTGAAATTTCTGCCACGGAGAGACATTGCTGATGCAGTATAACTACCTTCTGTCTTGTTGCTGTGCTCAGTCTTGCCATGGTGTGTGAGTTTTGACAGTAAAATCTTCAGCAACTTCACTTGTTACCCGAGTTTGGCTGTTCCTCACCCAGTTTTATTCATCCTACACAGCTGTTTCTGTTTCAGTTAATGATTGTGTTTCAACCGACATGTTGAATTGATGATCATTAGCACCTGTTTGGTATAAGTGTTTAATCATACACCTGACTACAGTTGCAATCAAAATTACTCAACCCCTATGCAAATAGGTTTATTGTCAAACTCAAACAAAAGCAATTGAAATAGTTCAACACAACGAAAGCTTCAAGTGGTTTCGCCAAATTCAACCAAAAATGCAACTTATGATTTCTCCAGTTTCAAAATTATTCAACCCCTTCATGGCAAGCATCTTTAGTACTTAGTAGAGCACCCTTTTGCTGTTATGACCTGCTGCAAACGAGATGCATAGCCAAACATCAGCTTCTGGCAGCATTCCTGACGAATCTTAGCCCATTCCTCATGAGCAATGGCCTCCAGTTCAGTAATATTCTTGGGTTTGCGTGCTGCAACCGCCTTCTTCAAATCCCACCAGAGATTATCTATGGGATTCAAGTCAGGTGACTGATGGCCACTGTAGAATCTTCCAGGACTTCTTCTGCAACCAAGTCTTGGTGAAATTTGAGGTATGCTTGGCATCATTGACCTGTTGGAAGGGCCAATGACGCCCAAGCTTCAGCTTCCTCACAGACGACATGATGCTTTCTCCTAGGATTTCCTGATACTTCAATGAATCCATCTTGCCTTCCACACGTTGCAGGTTTCCAGTGCCAGAGGATGTGAAGCAGCCCCAGAAAATTACCGAGCCACCACCATGCTTGACTGTGGACAGAGTGTTCTTTCTTCATTCTTCTTTCTCCAGACATACCGCTGATGCGTCATGCCGAAAAGTTCCAGTTTTGTTTCTTCACTCCACAGAACACAATCCCAAAACTTCTGTGCCTTATTTATATGATTTTGAGCTAACTTCTGTTGTGGTTTTGGGTCAGTAGTGGTGTACGTCTTGGGAGTTCTGGCATGGACACCTCCTGCAATTAGGTTACCAGAGCCATATCACCCTGCAGTTCTCACCTGGTTTCCCATTGAAGTTAAGCAGGATTGAGCCTGGCCAGTACCTGGATGGGAGACCACCTGGGGAAAACTAAGATTGCTGCTGGAAGTGGTATTAGGGAGGCCAGCAGGTGGTGCTCTCCCAATAGTCTGTGTGGGTCCTAATGCCCCAGTATAGTGACGGGGATGCATTGATTATGCAAGAATGGGCTGCCAGCAGTCAGGATGTGGCCCAGAAGTTGATTGACAGCACGCCAAGGCGAATTGCAGAGATCTTGAAAAAGAAGGGTCAACACTGCAAATATTGACTCTTTGCATAAACTTCATGTAATTGTCAATAAAAGCCATTGACACTTATGAAAAGCTTGTGATTATACTTCAGTAACAGTTAGTAACATCTGACAAAAAGATCTAAAAATACTGAAGCAGCAGACTTTGTGAAAATTAATATTTGTGTCATTCTCAAAACTTTTGGCCACGGCTGTATATTAGGGCTGCACAATCAATCGAATTTCTAATTGCGATTACGATTGCCGCGATTAGAGGGGGAAAAAAGAAAGGGGGAAAAAAGAAAGGGGGAAAAAAGTGTCCACTTACATTATTCTGCGTGCTTAAGAGGTGTGTTTAGAGCATGTTACGTTGTGAGAGGCGAATCACAACTTTTAATAATAGTCTGTAGGCGTGTCCTTATCAACAACCTGATTATCCACTGCCTCATGTCTCTCTTATGTCATGTTAATTTCGTGAACATGTGTGCAGATAAAGAAACCTCCGATTCTGACAACTTGCAAAGTGTTGCTCAGAATTAAGCATTAGAACCAAAAAGAAAAGCTTCATCTGTGGTGTGGAATTATTTTGGATTCACTAGCGATGATGTCAAGCAGCGTGTTATACTGTGTAAGTTATGTCGAACAACTGTTTCTGCACCATCAAGCAACACCACGAATTTATTCAATCATTTAAAATTCAACCACAGAGTGCAATATGAGGAGTGTCTTAACGTGAAGAAAAAAGCACCAAGTCATGCGAGAACTGCTACACAGACGCCCATCACGAAATCGTTGTTTTGTGCTTCTCCGTACCCGGCAGGTTCCCGAAGGCAGATGGAGATAACTGAAGCGATTACGCATTTCATTGCAAAAGACATGGCGCCGATTAATACAGTTTGCAGCGCAGGGTTTAAAAAACTCAAACACACTGGATAAGAGATATGTCATCCCCTCCCGCAATTATTTTTCTCAAGTTGCACTACCTTCACTTTATTCAAAATGCCGGGAAGGCATTGAATCAGATTTGCAAAAAATAGACTTCTATTCCACCACGACTGATTTATGGTCGAGTAGAACTATGGAACCATATATGAGCTTAACAGTTCATTACATTGATGACGAGTTTAAACTCAAAAACAGATGCTTGCAAACGTCCTATTTTCGACAAGATCACACTGGGGATGCGATTGCTCAAGGATTGAAAGAGATGCTGGCTGCCTGGGGTTTAAAGGAGGAGCAACAAGTCTGTGTCACTACAGATAACGCAGCAAATATAGTGAACGCCGTTGCTATTAATAAATGGACCAGACTCCAGTGTTTTGGGCACAGGCTGCACCTAGCAATTGGTGAGTAGCCTGCTATTACTGAAGAATATTTATTTATCTAAAAAAAATTACACATAATACCATTATTATGCAATATGTACTTGTCTAATAATATGCATCATATGTACTTGTCTAATAATATGTAGACCAGGGGTTTTCAAATCCATTCCTGGGGACACCATCCTTCCAGAAAGTTTTAGATGATTCACTAATTAAAACACCTGATTCAACTCATCAGCTTTTTAGTGTTAAATAGTGAGATGTCTAAATGTTCTGTGAGGGGGCAGGATTGGAGTTGAAAAACCCTGATGTAGGCAGTAATATTGACAGTAATAAACTTTTGTATATTGTAATAATACTGTTATTTGATAAGTGAACTATAAACTAGAACTATAAACATAGTACAATTTATATTACAGATGTAAAATATGTTACCGTAATTTGAAATTTAGTCTGTTTAATTGTAAATAAATGTATAGCTTTAGTAAACATTGTTTGTTTGTGTGTGTGTGTGTGTGTGTGTGTTTAGAAAATGCTTTGAAAGATGAACGGATTGACCGTGCACTGAATGTCTGCAAAAAGGTGGTGGGGTGCTTCTCCTATAGCTGGAGACGAAGGAAGGAATTGTCCGAGGCCCAGAAAGAGCTCAGGTTACCTCAACACAAGCTCAAGACTGAGTGTCCAACAAGGTGGGGATCAAAACAAGCAATGATTACCAGGGTGTTGGAACAACAGAGTGCCATTTCTCATGTTCTCTCCATGGACAAAAAAGTCAGACACGTTGTCCCCACATGCCAGGATATAGAAGTCCTTGAGGCAGTCAACAGCTCACTTTCTCCTCTTGCTGAATTCACTGATGCTCTTTCAGGAGAGCAATATGTAAGTGTATCATATGTGAAGCCCGTTCTTCATTTGTTCAACAATAAAATCTTACAATAAAAGAAGGAGAAACAAAACTCTCCAAATGCATCAAGAAGAAGATCCTGGACTACCTGAACGAGAAGTATGATGATCCACAGACACAAGAGTTGCTTGACATGGCTTCTGTAATTGATCCCAGATTCAAGTTTAAGTACGTCAAAGAAGACAGAGTTGAAGCTGTCAAGATTCGTTTGAGAACTGAAATGACATCAATATCTAGAGTCATTAATGTAATTATAATTATAGGTTTTGTGTGCCATGTATGTAATATAATTTTGTTTCGGCCATTTTCAGTATTAATTTAACATTAATAAATAGTTCTTACTGTACTAGTAATAGTATATGACATTATCTTTTATGAGTTAAACAAAAATTTTGCCTTTGGTTTATTAAAAGCCTCAACCATCGGTGACTGTTAGTGAGGAAGCAGATGACCAAAATGCACCAGCACTAAAGAAGACCAAAAAAACACTGGGTAGTTTCTTTAAAGTGGATGAAGACCACAGACCAGCATCATCATCTCTCTCCAGTCTCCAAGACATGGCCATAACTGCTGAGCTACAGTCTTATTTTTTCTCTGCTGCTGTTGACAGTGAGGAGAATCCTTTGGTCTGGTGGAAGGAACATAAAAAACAATTCCCAGCACTCCACAAGTTGGCACAAAAGTATTTGTGCATTCCTGCCACAAGTTCTCCCTCAGAAAGAGTATTCAGCACTGGAGGAAACATTGTGACTTGTTTGCGTGCATCCCTAAAGCCTGAAAGTGTGGATAGGCTTGTGTTCCTGGCCAAAAATCTTTAAAAGTCAAATTTAGTATTATTCATTCCTGAAAACTTGAAGTGTTTTTATGGCTTATGTTCTAGGCCAAAACACGCGCCATAAAAAGGCAAACTCAGTTTTTTTTCTTTATACAGGTTATCTGAAGGGTTTTCTGTTGTTTTAATTTTAGTTTTAGTATAACATTATTATACCATGCATATTTTTTACTTTTTTTATTTAAAGAAGAAACCAAACCAATATACAGTTGACATTTGAGGCTTAATGCTATAGAAAATCAATAAAGGTTTTTCAGGAAGTGTTTTCAGCTTTTTTAAAATATTTTTATATATATATAATGATGAATGATGAGAATGACACAAATATTCATTTTTACAAAGTCTACTGCTTCAGTGTTTTTAGATCTTTTTGTCAGATGTTACTAACTGTTACTGAAGTATAATCACAAGCATTTCATAAGTGTCAATGGCTTTTATCGACAATTACATGAAGTTTATGCAAAGAGTCAATATTTGCAGTGTTGACCCTTCTTTTTCAAGGCCTCTGCAATTCGCCCTGGCATGCTGTCAATCAACTTCTGGGCCATATCCTGACTGATGGCAGCCCATTCTTGCATAATCAGTGCTTGGAGTTTGTCAGAGTTTGTGGGTTTTTGTTTGTCCACCCGCCTCTTGAGGATTGACCACAAATTCTCAATGGGATTAAGGTCTGGGGAGTTTCCTGGCCATGGACCCAAAATGTCGATGTTTTGTTCCCCAAGCCACTTCATTATCACTTTTGCCTTGTGGCAAGGTGCCCCATCATGCTGGAAAAGGCATTGTTCGTCACCAAACTTGTTCTTGGATGGTTGGGAGAAGTTGCTCTCTGAGGATGGTTTTGTACCATTCTTTATTCATGGCTGTGTTCTTAGGCAAAATTGTGAGTGAGCCCACTCCCTTGGCTGAGAAGCAACCCCACACGAGTGGTCTCAGGATGCTTTACTGTTGGCATGACACAGGACTGACGGTAGCGCTCACCTTTTCTTCTCCGGACAAGCTTTTTTCCAGATGCCCCAAACAATCGGAAAGGGGATTCATCAGAGAAAATGACATTACCCCAGTCCTCAGCAGTCCAATGCCTGTACTTTTTGCAGAATAGCAGTTTGTCCCTGATGTTTTTCCTGGAGAGAAGTGGCTTCTTTGCTGCCCTTCTTGACACCAGGCCATCCTCCAAAAGTCTTCGCCTTACTGTGCATGCAGACACACTCACACCTGCCTGCTGCCATTCCTGAGCAAGCTCTGCACTGGTGGTGCCCCGATCCCGCAGCTGAATCAACTTTAGGAGATGGTCCTGGCGCTTGCTGGACTTTCTTGGGCGCCCTGAAGCCTTCTTCACAACAGTTGAACCTCTCTCCTTGAAGGTCTTGATGATCCGATAAATGGTTGATTTAGGTGCAATCTTACTAGCAGCAATATCCTTGCCTGTGAATCCCTTTTTGTGCAAAGCAATGATGGCTGCACATGTTTTCTTGCAGGTAACCATAGTTAACAGAGGAAGAACAATAATTTCAAGCACCACCCTCCTTTTAAAGCTTTCATTCTGTTATTCTAACTCAATCAGCATGACAGAGTGATCTCCAGCCTTGTCACTGACATGATGTCAGCTGGTCCTTTTGTGGAAGGGCTGAAATGCAGTGGACATGTTTTTTTGGGATTAAGTTCATTTTCATGGCAAAGAGGGACTTTGAAATTAATTGCAATTCATCTGATCACTCTTCATAACATTCTGGAGTATATGCAAATTGCCATCATAAAAACTGAGGCAGCAGACTTTGTAAAAATTAATATTTGTGTCATTCTCAAAACTTTTGGCCATGGCTGTGTGTGTGTGTGTGTGTGTGTATATATATATATATATATATATATATATATATATATATATATATATATATATATATATATATATATATATATACACAGTATCTCACAAAAGTGAGTACACCCCTCACATTTTTGTAATTATTTTGTTATATCTTTTCATGGGACAACACTGTCGAAATGACACTTTGCTACAATGTAAAGTAGTGAGTGTACAGCTTAGTATAACAGTGTAAATTTGCTGTCCCCTCAAAATAACTCAACACACAGCCATTAATGTCTCAACCGCTGGCAACAAAAGTGAGTACACCCCTAAGTGAAAATGTCCAAATTGGGCCCAAAGTGTCAATATTTTGTGTGGCCACCATTATTTTCCAGCACTGCCTTAACCCTGTTGCGCATGGAGTTCACCAGAGCTTCACAGGTTGCCACTGGAGTCCTCTTCCACTCCTCCATGACGACATCACAGAGCTGGTGGATGTTAGAGACCTTGCGCTCCT